>SJYX01006985.1:68718-176163 GCA_006410675.1 Oreotragus oreotragus
ACCTAGATAGCATATTCAAAAGCAGAGACATTACTTTGCCAACAAAGGTCTGTCTAGTCAAGGCTATGGTTTTTCCAGTGGTCATGTATGGATGTGAGAGTTGGACTGTGAAGAAAGCTGAGCACCGAAGAATTGATGCTTTTGAACTGTGGTGTTGGAGAAGACTCTTGAGCGTCCCTTGGACTCCAAGGAGATCCAGCCAGTCCATGCTAAAGGAGATCAGCTCTGGGTGTTCTTTGGAAGGAATGATGCTAAAGCTGAAACTCCAGTACTTTGGCCACCTCATACAAAGAGTTGACTCATTGGAAAAGACTGATGCTGGGAGAGATTGGAGGCAGGAGGAGAAGGGGATGACAGAGGATGAGATGGCTGGATGGCGTCACTGACTTGATGGACATGAGTTTGAGTGAACTCCGGGAGTTGGTGATGGACAGGGAGGCCTGGCATGCTGCAATTCATGGGGTCGCAAAGAGTTGGACACAACTGAGCGACTGAACTGAACTGATTGAACAGCTAGCTATTCCTTGTCAGGCATCACATAATCCTAACAGACATCCCAGGATCCAGGAATTAATCATTCTCATTTTAAAGATGGATAAACAGATTCCAACTAAATAAGAATCCAATCCAAGTTCCCTGTGTTTGTGCATTCTCTATTTCTTTTCCCCAAAGGTTATCATTTCTCTGCTACACTATGTTGTTTCTACAAATCCTCAGACACTTTTAAGTCTGGTTGACAGAAATTAGTTTCTGTCCTCAGTTTTTATATGTATATTAACATCTAATGACAAAGTAAAAAAATTCGGGTTCCATATAGTCAGTTAAACTTAATAATAGCATCCAGCCCCATATAAATCACCAAACTGGTCACTGTGTAGATAAAACATTTGTTGAGGTCTGAATGTTATCATTAAGTATAGTTGGTGTGAGCTGTCTCAGAACAGCTAGGCTTCGGCAAATCTGTCTGTGGTGATCAGCTCGGCTCCACGTATCATGGCCTGTTAAATGTGCATTAAATGTGAAATTAATGGTGTTTAAGGACAGAGGATAAAAGGAGCCTCCACGAACTGAAAGCTCATATTAGCTGGATGTTGTGACCGAGTCAGTCGACCAGAGGGAAGGGTTCTGAGGTCCTGAGGATGCTGACGGTGACTTAGGTAACTGTGCTTTGAGCTGTGCTAGCTTGTCAACCTGTTAAAGCATTAAACCTGTGCAAATCTTTCCTTCAAATGTTGATACTTCATTTCCCTGGAGAGTTAATCTCACAAAGACAGAGGCACCCACAGAAAGGAGGCAGGCACTCTGCTAGCGATCAAGGACATGGCCTTTAAGGAACAGTTTAAAAGAAGATAGCAGGGTCGTTACTAAGATTCCCAGGCAGATCAAACAGACCCAGTACCTTCAAGGTGCCTCATTTCTGCCTCGCCAACGCCAAGGAGTTCATATAGTTCATATAGTCTATAGCTCATATAGTCTATAGTTCACATAGACACATATCTCATCTCTGGAACCTCATCTCTGGAACTCAGGCACCTCTAGCTTTATGCACATTTGTTTTTAATCTGAAAAGGCCCAAGACATAGGATCCTGTGAGTACAGCCCCTGCCAACATGACTCTCCCTCAGGCTAAAACTCCCAGAACAGAAATGAACTTCTAACAAAGCCACAATTCTCTAAGCCACATCACAGCCCTGGCTCTGACAGGACGAGAGCGGCAGGTGGTCTTGAAGATGGAGGATTTGCCCGGAAGAAAGGAGCCCACATTACAGGCGTGGCTTTGCCACCAGCTGGTTGAATGACCTTGCCCGAGTCACATTCCCTTTGAAGCACAATCTGGCAGGCACCTCCTAGCAATCTCTCTTAGAACCGCGCCGCCATGCCTAAGAAAACACCAGAAAAAGGTGAAAACTTCCAACAGAACTGAAAACAATAAAACTATCACCAGCATTGGGAAGAAACTGAAATGGACTTAAATGTTCAAGGGGCCGACCCGACCACTCGTGACACCCTTGTTGCAATCTGGAAAAAGAAATGTTAAACCTCATCTGCCTGGAATTTACTAGGCAGACCATGTGTTCCTTCCACACTATCAGCCCCCAACTTCAGAAATACAGGTTTTAATAAACAGGAAACCACACCGGTGGCCCTCTAATGAACAAGACTTGTTCCAAGCACTTGGGGTCTCTCCTTACCATCTCCTGCAGTAAGAAAGTAAAATCTTAAGGAAAAATAATAAAAATTATTATGATTTTACAAAAGGAAAATGCAAAGTAAGTCATCATGGAAACTGAAGAGAAGATTGCTAAAATATTATCTTCTATAGGACCCTGATGAATGCTTTTAAAAAACATTCCGCATCCTCATAGGATGCAGAGACCCAGCCCTTTAGGAAACAAGGAGAGAAAGCTACAAAGGGAAACTAACATAAGACACAAAGACAACAGGGTTGTGTGACAGACCTGTGGGTTAACAGAGTTTCAGGAAAAGTTAAAATGCAAAAAGCAAAATCCAAACCAACATGACTGAGAAAGCTGGTGACCTGGGGGCAGACTGCTCAAACCCTCCGACTTCAACACTGACTGAAATGAACAAAAATTCCACACAAAAGTAGCAAAGAAACCATAAACAGTGAAACTGACAATGTTACGTGTTTTCCCCTACATAGACTTAGAGGATGCAAGACCACTTGGGCCCACCTTGAAGGCCAGCAATTCATGTACCACACAACTCGTCCTTGAGAGAACCACAGTCTGATGGATGGAATTCTGGAAAGCCCAGTAGTATCTGCCAGGTTGGATGCCAAGGGCTGTGAGAGGGAGAAGCTACTGAAGAGAAAAAGGATGCCCAATTGGGATACCCTTTGCCCTTCTTGCATCAACAGCATTTTAAGGCCTCATTAGTCTGCTGCTGGGCTTTCCCCTCTAACCCATCCTCCCCAGGGATCCTGGGGCCTTCTCTCATCTGAGAGAGCTCACAGCCTGAAAGCCTTAAGAGCTCAGGGCAGAATGAAAGGAGTGAGAAATGGCACAATGGTTTTTCCGGTGAGGACCGAGAGCAGCCACCAAACCAGCAACAGTTATGAGAATAACTGCTCCCCATGGCTGACACGCTGAAGCCAGAGGAAAGAGTACCTGGCTTGGGTACCGCCAGCAAGTGCATGAACACTTCCCCGAGGAGCAACTACTTAAAGCCTGCAAAGAGCCAATGGCAGAGAGCCCTTCCACATTCCCCAGGGCTCTGGCAATTCGCAGCTGCAACTCCACTAACACAGAGGGAAGCAAGCCACATCCCAATCACCCGCCACCGGGAAGAGGGCACAGCGCACAGGCGATGAGCATCCTGGAGCCCAGGCTATGGCCATGTGACCTTCAACAAGCCACTTAACCTCTCAGAGTTTCAATTTTCTCATCCGTCCAAAGATAATAACATTACCCTCCACCCCAGGAGTAAATCTGAGTGTTGTGAGCCTGAAGCTTAAACAATTTGGGGAGGGGACATTCTTTAGGGAAAAGACTACAAACTCAGAAAGGGGACTATTTATTTGAAATGAGAAAAGAAATCACAACAAACAATAAGCTTCCAACAGCCTACAGGTACCACAAACATTGTGCAATCCAGAAAAATAACATTTTTATTAATTATCTTCCTGACAATATTTCCCCTTACCTTCCCGGTTACATGCCTTCAGATTGATTACCTCTTCATGACAATAATTTTGCAGTATCACTTTTTATAGAGTAGAAACTTCAATATCCTAACAGGCTGATTGAAGCTGTTTATTATTATTAACAATTGTTTAAAGTTTCCTTCAAGTCCACCAGTCACTATTTCCACAGTGTAAACTTTAGGACTGTAGTCAAATCGGGGATAATCACTATCAACTTTCTTTCACGTATATGCTAAAGAATCCACCTGCCAATGCAGGAGATGTGGGTTCAATCTCTGAGTCAGGAAGATCCCCCAGAGAAGAAAATGGCAACTCACTCCAGTGTTCTTGCCTAGGAAATCCCATGGATAGAAGAGCCTGGCAGGCTACTAAGTACCATAGGGTCACAAGAGAGTCAGACATAACTTAGCGACTAATAGAATAATAAAAGAATAATAATATTCTATACTACTTCAAGGTATTACAAGCATAGTTGTATATTGCATAATCATAAAAAATCTTTGATTTGGTGATATCATTTGTGTTCCTGTCATTTTCACACCATGGTAGTTAGTAACGGTTTAAATATACACAGGAAAAAATATATAGGATATAGAAAGTATATATAGCATATATATGTGTATATATACTATATTGCACATGTATGCATATATAGTATATAACATAGTACATATATATTCATATTATATATGCTATATATTTGACATACATATGTATGTGCATATATTTTATTTATATATATACATTCCATTAAACCAAACTATAGGGTTGGCGAAGAAGTTCATTCAGGTTTTTCCATAAGATGTTATGGAAAAACTCCAACTCTGGCTAATGCAATAAATTTTTCTTCTAAGATTTTTCGATGTGGGCTATTTTTAAAGTCATTATTGTATTTGTCAATCCTAAAGGAAATCAATCCTGAATATTCATTGGAATAACTGATGCTGAAACTCCAATACTTTGGCCACCTGATGTGAAGAGCTGACTCATTAGAAAAGCCCCTGATGCCAGGAAAGATTGAAGGCAGGAGGAGAAGGGGATGACAGAGGATGAGATGGTTGGATGATGTCACTGACTGGATGGACATGAGTCTGAGCAAGCTCCAGGAGTTGGTGATGGACAGAGAAGCCTTGCATGCCGTAGTCCATGGGGTCACAAAGAGTCTGGCATGACTGAGCAACTGAACTGAACTAACATTCACTAAAATTGACCTGACCTCCTCCTATGAGCTTTTACATAGGTTTCTCTCAACAGCTTCCCAAGGCCCTGGGAAACTCCTCAAGGTAAGCCTTAAGAACAGAGCCCTGGCCCTGGCCCGCGACATCCGTAAACCAGGAATCTGCTGGGAAGCAAGCAACACCTCCTATGGTAGAATCAATGGCAATCTTCCATATCCTCCCCTTCATCATTTCTCTAATTATTTTAGAAATAATAGAGGTTCTGTAAGATAGGAAAAATTGTGGTCTTACTGGAAACTCAGAAGAAATGATGTTGATAGAGAACAGGCTTAAAGGAAATCCATTCCATCTACTTTTCAGGGAACCAACAGTCTGCTCCAGGACCAAACCACACAGATCGCTGAGAGCAGCTGGTCTTCACCCAGCTCTGAGTCCCGCGAGGCCTCCCTTCTTTACCTGGTACCCACAAGCGCATCACACAAAGTAAGGATGAAACCGAGGTGGAGCGATTCCAGAACACAAAAGCTTCTTTGAAATGTCTCAAAGAAGACCATTTTCTTAAATCATGGTGCCTCCTCAAAAAAAAAAAAAAAAAAAAAAAACTAACATATTTATCTTACTTTGTGAATCTTGGTGTGTGTGCACACGCACACACACACACACTCATAGATTTCTTAGGGGAATTAAAAGAGACAATAAACATGTAGAACCTAGAAAAATTCTGGCACATTTTAAGAGCAAAATATATATTAGCTGTTATTGTTCTTATTAGGAGTAGAGTGCCTATAAAATGCATTCATAATTTAAAAATAAAATAACATATTTATCTTACTTTGTGAATCTTGATGTGTGTGCACACGCACACACACACACACTCATAGATTTCTTAGGGGAATTAAAAGAGACAATAAACATGTAGAACCTAGAAAAATTCTGGCACATTTTAAGAGCAAAATATATATTAGCTGTTATTGTTCTTATTAGGAGTAGAGTGCCTATAAAATGCATTCATAATTTAGCAATCCACATTGTAACAGGTTATAACTGTTGACAGATTTTAACTAGACACTATTCTAGTTACCTTAATGTCACAAATATGCAAAATTTCCACTAGCACCAACATATTTGACAATATAGTATGTTTGGTGTAATTAATATCTGACAGGTGTGTACATTATATAGGGAAGCCCCACATTATTTATACACAAATGTATATATGTGCATGTGTATGAAAGGTTTATTAGTTTTTTCTATTTGCAAAAACAATACATTTTTACTGCAAATAACCTGGAAAATTTTAAGTACAGTCACTGGTATTTATATCATGATCTATATATTTTGAGGTTTTTCCCACTGACACAGAAATTTTATTTTCTAAAGTAAATTGAAAATAGAGTAAACATAAAGCTTTGCAACCTGCTTTTAAAGTGCATTACTATTTCAGGACTATATTTCACTAAACATTCTTCTACAATCTAATTTTAATGGCTGTCATCCTAAATGTCTATAATTTACTAAACCAAATTTCATTTCCTTATTTTTACTATTTTCATAGTTTACTATTTATAAAGTAAATATTTTATTTCCTTACGATAATTTTCTGAAAGTTGAATTTCCCGAATCAAAGGGCATGCATAATTTTATATGCATAGTGAAACTGCCTTCCACAACAGCTATTCCAAAAAACACTGCTGTCTGCAACGTGTGAGGCTGCTCACTTCCTTTGCATCTTCATTACTAAGAATCATTTGTTTTTAATCTTTGTCAACTTAATTAGGGAAATGCAGAGGCCATCATTTTAAGTTATTTGAATACTATGGAAAGTTGAATGTTTTTCATAAGTTCAACTGGCCATGGGCATTTCTTCACTGGCAAATTGCCTGTTCATGCCCTTCACTCATTTTATAATCGGACTGGGTACCCATTCTAACTTATAAGTGCTCTTAATAGGTTAAAAACATTAACCCATTTTCTCTATTTTTAGTTATAGACATTCCTCTAAGCTTCTTTTAACCTCTGAATTATTTTTGCCAGATGGGCATCATTGAGTATAAAGTAAAATCTGTAAATCATTTCCCCCTTTAGTAGAACTGCCTACACTGATTATCTGATACTCTGGTATTCAACACTACAGAAGAAATAAATATTCATCTGCATCGTTTTGATAATTTATATATTAAATGCTTACATACACATGGATCTATTTCTAAACTTTCTATCTATTCCAGTGATCTAAGTGTCTAAATATATCAGTATCAACATGCTGTAATTATTGTGGACCTGAATATGGCATAATTAGTAATATTAAAGATGAGTTCAGAAAATAGATGGCCTGCATTTAAATCACTGTCCTATCTCTTCAGTTCAGTTCAGTTGCTCAGTCATGTCCGACTCTTTGCTACCCCATGAATCGCAGTACGCCAGGCCTCCTTGTCCATCACCAACTCCCTGATTATTGTGGACCTGAATATGGCATAATTAGTAATATTAAAGATGAGTTCAGAAAATAGATGGCCTGCATTTAAATCACTGTCCTATCTCTTCAGTTCAGTTCAGTTGCTCAGTCATGTCCGACTCTTTGCTACCCCATGAATCGCAGTACGCCAGGCCTCCTTGTCCATCACCAACTCCCTGAGTTCACTCAGACTCACGTCCATCGAGTCACTATCTATTAATACATGGCTTTGGGAAAGTTTGCTAACATCTCTGTGTCTTAGTTTCTTCACAAACATAACATCAATAATCATCATCTCTTCCTCAAAGAACTGTGGAGGAAATTACAGTGAGGTCATGGATACAAAGTACTCAGAACAATGAGCACTCAATAAAGGCTCAGCACTGTTCTGGCGCTGCGATAACAAAGTATCACACGGTGAGTGACTTAAACAACAGAAATGGGTCATCTCACAGTTCTAGAGCCTGTCAAAAATCAATGTCTTGGCAGGGTCCCTTCCTTCTGACAGTTTAGGAAGAATCTGTCCCATCTCTGTCCAACTTCTGGTGGTTTGCCAGAAATCTGGTTTTCTATAGCTTACAAGGCCTGGCTGCTGCTGCTGCTGCTGCTGCTGCTAAGTCACTTCAGTCGTGTCCGACTCTGTGTGACCCCATAGACGGCAGCCCACCAGGCTCCCCCGTCCCTGGCATTCTCCAGGCAAGAATACTGGAGTGGGTTGCCATTTCCTTCTCCAATGCATGAAAGAGAAAAGTGAAAGTGAAGTCGCTCAGTCTCTCCGACTGTTAGCGACCCCATGGACTGCAGCCCACCAGGCCACTCCGTCCATTGGATTTTCCAGGCAAGAGTACTGGGGTGGGGTGCCATTGCCTTCCCCGACAAGCCCTGGCATTACTCCAATATCTGCCTCCATCTTCACATGGTGCTCTCACTGTTGTCTCTTCACACAGCCTTCTCTCTCTGCAGGCCTGTCTCGATCATAATTTCCCTGTTTTATAAGGACACCAGTCATAATGGATTAGGGCCCACCCTAATGACCTCATCTTCTCACGGTTATTTCTTCAAAGATCCTATTTCCAAATAAGGTACCATTCTGAGCGCCTGAGGGTTAGGACTTTGACCTACAGTCTTCTGGAGACAATTCAATCCGTAACAGCCTTTTTCATCCTGAGCGATGGC
Source organism: Oreotragus oreotragus (assembly GCA_006410675.1). Lineage (NCBI taxonomy): Eukaryota > Metazoa > Chordata > Mammalia > Artiodactyla > Bovidae > Oreotragus > Oreotragus oreotragus. Next base: position 77,195 of record SJYX01006985.1, read on the forward strand.
AGCATCAGACAATTAGGCATTAATTTTGGCTCTAATGTCAATGATTCTGAGTTTTCATAGCAAATGATGACATCAGCTTTAGGTTTAGAAAAGCTTTGGGGTTTTTTGTTGCTGTTGTTGTTTTTATTTTTGCATTGAAAGTACTCATCTCTCAGTTTCTACTTGACCAACGCATTTATTGTATTGGGTTGCTTGTTCAACCGAAATGGGTGTTATATTTTTATCAAAAGCCTTTCTGAGACTCCTGGACTAATCATTCTATGGTGATGTATCAATGTGACATATATCTCTGCATTTCCTGATACTGAATTTTCCCAGTATTTCTAGGATAAATCCTGTTGCATTAGTGCTACATTATTCCTTTAAAGTTCTACTGAAGTGAATTCGAGAGCTTGCATTTTGTTGTTTCATTTTGATGGTTGCATCCATCTTCATTTGTGACACTGTCCTATATACTCCCTTGACAAATTTCACAACCAGGATTGCTGCTACTTTTTAAGAAAAGAGATTTGTGAATCCACCCTAGGTGAACCTCTGCAGTCTAATCGCATCATTGCATCTCCTAGGAACTGCTCTGAGTATGAGGTAAAAGGAGGGTACCTTTCCGTGCTCTCAGCCTGGCACAGTCTTCTGTCACATCAATTCATTTTAAGGAAGGCAGGATGATTTGTTACCTGTGCTTAAAACCCTTTCTTCCTCTGAAGCCTAGCCTGTCGCACAGATTTGCATGAATCAACCATAAGGACAATGCCATAAGTCTCCATGGATCCTGGGACCCTTAGAATCCAGTTCAAAAGGCAAATGTGGAATACCACTCAGCAGTGAAAAGGAACAAACTAATGATTCACACAGCAACACGGGCAGTATCAGATGCATTATGCTAATTGAAAGAAGCTATATTCACAAAGCTACCTAATGCATGTTTCCAATTATCCGACATTCTAGAAAAGTCATGTAGGGGTGCAAAACCTGCCACCCCAACATATGTCTCTTTGGCATGAGGATTAAGTTAGGCTGATTATTTTTAATAAAATGAAGACGTGGACTATATGCAACATCCCGTAATAAACCATAATGCAAAACTTTGAAAAAGAATATATATATGCAATATATATAGTATATATAAATCAACTATACTTCAGTAAAAATAAGTTAAAAAGACTCTGGGGCTTTCCTGGTGGCTAAATGGTAAAAAATCTTCCTGCACATGCAGAAGACATAGGTTTGATCCCTGATCCAGGAATATCCCACGAGACACAGAGTAACTAAGCCCGCGGGCCACAACTATTGAGGCTGTGCTCTCCAGCCCAAGAGCCACAACCATTGAGCCCATGTGCTGCAACTGATGAAGCTCATGTGCCCAAGAGCTCCTGCTTCAGAATAAGAGAAGCCACTGAAATGAGAAACCCACTCACTGCAACTAGAGAAAAGCCCACACAGCAATGAAGATTCAGACATAAAGAAAGAAAGAAATTTACTTTTTAAAAAAGACTCAGGAAGTCTTTTTACTTCCCCCTTAATACTTTGGCCACCTGATGCAGAGAGCTGACTCATTTGAAAAGACCCTGATGCTAGGAAAGATTGAGGGCAGAAGGGGACAACGGAGGATAAGACGGTTGGATGGTATCAACGACACAATGGACATGGGTTTGGGTGGTCTCCGGGAGTTGGGCTTCCCTGGTGGCTCAGAGGTTAAAGCGTCTGCCTCCAATGCGGGAGACCCGGGTTCAATCCCTGGGTTGGGAAGATCCCCTGGAGAAGGAAATGGCAATCCACTCCAGTGTTCTTGCCTGGAGAATCCCATGGACGGAGAAGCCTAGTAGGTTACAGTCCACAGGGTTGCAAAGAGTCGGACACGACTGAGCGACTTCATCATCATCATTATCGGGAGTTGGTGATGGACAGGGAGGCCTGGTGTGCTGCAGTTCATGGCATCGCAAAGAGTCAGACACGACTGAGCAACTGAACTGAACTATAATAACATTAGATAAAGAGCCTATTTCTAGAACAGGCCTATCACCAGAGATGTCTGGAAAGATCTGGCCAGGTTCAATGGGGGAAACCTGGCAGGGCCTAGAGGATCAGAGTCCACTCCACGTCCCATCAATGCTGCAGGGCCAGCAAGCCTTTGTCTACCAAACTTTTGCTTTTCCAGGTAAACTACCTTCCTGCCCTTTCACTCAAATCACTCCCCCGACATTGCTTTGTCTTTGGCTGAGGACAGTATCTAAGGTGATGGTTTCAGACATTTCAGTGAGTTACTCAGTTTTCCTGAGTCTCCCCTTGTACATATGTTACTAAACTTCTGTTTGATTTCCCTGATTAATCTGTCTCATGTCAATCTCTTAGGCCAGCCAGAAGAACCCACAAGTGCAGAGGATTTGTCTTTCTCCCCAACAGTCAAAACTACAGGAAGTGCAAACAGATCAGCCGTTACTAGGAGTGGAGGGTGAGGGAAGGGTGTGTCCACAAAGGGGCAGTATAAGCAAATTTGGGCAATAATGTGAAAATATATTAATGCCACATAAGGGGTACGCGGATACAAGTGTAAATTAAAAATGGCCACAGGTGATACTTACTGAAGCCGGTGATGAGGGTTCATTACGTTATTCTGTGGTACACGTTTGAGGTCTTAAAAATATACACTTAAAAACACAAGCACATAGGCCAAATATGTGTGCTACTGGGGCTTCGGAAACATACCCTTAGGGTCCCCTCTCCAACTCCAATCATACAAGCCCTGAGCCCTCCCTAAATGGCCTGCTTCATGAGTGTGCTGTCCAACGACTTAATAAGGCAAGAGAGAGGGAGGAAACGAGAGAAGCAATTAAGGAAACAGAGGCAGTCCAAACTGTGGCCCATCGAAGCAAAATGGCTATGCTGATGATTTTGCTACTGTCTTACGGTCACAGCCAACAGAAAATCACTCCCAGGATGACAGCCTTTGCCATTTTAGGTCCTCCCTGGGAGTTGAACCGCAATGTTCAATGTGCTTCAAAATCTGAGCTTCTATTAAAGTTTATGGCAGGGCTAAGAACCCCCTCGTCCCCCTGCCAGGACTCAGGCCCGGCCCAGCTACATGTAAGGGCTGTGGGTCTCTTCCCTGACAGCAGATCTCGGCACTCACTCGAAGACCCTCTGCAAGCTGCCTTCTGCATCAGCTCGTTCACCTCCCACCTCCAGGTCCATACGCAGGCCTGGCTGCCCCCAGGATGTGGCCGCGTCCTCACGGTGGGGGTACAGATTGCCCCACGCGCTCTGTTGCAGGCAGTGCCGAATGCTGTGTCACTCGACTACCATGATGTTGTACTCCTCCCGATACGTCTGCAGCTTTATTGCAGGAGACAGATAAATTGCTGTTGCTTTTAAAAGCCATTTCCCTCACTAGGAGCGACTTGTAACCAAAGGAAAATCTCCGAAAAGTTAAACAATTAGCCAGTGGAATCGCATTGCTTCCTACCTGCCCATCAATCCCAAATGGAGGAGAACTCTCATAGGCTTGGGAGCTGGCCAGGGGAGGCAGGTACCACCCTCCCCACTTTATGGATAAGGAAACTGCCTCCGGAAGCCACCTAGCTAATAAAGAACAAAGCTGACGTTTGAAGGTGGTTGGGGTGGGTGGGTGTGGTTGGGCGTGGTGAGTGGGAATGGTTCTCTCTCTTCTTTCATTCTCCCAGAGTGGAGGGAACTACCCGTCTGATTGGTAAGCCAGCCATTCCTTGGGCTACATTTCACTACTGGGCTGTCACGTGTCTCAGAGGTAGCATCTCTTTGTGTCTACAGCCTCTACCTCCCCGAGCTCAGGTGTCAAGTCCTCCACCCTGCTTTGGTCTCCCACTTCATTCCTCCTCCCAGTTCAGGTGCAGTAAGCCCACCTGGGCAGGGCCCAGCACCATCCTTCTCTTTCCCGAGGACCAGCAGTGAGAACTAAGCCAGCGCTGCCCATTCGTGCGACAGGGTGAGTGGTGAGTCACGACAGAGCCCGGGGGAAGACGCTGAGCTTCACCTGGGCCCTGTGTTCCTGGAGAGCAGTGAGGGGTACGAAATCTACCTTTCTGTGGTCGGGAATCTGCTTAGTACAAAAGACCCACCCCTTCACCACGTGGCTAAGACTTGAGATGTCCCCTCCGTACGCCTATGACAAAGCCACATAGATCTCCTCAATTATTTCTGAAATTATTTATCTCCACTGACCAATGCAGACAAAGCATCCACTAACTCGCCTCTTTCCTCCCTGTAGGGCCCTTCTGAGGATCGGTTGACTGCAAAACAAACAAACAAAAACCCTAAAAACATTTCCGGCTCCCGTGACGGATCCGGCCAGCTGCTCACCCAACCATCACAGCCTGCTCGCCCCATCACAAAAGTCCTCCGCGAACTGCAAACGCCCCTCCTGATAAACTCCTCGCTACTGTTCAACTTGCAGTCCTCTCTTTGACGTTGTTTTCAGAAGGACGGAAGATGAAACCTAACTCCCGCCTGAGGCTTAAACACAGTTTACCAGGCATGTGGCAGCGAGGGCTTAGAAAACCTGCTCAGATGAAAGGAACTGGCACTTGCTTCTCAGTGCCTGCCTGTGCTCTGTGGGAGTCCTGGGTTGGCTGCCCCAAAATGTACTGCGATAGCATAATGGTTTTGTTTTTTTTTAAGAATTTTTTTTTTTAATGTGGACCATTTTTAAAGTCATTATTGAATGTGTTACAATGTTGCTTCTGTCTTTATGTTTTGATTTGGTTTTTAGTTTTTTTTTTGGACCATGCAGCATATGGAATCTTAGCTGCACCATCAGGGACTGAACCTGAACCGCCCCCCTGGCCCCAGCCCCCTGCATTGGAAAGTGAAGTCTTAACCACTGGACCACCAGGAAGTTCCAGTTATTTTGAATTAAAGTTATTTAAGAGTTGGCCAGTGTAAGAGGAACACCCTGGCCCTCCCTCTGTCTCCCTGAAAGCAGGAAATAAATCTCTCCGGTGAAAGGTTCACTCCCTCTCCCCCCGCCACACCCACCCCACCCTCGCATCTGGAGGTGGAACGACACCCTTACAGCCAGAGATAGTCACTTTTTGTGTGTGTACAAATGGTTATTTACTATATGTGTTCAACTTTTTACTTCTTTAACTTACTACCCCAAGTCCAAACTCTGTTTTGATTCTTCACTAACTGAGCACCCACCAACCAAATTTCTTTGTCCTGCCAGTTCCTCCCAAATGCATTGTTTCTTTGTCTAAAAGTATAAAAGTTGCCTGCTGTGGCCCCTTTGAAGGTCCCATTTCTATGAGACCTCCATGTGCATGAATTAAAACTTGTTCTTCACGTGTGAATCTGTCTTCTGTCAATTTTGAGTCCAGGCACAAGAACTCAGGAGGGGTCAAGGAGGAAATTTCCAGATTTCTGACAACTCTAGCAGCTGGACTTCTGAGGAATGGCGAACAAGAATCTCAACTCTGTCCCGTCTCCCTCTTCTGTCCCCTTCCTACTCCTGACCAGTGGGAGAGGCCCGCTCAGCTCACACCACACCACCACGCTCCTCCCGAAACAGTAAAACAGATTTCCCACGGCAAGGGACATCAGCACCTCTGACTTCTCAGGCACTTGAGAGTGACACTGGGGACTAAGTAGGCATGTGAAAGCTGACGCGTCCGTCTCTTGTGTATCAAATGAAACATTTCTGGAGAAGCATTCTCCTTTGTAAGCTGCTGGGGTACCCATCATCTCCCCAGCCCCTTCAGTGCTAGGGTCCCCCCAAAGAAGACATCAGGGCACACCCTCTGATTTGGCCTATCAGCTGAGAAAACAAACAGCACGTCTTTAGAAACACAACTGCTGGGGATATTAGGCTGCAGGAAAGCTCTGTAGCCAAGGGTGGCTGAGCCCCACCATCTGAGATCCCTTTGAGGACTGAACGTTGATCTACAGACAGTGGGTTTATGAGAGCAGTGCTCAAAGGCAGGAGGGTTATGGCTGGGCTATGGGGCTGCAGCAGAGACCAGCAGCTACAGAGGACCAATATCAGAGGGCCAAGTTCTGAACTGTTTTGAAAAGCAGGGGCTGGGGACTTCCCTGTGGTCCAGTGGTTATGACTTAACCTTCCAATGCAGGGGGTGAGGGTTCAATCCCTGGTCAGAGAGCTAAGATCCTATATACCTCACGGCCAAACACCAGAACATAAACAATACTGTGACAAATTCAATGAAGACTTTTAAAATGGTCCACATTAAAAAAAAACAAAAAAAACAAAAAACGGGGATTGACATGTACATACTGCTATATTTAAAATGAGTAACCAACAAGGAGCTACTGTATAGCACAAGGAACTGTCGTGTTGTGTGGTAGCACGGATGGGAGGGGAGTTTGGGGGAGAAAGGATACATGTACACATGCATGGNAAAAAAACAAAAAACGGGGATTGACATGTACATACTGCTATATTTAAAATGAGTAACCAACAAGGAGCTACTGTATAGCACAAGGAACTGTCGTGTTGTGTGGTAGCACGGATGGGAGGGGAGTTTGGGGGAGAAAGGATACATGTACACATGCATGGGTGAGTCCCTTCGCTCTTCAGCTGAAGCTGTCACAACACTGTTAACTGGCTATACCTCAATTTAAAACAAAACAAAACAGGGTTTATATGTGATTCTAATTGGGTAAGAAATAGACTCAGGTCCATGAAACATTTTGCAGTCCATACTACGTGCCAATCCCTGAGCTAATTGTTTTTACCCATATGATCTCATTAAATCCTCCTCCCATCAAAAAGATGAATAAATAAAAGCATTTGATTTAAAATCACAGAGACTGACTCTTAAAATAGACCAGAGAGATCTTGGATTTCCACCGTGAAATGCAGAATGCCTTCCTTATCCACTCATCTGCATAGTTACTTTCTTTTGGTTCTCTCCTTGAGTCTAGTTCAAGGGACCCTAAACTGCAGTGTGCATAAGAATTACTCAACCAAACATACTTTATCACGGGGGCCTGAAGGGATTTTTCCAAGGGTAATCTTGACAGTATGCAAGTCCCAATTTATCTGCCGACTTCAAGACCCAATCCTCACTGAGGATTCCCGTCCACTGAGTTACAATTTATGATCATCACAGAAGGAGGAGCGCAGCAGGCACAGGTACTGGCAGAGCAGTCAGCATTCAGAAATGTCCCAGGTGATCAAAAACATGAACAGAAGCTCTCGGTCTGTCTCTGTCACTGGCAATTTAAGGATGAATAAAGTGAGTGAGTGGAGTCAGAGACAGGGAACAAAATGTAAGTGAATGGATTAACAAATTGTGGTAGATCCTTGCCGTGGAAGACTACGCAGCATGAAATATTAATGCGCTCAATGAGATGGATGACACTCACAAACAGCAGGCTTCGGTGAAAGAGCCGAGCGTGAATAACTGCACCATATCACTCCTTTTAGATAAAACTGTAGAGATGGAAAAGCTACGGTATCAAACCACAGAAAGGTGGTTTCCTGGGGCAAAGGGTTGGGGCATATGTCAGGAGGCAAAGAGGGGGATGGCCAGGGAGGAGGGCTTCTTGAGGTGAAGGGATGACTCTGTATCTCAATGGGATGGTGGCTATATAGTTGTATACAATGACCAAAATTCACTATTAGTTCAGTTCAGTCGCTCAGTCATGTGCAACTCTCTGCGACCCCATGGACTGCAGCACGCCAGGCTTCCCTGTCCATCACCAACTCCTGGAGCTTACTCAAACTCATGTCCATCAAGTCGGTGATGCCATCCAACCATCTCATCCTCTGTTGCCCTCTTTTCCTCCTGCCTTCAATCTTTTCCAGCACCAGGTTCTTTTCCCTGATGTACTATGATGTAAATTCACTATGATGTACACTAAAAATTTTATAGCCTGGAAACTGTATCTTAATGCAGTTTTTTTCTTAAAGAGGAGGGGGAAAAACTCATAATCCTCCCACATGAAAAGATTAGAGAACCTGATCCCAAACAAAATGATTTACCAGTATGGGTCAGAAGCTCGTACAAAGCAGAATCAGCTTCTTCCCTTCGGATTTCTCCTCTCTTATTTGTGGAAGAAGAAGAGAAAGAAAGAAAAGAGAAAATGTGAGAGGTGCATTTGAATCTTTCATATCAGGGTGGTAATCAGTGCAGAGAAGTGGGTAATGAGTTCTACCAAGAGTGTTTAATTAAACTGAGCAGTCATTAAACTGGATTTAAGAGTGCTTGTGTTTGCGAAACAACAAAATATTTACAGCATTTTCTTCATCCCCTTCATTAGTCTCAGACTCCGCAGGAAATATGGAGGTTGGGAACAGGTCCTAATGAGATCATGCAGATTTCAACTCCCGAGGTTTCAGTGGAAAGAGAGACAGCATGGAAAAACGCTCCTGATGAAATGTCAAGTGAGAAAGTCAAGGTATCAAATGACCCTGCACTAACATTACAGGTGGTTAAAAAATATAGAACCATGGGAAAGGAAGGGGGCTCAAAATTAAATACATTCCAATAGTGCTGGTACAAGGGAGCCGGGTCTAGGGAATGATTTTCATCTTCTCCATTTCCCAAAATTTCTTTAGTATTTTTTTCTTTCAAAATAAAAACCAAAACAACAATTAAAAAGGAATTGTATAGTAGATTCAAATGTATTGTCATAGAAAGAAGCTTATGTAATATTGTATTAACTCAAGCTATGTAAAAAATACAGTCCAATGTATGTAACAATATGCATGTTGTCTATATATCTATGGATCTGAGTTAAAGATCACAAAAAGATGGTCCACGGAAAGATATTAAATAATTAATTAATTAATTAAAAATAAAAAACTATCACAAGCATGTAAAGGCACACATGTTCACTACCTCTTAGCTCCCCCCAGGAACAAGATAAAACCGGAAAGAGTTCTGTCTAGCTACTGCATCCCATCTCATGGCATTGCATCCATATCCGGCACCCACTCCAAAGAGGCTCTTACTGTCCCCAGGACAGTGAAACCACACTCCCCAAGGTTACCCATGACCCCCATGTTGCTGAATCCAAAGGCTGCTGAATCTCAAACCTCATCAACCGGCCCTGTGAGCAGTACCTACTCAGTTGAATATTCCCTTGACCTCTCTCCAAATTCCAGACACTCTTCTCACTTGCCCTCCCCACCTCACTTTTCTCTGCCTCCAGGCCAGACTCTGTCCCTCTTCCAGATCTCTAGATGTTGCAGCACTCAAGGTCAGTCCTTGAGTTTCTTCTCTTTTCCCTGTTTCCTTGAGGATCTCAATCCAGGACCAGGACTTTAAATACCATCCATACCCTGACTACTCCCAGTTTTACATCTCTACTCTAGACCTGTCCCCGGGACTCTGAGACTTGTGTCTAACTGTCTGACACACATAGGTGACCAACAGGCATGTCAAGCCCACATGTTTAAAGTTAGAACCCCCCTAGCCCTGCTCCTCGGAGTCTCCCCTGGTGTCTCAGCAGCTCTTACGCATGCCCTTAGTCCTGTCTACACCGCCAGGAGTTGCGTCACGGAATTCTCTCTAGTTACACACCTTTGAGTATAACTCCGTTTTCCTGCAGAGACACTGACTAGTACATCATGACATCCCTGGAGAAGAGAGTTCCTTCCCTGTCACCACCCACCTCACAATCCTCACCTCAGCACCCCCTTTCCCGAGGGCCACCCAAACTCACAGTGGCCTTTAACGCCTTTGTGTCATTGCCTTTGTAGACAAGTCAGGCCTAGGCCACCCTTCCCCCACTGTCTTCCCACCCCTGGAGATGTCCTTCAAGTATCCAGGCTTCCCCAGGACAGCCCTCTCTGACTACCCGCCCACCCACTGCTGGGGTGGTATCCCACCCTGTGGTTCCCTACAGCTCGCTCAAGGCTATTCGGAGAAGGGCCCTGCTGATGCCGAACCATGCCTGCAGGAGAACCAGTCAAACCCGTGGCAGCCCCTGCACCTGGGGACTACACCTGACATCAAGATTTTGGAGGGATTTCCGGGTCCCCTGGCAACAAAAATGCACAAAGGCACCGGCCAAGTAACAGAGAAAGGCAGGAATGCTTCAGCAAACCAGAGAACGCAGCACCTATCTAAAGGAATCTGGAAGCAATTTTTAAAGAACACGATGTACTTAGAAGAATTCATGCCCGTGCAATGAGCAGAGCTTATGGTCCATGAATTTGCCATCTCTAAACCAAATGACATCCAAAGCCCCTAAATGTGCAAGACCATGGAGATTAATGCTGAATGAAGGCCTCCTGACAGACAGAAAATGTCTGCACGTAACTTTTCAGGTGACAGATGGGCAGACAAGGTCCGCACATCGCCATCTAGGTGACAACACGCTTTTCACAAATCTCTTCTCGGTCTATCTTCTAACAGTCCCGGGAGGCAAGTTCTTATTATCCCCATTTTGCTTTTGAGACAACTGAAGCCTGGAGAGGGCAGATGATTTAACAAGGTCACACAAGGAGGTCCTGAAAGAGCCAGAAACCCCAGCACCATTCCCGGGTCCAGTGTGCACTGCTGGGCCGGAGGACACATCTCGGGCTGAGGGACACCCAGGGCTGCCTTGGGTCAGCAGAGTCCAGAGCTGCAACACCCATCCATCTCAAGCGGGATGGTGCATCTAGATTCAGGCTTTGAATCCACAAAAGAATTCTCATTAACACCAATTTAAATCTTCCTTTTAGCCCTTCAATTTTTTTTTTTTTTTTTTTTTTTTAATGAAAACCTATGCTGCAAAGCCCTGGGAGATCCCTGGGGTTGAAACAGCACACAACCAGCAAAGGAAGGCTGTGGTATTTGCGTGTAAAACAGCTTTCTATTCTGGTAAAAGCCACAGCCATCGTCTGACACACAGGATATGTAGTGTTTGCTAGCATCTGAAGCCACATTTTGGGGACAAAAAAAATTTTTTTTGATGCCCAAAAGCACACCTACAGGAGCAAACCTGGGAAGAAGAACCAAACTTGTCCTAAACCCCATACAAACATCTCAACGTCTTTGCCAGAATGGCTTAAGCATAAACGAAATAGCTTTGAATTATATCCTCAAGATGAAGAAAATTGAGCTCACAGCAAATAGCTAATACGGGCAAAGAACATCACAGCTGGTAATTGCCTGAGCCTCACCCCAATCCTGAAAAACAATTGCTGCTCAACTCGCTTTACAGATAAGGAAATGGGGTTTTAAGAGGTTAGGTGAGTTGCCAGGCCAAGTGAAGATACGGACACGGGTTGTTGAATTCACAAATCTGTGCTCTTTCCACCTCACCGGTGATTCTCAAACTTTATTGGCCACGTGAATCTCCTGGGAGCTTGTTTAATGCAGATTCCTAGCCTGTGCTCCAGAATTCTCATCCAATAGTTCAAGAGTGAGACCGAAGGATCCTTACTTTTAAAGAGCCCCCCAGGGGAATTCAACGTAGGTGGTTCCTTGGCCATAATTTGGGAATCACTGTGCCCATATTGTGGTGCCTTTCAGCAGAGAAAAACACCCTCCACAATGAAGAAAATTCAAAAAATGAGAATTCATAAGCCCGTTGATAAATCCATGCCAGGTCCATAAGCCGAGTCTCTGCAATAGTGCTGGGGTCTAAGAAAGCCTCCTAAACAATGTATAAGAGACAGCTATCTGGCATACCACGACGGTACTCTGATTACCCAGACGCATACACAATATGAAACACTGTTTCATCTATAGGCTCATTTATTTCACTAACAGCAGTAATACTAATAATTTTTATTATCTGAGAAGCGTTTGCATCTAAACGAGAAGTCTCAACTGTAGACCTAACCACAACAAACCTAGAGTGACTAAACGGATGCCCGCCACCATATCACACATTTGAAGAACCTACATACGTTAACTTAAAATAAGAAAGGAAGGAATCGAACCCCCTGCCATTGGTTTCAAGCCAACACCATAACCATTATGTCTCTCTCAATTAATGAGATGTTAGTAAAACATTACGTAATCTTGTCAAGATTAAATTACAGGTGAAATTCCCGTATAACAACATATTAAAAAGATCAAACATCGTGACCAAGTGGGCGTTTATCTAACAATCAAACAATGTGATATACCACATTAAGAAACTGAAAGATCAAAACTATATGATTATCTCAGTAGATGCAGAGAAAGCCTTTGACAAAATTCAATACCCATTTATGACAAAAACCTTCCAGAAAGCAGGCACAAAAGGAACATACCTCAACATAATAAAAGCCATATGTTACAAACCCACAGGAAACATTATCTTCAATGGAGAAAAATTGAAATCATTCCCCCTGCACTCAACATGTCAGCAAATTTGGAAAACTCAGCAGTGGCCACAGGACTGGAAAAGGTCAGTTTTCAATCCCATACAACTAGGATTTCAAGATGCAACATCACCTATCATAGAAGAACTGTTACATTTCCATGATCATACACTAATAATCGTTTTCCTAATTAGCTCCCTAGTACTCTACATTATCTCACTTATACTCACAACAAAATTAACCCATACTAGTACTATGGATGCTCAAGAAGTAGAGACAATCTGAACTATTCTACCCGCTATTATCTTGATTCTAATCGCCCTTCCATCCTTACCCATTCTATACATAATAGACGAAATTAATAATCCATCTCTCACAGTAAAAACCATAGCCCAGCAAATTTGGAAAACTCAGCAGTGGCCACAGGACTGGAAAAGGTCAGTTTTCATTCCAATCCCAAAGAAAGACAATGCCAAAGAATGCTCAAACTACTGCACAATTGCACTCATCTCACATGTGAGTAAAGTAATGCTTAAAATACTCCAAGCCAGGCTTCAGCAGTAGGTGAACCATGAAATTCCAGATATTCAAGCTGGTTTTAGAAAAGGCAGAGGAACCAGAGATCAAATTGCCAACATCTGCTGGATCATCAAAAAGGCAAGAGAGTTCCAGAAAAACATCTATTTCTGCTTTATTGACTATGCCAAAGCTTTTGACTGTGTGGATCACAATAATCTGTGGAAAATTCTGAAAGTGAGTGAATACCAGACCAGCTTACCTGCCTCTTCAGAAACCTATATGCTGGTCAGGAAGCAACAGTTAGAACTGGACATGGAACAACAGACTGGTTCCCAATAGGAAAAGGAGTACATCAAGGCTGTATATTGTCACCCTGCTTATTTAATTTATATGCAGAGTACATCATGAGAAACGCTGGGCTTGAGGAAGCACAGATGGAATCAAGATTGCTGGAAGAAATATCAATAACCTCAGATATTCAGATGACACCACCCTTATGGCAGAAAGTGAAGAAGACCTAAAGACCCTCTTGATGAGAGAGAAAGAGGAGAGTGAAAAAGTTGGCTTAAAGTTCAACATTCAGAAAATTAAGATCATGGCATCCCGTCCTATCACTTCATGGGAAATAGATGCGGAAACAGTGGAAACAGTGGCAGACTTAATTTTCCTGGTCTCCAACATCACTGCAGATGGTGATTGCAGCCATGAATTTAAAAGACGCTTACTCCATGGAAGGAAAGTTTTGACTAATCTAGACAGCATATTAAAAAGCAGAGACATTACTTTGTCAACAAAGGTTTGTCTAGTCAAGGCTGTGGTTTTTCTAGTAGTCAGCTATGGATGTGAGAGTTGGACTGTGAAGAAAGCTGAACACCGAAGAATTGATGCTTTTGAATTGTGGTGCTGGAGAAGACTCTTAAGATCCAAGGAGATCCAACTAGTCCATCCTACAAGACATCAGTCCTGGGTGTTCATTGGTGGGACTGATGTTGACGCTGAAACTCTAATACTTTGGCCACCTGATGCAAAGAGCTGACTCATTTGAAAAGACCCTGATGTTGGCAAAGATTGAGAGCAGGAGGAGAAGGGGGCAACAGAGAATGAGGGGGTTGGATGGCATCACCAACTCATTGGACATAGGTTTGGGTGGACTCCGGGAGTTGGTGATGGACAAGGAGTCCTGGCATGTTGCAGCTCATGTGGTCTCAAGGAGTCGGACACGACTGAATGACTGAACTGAACTGAACTGAAAGTCAGGAACAAGACAAAGGTGCCCAGTCTCATCACTACTACTGAACATAGTTTTGGAAGTTTTAGCCACAGCAATCAGAGCAGAAAAAGAAATAAAAGAAATCCAGATTGGAAAAAAATAAGTAATACTCTCACTGTTTGCAGATAACATGATCCTCTACATAGAAAACCCTTAACACACAACCAGAAAATTACTAGAGCTAATCAATGAATACAGTAAAGTTGCAGGATATAAAATTAACACACAACAATCCCTTGCATTCCTATACACTAACAATGAGATAACAGAAAGAGAAATAAAGGAAACAAGTTCATTCACCATTGTGATGAAAAGAATAAAACACTTAGGAATAAATCTACCTAAAGAAACAAAAGACCTATATGTAGAAAACTATAAAACATTGGTGAAAGAAATCAAAGATGACACAAATAGATGGAGAAATATACCATGTTCATAGATCAGAAGAATTAATATAGTGAAAATGAGTATACTACTTAAAGCAATCTATACATTCAACACAGTCCCTTTCAAGCTACCACTGGTATTTTTCAGAGAACTAGAACAAATAATTTCACAGTTTGTATGGAAATACAAAAAACCTTGAATAGCCAAAGCAATCTTAAGGAAGAAGAATGGAACTGGAGGAATCAACCTGCCTGACTTCAGGCTCTACTACAAAGCTACAGTCATTAATACAGTATGGTACTGACACAAAGACAGAAATATAGATCAATGGAACAAAATAGAAACCCCAGAGAAATCCATGCACATATGGACACCTTATCTTTGACAAAGGAAGCAAGAATATATAATGGAGAAAAGACAATCTCTTTAACAAGTGGTGCTGGGAAAACTGGTTAACCACTTGTAAAAGAATGAAACTAGAACACTTTCTAACACCATACACACAAAAAAAACCTCAAAATGAATTAAAGATCTAAATGTAAGAACAGAAACTATAAAACTGCTAGAGGAAAACATAGGCAAAATATTCTCTGACATAAATCACAGCAGGATGCTCTATGACCCACCTCCCAGAGTAATGGAAATAAAAGCAAAAATAAACAAATGGGACCTAATTAAACTTAAAAGCTTTTGCACAACAAAGGAAACTATAAGCAAGGTGAAAAGACAGCCTTCAGAATGGGAGAAAATANCATAAATCACAGCAGGATGCTCTATGACCCACCTCCCAGAGTAATGGAAATAAAAGCAAAAATAAACAAATGGGACCTAATTAAACTTAAAAGCTTTTGCACAACAAAGGAAACTATAAGCAAGGTGAAAAAGCCTTTAGAATGGGAGAAAATAACAGCAAACAAAGCAACAGACAAAGAATTAATCTCAAAAATATACAAGCAACTCCTGCAGCTCAATTCCACAAAAATAAAAAACCCAATCAAAAAATGGACCAAAGACCTAAACAGATATTTCTCCAGAGAAGACATACAGATGGCTAACAAACACATGAAAAGATGCTCAACATCACTCATTAGCAGAGAAATGTAAAGCAAAACCACAATGAGGTACAAACTCATGCTGGTCAGAATGGCTGCTTTCAAAAAGTCTATGAACAATAAGTGCTGGAGAGACTATAGAGAAAAGGAAACCTTCTTACACTGTTGGTGGGAATGCAAACTGTAGAACAGTGTGGAGATTCCTTAAAAAATTGGAAATAGAACTGCCATGTGACCCAGCAATCCCACTGCTGGGCATACACACCAAGGAACCAGAACTGAAAGAGACATGTGTGCCCCAACATTCATCACAAAGAAACCTAGATGTTCATCAGCAGATGAATGAATAAGAAAACTGTGGTACATATACACAATGGAATATTAAGGAATGCAAACTGTAGAACAGTGTGGAGATTCCTTAAAAAATTGGAAATAGAACTGCCATGTGACCCAGCAATCCCACTGCTGGGCATACACACCAAGGAACCAGAACTGAAAGAGACATGTGTGCCCCAACATTCATCACAAAGAAACCTAGATGTTCATCAGCAGATGAATGAATAAGAAAACTGTGGTACATATACACAATGGAATATTACTCAGCTGTTAAAAAGAATCCCTGAGGGATGGGATGGGAAGGGAGGCGGGGGGTGGGGAGGTTCAGGATGGGGGACACGTGTACACCCATGGCTGATTCATGTCAATGTATGGCAAAAACACTACAATATTATAAAGTAATTAGCCTTGAATTAAAATAAATTATTTTTAAAAAAATCTCCCCCCAAATAAAAGCCCAGTGCCAGATGGCTTCACAGGGGAATTCTATCAGACATTTCGAGAAGACTTAATACTTATTTTTCTGAAACTCTTCCAAAAAGTTGCAGAGGAAGGAACACTTTCAAACTCATTCTAAGAGGCCACAACCACCCTTATACAAAAACCAGGCAAAGACAATATGAAGAAAGAAAATTACATGCCAATATCACTGATGAACAGAGATGCAAAAGTCATCAACAGAATTCTAGCAAACAGAATTCAACAACACATTAAAAAGCTGATACACCATGATCAAGTCAGGTTTATTCCAGGGATGCAAGGATTCTTCACTATATGCAAAGCAATCAACATGATATACCATATCAACAAATTGAAAGATAAAAACCACATGATCATCTCAACAGATGCAGAAAAAGCTTTTGACAAAATTCAGCATTCATTTATGATAAAATTGCTTCAAAAAATGGGCAAAGAATCAACCTACCTCAGAGGGTAAATTAGAATCACCTGGAAAATCACAGCATGCTTTGGCTTCTGAGTCCGTCAGTTTGGGGGTGCTTGTGTGCTTAGTCACTCAGCCGTGTCTGACTCTTTGCGCGCCCGTGGACTGCGGCCCGCCAGGCTCCTCTGTCCACGGGGATTCTCCAGGCAAGAATCCTGGTGTGGGTTGCCATGCTCTCCTCCGGGGGATCTTCCCAACCCAGGGATCGAACCCAGGTCCCCGCATTGCAGGCAGACTCTTTAACAACTGAGCCGCCAGGGAATGCTTATCTATGGGGTGAAAAATTACTAAATGAAAAGATAATAGTTTGCTGTGATATTATCCCAAGTGAATAGAGCCTATACCTAAGGGAAATATTCTTGTGTTGCCTCTTTAAAGAAGCTTCACTTTAATTCTGTACAGAAAATTTTGCTTCATATGTTAAAACTGATACATAACATTAAAGTTTTCCATGAGCCAATTTAATCATCCCCCTGAAAAATCCTCTCATCTTACCTTTTCTCCCTGTTTGCTTACAAGAAGTTTTTCCCTGATTCACGAGGGAAAAAGGCTTAAAGACACATGCTCTTACTCCAAAGAGGCTGGCAGATTTCAGTGGTTCACAATCCTTGTATTTGTCATTTATATTTGCATGTAGCAAATTGCATTCTTCACTACACAATTAACTTCCTCACATACAAAAGAATTAAAATTCTCTTATTTGTATCTTTAAGGTAAAATTGGTTGGGGGTTTGGGGGTGGAGCTTGGTAACTCAAATTTCAAGTTCCCAGGTGATGCTGCTGCCTCTGCTCTAGGGACCCCACTTTAAGGAGGACTGAGCAGCTGAGGAATGGGAAGGCTTAATTCTCAGTTTTCCCAGACTCCAATGAGTGGTTGTCAACTGCATGTGAGTACCAGGTACTTGTAATTTCTATAGCCTCTTTATAGATTCCCAACATCAGACAACCTGTTGTCCCAAAGCTTTCAATTACTTGACTCCAATACTCTTCCAGAAGCCTCCTCTAAGGGGGAACTAGACTCCACTAGCTACAGCTTTCAGATGGGCTATATCAGCTCGTGGTAATTCATGGTGGGCGGGGGACAGGAAGTCTGTCTAGGTGTTGCCTGCTGACCCCCTTGGGTGCATCAGCAGACAGGGCCAGCCTGTGAACCTGACCTCCAGCAGGCCACGCACCTCCTTCAGATCCTGTTGTCTCCATGATGTGACTTTTGTACCTGCCCAAGGGACCATCTCTAGTCTGCTCCCCCTCTCTCACCAAGCCTGAGCTGATGAACCCACATGACTCACCCTCCCCTGGGTCCCTTCCCACGCCTCCTCTTCTCACTTCCTGGAACTGGTCTTCCCTTGGACCCCTGGCAAGGCTCTTCCCCAGGTCACAGACTCCAGCAATGAGCAGTGTTAGCCTGGACCCCACTCTGGGCTTGTCTCTACTAACCATTAGGTTCAGGGAGCAAAGAACAAATATTTTTTCAAAACAGCTCTTCCTGTAATTCATTCCCCTGAACCTGGTGCCTTTGAGGAACTAATAGCCTCAAAGAAGGGATCAAGAAAAAACCCTGTTTTGAGGGGAACAGAAATCTCCCACTGGACGTACTTCCCAGGGAATCTTGGGCCAGGCTGTGCACCCCAATGGAAGGACATCCCCAAGGAAAGAATTCCCCACATGTCAGAACCTATATGACGAGCATGCCTTCTGGGTGGACACAGCCTCACACTTCTTCCCAATGTGTCCCAGGGCCTGTCTCCACATCTCCACATGTCTCATTTCTTCTTCTTCAATACAGAGGAAATCATACTTACCTTGAGGATTGTTGTGAGAATGCAATTAAATAATATATGTCAAACCCCAGCAGGGTGGCAGCTGGTCTTAGAGTGTGTCCCAGGAAAAGGACGGCAGTTGCTGCCAACACCAGCTCTATTATTACTGACAGAATCACCATTCTGGTGGGGTTATCTCAACTCCTGCTCAGGGCCACCAGAGACTGTTTAATACCAGGGAAGGGAGGTTTTCCTACTGGTGCATGCACATGTGTGTGTGTGTGTGCATGTGGGTGTGTCTGCGCCCTGGAAGGTAAAACAACATGGGTTATGATGTGAAGGTCGCGTTTTCACATCACCCTTGGAATGGCTGAAGGTCTACAAGAAGGGGGCAGGAGGAAGAAACAGCGCTCCTCCATTCCTACTTGCCCCCAGGAACCAGGTGAAGGGTTTGGCAAATCCCCGAGCTGAAGCCACTGCCTCACGAGTGGAACAAAGGAAACAAGGCGTCAGATGGCAGGAGAAGAAGAGGGCTTGCAGCTGATGGACCGTGCCTGTGGCCTCACAAACCGAGGCCCAAAGCCACGCCCCAGTCGCTGCCTCCTATCCATGACTTCACCCCCATGGAGTTCTGTTTCCTCGTCTGTAAACCAGTACAGTATAGTGAACTGAGCTGTATGGCGCATTAACTAAAATTCCGATAGGCATCTAACAGCCTAAAACACTAATCAGGCATTTATACTGAGCTCAGTCTTCTGCACATTTCTCTGTCCGTCCTCCAGCCATCACTCGAGTTCTCTCATTTGACAGAGACGGTAAGTGACCTGCTCAAGGTCACGCAGCCAGCAAAGGGCAGAGTTAAAGATCTGAGCTCACACAATCTGCCTCCAAAGCAGCCTGCTGTTAGCCATGAGCCGCACAGCACACTGCCTGGAACATGGTGGTTGTTCATAAAACAGGGGCAGGGGTGTGCTTTCCCAAAGCCTCTATCTGGATGATGAGAAGGGGAGTGAATCTATAGACTTGATTAATCTCAACCCAAGCCCATCGCACAAGGCTCTGGTTCCCTGCCCCAAATTTAACCAGCTGCTCCTTCAATGTAATGGAACGCGAATGTCTGAAGAGCTTCAAGTTTTAATTATCAAAGTCCTGATGAAAATCTGAATCAACAGCTGCTCCCGGCAAGGCGGCCCTCAGAGATGCCCAGAGAAGGGGCAGCAGGAGGGGAAGGGAGGACACGGTGCAGACAGGACGTGAATGACTGCAGCTGCCTGGGGAGCCCTGGCACCTGCGGCTGCGAGCTGTGGGGTGGAGGAAACAGACAGGGGTCAAGCAGGAGGAGGTGGGACCCTCTGGCGTGCGCCTGTCCTCGTGCCATAGGACCTGTGCATCTGGCGTGTGTCCTGTGAAAGTGACAAGGTGGAAGGCTGACAGCAAGGACTATGGGGATGCCCTGCCGTGATGTGTCTGGTGGGTAGGGCGGGAGTGTGGGTACAGCTGCCCCAGGGGGCCAAGAAGGGGTCAGCGGGCCAGGAAGCAAGTGTCAGAGAGACGGCCTTCAGCCACCTAAGAGACGGCACATGAGAATGGCTTCAAGGTGTCTGTTGTGGCATTAACTCCTGCGTGCCAGGTGCCAGGGCCTCTGTCCACCCCTACTACCTTCTCTTCTCCAGGTGAGAAACATCCCCTCTCCCACAACCATTCCAGGGCAGGTACTGCCACTCAACACAAAAGCCCCTCTTCGTTTGCCTCAACATGGAACAAAAAGGTATTTCCTCTCCAAGGACTCACCTTGCCGTATCTTTTTTTCACATCTAACACCTTTCCCATTAGTGATTTTAGGTAACTCTAAGCTGGGAACACTAAAATAACAAAATGGAATACCTCACTGTGGTCTTTTCTGCCCACCGATTCGGCAAGGTGGCAAGTGCAAAAGTTATTGCCACAGGACATCTAAGTCGCTACATTCCTGGAAAGAAGTTTGGGACACAGGTTAGATAGAGAAGTTCTCTCCTAGGAAAGTATTTTATGACTTGCAGGCAAGGGCATTCAGGAAAGGGTTACTCATACAACTGTAAAGGAATTCAGAAGTGCTCAAAACCAGGATACTAGCTGAATACGTGTGGTTGACTGAAGCAATCGAAGGGCATGCTGTTATCACAAATTTCAAGTTCCAAATAACCCAAAGCCCCTCTTCGTTTGCCTCAACATGGAACAAAAAGGTATTTCCTCTCCAAGGACTCACCTTGCCGTATCTTTTTTTCACATCTAACACCTTTCCCATTAGTGATTTTAGGTAACTCTAAGCTGGGAACACTAAAATAACAAAATGGAATACCTCACTGTGGTCTTTTCTGCCCACCGATTCGGCAAGGTGGCAAGTGCAAAAGTTATTGCCACAGGACATCTAAGTCGCTACATTCCTGGAAAGAAGTTTGGGACACAGGTTAGATAGAGAAGTTCTCTCCTAGGAAAGTATTTTATGACTTGCAGGCAAGGGCATTCAGGAAAGGGTTACTCATACAACTGTAAAGGAATTCAGAAGTGCTCAAAACCAGGATACTAGCTGAATACGTGTGGTTGACTGAAGCAATCGAAGGGCATGCTGTTATCACAAATTTCAAGTTCCAAATAACCCAAACTTTAAAATATACAAATGCATAAGCGTGAGGATTAAAAAAAAGATACGAAGGAAGTGTGCCAAATATAACATTAATCACCTCTCTTCTTATGGATGGTTTTATTTCCTTGTGTGCCTTTCATGTCTTTTCTACATATTCTACAGGAAATATGCACTACAAAAAACATACATTTTTTTTTCCAATAAAATATTTTAAAACTTATAAAGGAGAATAGAGGGATGAGGAGAGACAGTCGGTGTTTGGACTTAACCCAGTCCAAATCCTGATTTGAGCAAATCTCTCCTTCCTCTCACAGCCCTCAGAGCCAAATGATGGCAAGGTTCTTTTCCCGTTAAAGCTATTCTACCAGATAATACCTGGCCTGATGTTTCTGGGAATATAAGAGTTCTCAGCCCTAGCAAGCATATGTCAGAGAAAATGCCTCAAGAACCCATTCCTGAATGGACTCTCCAAGATTAGCAGTATTGCCATGGCAACATGTTAGCTAACAATTTGTTAAGCACTTGAAATTTCTCCTCCACTATTGATTAGTAAATGGGTATTGGAATGGTCCTTTTAACTCATCACAGCCAGTTCTGTGTCCCATCAGTGCTTGATCTGACTACAAATGGTTCCTGAATTAGGGAGCCTGGCTCTAGGCTGCAGCCATCAGCATGCTTGGTACCCGTTCAAGGAAGCAGTCACTTGGGGCAAGTTTAAGCATCATCTCCCTGTACTTGTTTCTGACAAATGAGGACAAAGGCCCGGTGATGCTTGTTGATGGTGAGAAAGATGAGCTGACCTTGGGAATAGCCACTACCACAGACAGCAGGCTTCAGCATCAGCGCAATGGAAAGCCACCCAGGTGCCCTCACAGATTTCTCCTGGGGCCAACATTATTATCAGCCAAGGGGGCGTCAATCACTACTATTCCAGGTCTACATTCCAGTAGACAGGAGCCAAATTCTTTCCTCATTTCATGAAGTCTTCCTGCAAGGAACCAGAAGTCTGCAATCTACCAGGGATCTGCTTCTTCTGCCATGTGACCCTGGATCATTCATTTGACAAAACTCCCCCGAGAGCCCCAACAATGTGATGGGAACTAATGATGTCCTATGTAACTGCCCCATAGACAGTTCCCAGCAAAGCGTGCACCAGAGCTACAAAATGTACCTTCCAGTCAGTGGCATGATATAGCTGCCAGATAAATGAACTGAGGTTAGGATAATGCTTGTGCATGATATCTAGATACAAACAGAAGATAGCTTTTTAAAATTCTGTTCATCTTAATACTGTTTGGACCAGTCCACCCTCCCTCAGCTCCATCCACGATAACCATGACCATCATCAACAACCCTGGTAGTGCCCCGCTCAGAGTGCCAAGCCCTCCAACCAGGAGTGGAAGTAAGGAGCCAGAGATGGGGAAGAGCTGCACTGTGGACTGAGCCGGGCCCCAACATCCAAACTGATACACTGAAGCAGTACGCCCAGTGTTGCTGTATTTGGAGAAAGAGCTTTTAGGAGGTAATGAAGGCTGAATGGCGTCATAAGGATGGGGCCTGATCACCAGGATTAGTATCTTTTTAAGAAAAGACACCAGGGAAACACCTCACACCTGCTTCCTGGCCCCACGTGAGGACACAGTAAGAAGGCTTCCATCCGCAGATCAGCAAGAGTCCTCCCCAGAAACCAGCCCTGCCCAAACTTGATCTGGCATTTCCAGTCTGCAGAAGGCTCACAAAGCAGACCAAGACAAGCAGACTGCAAAGAGTGGGAGCCACGGTCTCCTGAAAGTGGAGGGGTCTTCACGGTGCCTCCGAAGTGGAGCCCACACTGGAGGAGAGAGCTCTTGGAGACTCCTGTGCACAGAATGATGGAGGCCCTCCTGCACGGGCCTCTGGAGGTGAGCCGGGGGAGGCAGGAGCAAGCAGCAGCACGTTGCTGTGAGGAAGCCTCTGCCATGAGTGGGGATTAGCTGACGACACAGGGCTGCCACGGTGACTCAGGCGGTGAAGAATCCACCTGCAATGCAGGAGGCCCAGGTTCAACCCCTGGGTCAGGAAGAACCTCTGGAGAAGGGAACGGCTACCTACTCCAGTGTTCTTGCCTGGAGAATTCCACGAACAGAGGAGGCTGGTGGGCTTCAGTTCACGGTGTCACAAAGAGTCGGACACGAATGAGCAGCTAACACCCAGCACAGGCACTCGGTAAATGTCTGTGGAGCATCTTCCCCTTCTAATTGGAAAGTGAGCACACCCAAAGCTGATGACCAGTGTTCATCAGTGGGATTCAGAGGGCAGACAGATCACTGGGATGCGTGAGCCATGGCCTGGGAATGCACGGAGCGAAGGTCACGTCCGGCGATTTCCATCTTAGCTACACCGCACTGCAAACTCCTGTCAGCACTGTCCCTAACAGCAGCGCTCCTGGTGCTCACAGGCAGCCTGGGAACCACTGTTCGAGGTCGCTGCAGCCTCTTGGTCCCGTGGACACCACACACGGGCCTGGTTTGGGCACAAGTTCCACTGAGTCAAACCTCTCAGGGGGTTAGAAACCCAGGACAGACCGGCAAAGATAAGGATGGTGACTCTGGGACCACAGGGCCCGTGGGAAGCCTGGCCTGATGGAAGGCAGGGCTCACCTTGAGGGGCTGAAGTCAGGCCCAGGGCTAGAAGTAAGTCTGGGGAGATCCAGGCTCCCCAGGGGAGGGCCTTGGATGAGGGAAGCTCCAATAAGGCAGCCACACTGGGGGCAGGCCTGGTCACGACAAAGCCCCCAGCGCCCAGCTGCAGCTGAGATTGCAGGTAAAGACACAGGTCCTCAGAAGTAGGCAGTGCACACCTGTGACAAAGAAACCAGGAGACTGTAATGGAATGCAGACAAAGAGGCTTGAAAATTTAGAACAGGGTGGCATCTGAAGGTCTGGCTGTGAAGGAAGGTTGGGGGCAAAGGGGAGGGACTGTATTTCCCATATCAGGCAGCCTGGACATCAGCAACTCACTGACTCGGATGACCAAGGTGTCCTGGTTCATCCAGGACATCCCTGATTTTCACACTCAAAGTCCTGCATCCTGAAAACCAGGCCAACTGAGCAACCTACTGCCAGCACACCCTTGAGCTGGGCCCTCATGTGCTTTGAGGAGGAACTTGAAGATCTTGTGACTGCCCTCAACACATAGGTCAGTTCTGAAATAACTACGTCCATCTGAATTACCTCCTGAACAGGTGTCTACCACCGCTTAGAGATGGCTGTGGAAAATAAAGAATCATAAATAATAAGTGTGGTTCAGAGTGGCACAGAAACAAATATCCTTATCTCGTTCTCGGTGGTCTATCTTCCCCCTGCTCTCTCAACCTCTTCTCTGAATGCAATCTCAAAGCAACACTTCCAAACTCCAAATCTATGAGACTACCCTTCTGGAGACCCTACCTGGGCTCCCTGCTGCCCTCAGAACAAAACCTAAGCTTGAACCTGGACCACAGGCCAACCCCGACTGGCCTCACCCATCCTTCTGGTCTCTTTCCTGCTTGTACATGTCTGCTTTGATGCATTTTTCAGTTCCCAAACTTAGCCAAGCTAACCCATGCCTACGGGTCTCTGCACAGCCTGGTCTCTCAATCTAGAATGCCCTCTTCTTCCCTAGCTTCTCATGCTGCCACTTACCAACTGGGTTTATTTGCCTGCTCAGAAAAACCTTCATTTTTTTCCTTCCCCATTCCCTATGTACGGGACCAACTGCTCCCCTCTCTCTGGCCTCCCATGGAGCCTGAGGCCTCATTTCACTATACTGCAGTATTTTCATGTCTACATATCTACTGTCCACTATGATTCCATGAACTCCTTGAAAGCAGGGATTGAGTCTTATTGAAGTATATTTTCCCATCACTAAGCATGGTGTTGAGCACAAAACAGGTACACTGTTGGTGTTTGCTGGCTGGCTGAGTGACTAAGCTTACCTCCCCAAACTCTTCCAAACGAGACCAGACTTTCCTCCAAGTTTTCAGCCAGTGGGACCTACCAGCCTGTGCTGCCCATGGGGTGAGCCTCCCCACTCTGTCAAAGCACCCTTTGTTCTGTTGGTTTACTTGAAAATGCCACTCAGTGGCTTCAAGCGAGGAGGAGGAGGCAGCCATATCTTCAGCCGGTCCTCAGACATCGATCACCTGCCGGCTGAGCAGATGTGACTGTCGCCTCCCCAAGCCGACAAGATGATTTTTCTCCACCACAATACAAGCCCAGTGAGCCATACAATCATGGTGAATTCCCTATCAGCTCAACATCCTATGCAATTTTTCAGAGAATATGATTCTATCTGAAAATAAGTGCAACAGTCTGGAACTCATTTCTCCCCTGTGCCTAACTTTCAGTTTCCTATAAATACCAGACGGCCTTCCAGGCAGAGACACACCTCAGCATTATCCAGCAAGCATCAGTTATCCCTCTGCCTTGAGCAGTATCTGAGGCATTGAGAATTCACCGTCTTATTAAGGCATCACTAATGCTGTTTGCTGGGCCTGAAACTGTGTCAAATATCACCGTCAAGAATGTCTCAAGCTAAAGTGTGTATGTGTTGTGTGTGTGCATAGCCAAAAAAAGAAACAGGAAGGAGAATTCAACTTCTCTAATAAAATATATAAAGAAAACATACAGATGGGTAACAAACACGTGAAAAGATGCTCAACATCACTCCTTATCAGAGAAATGCAAATCAAGACCACAGTGAGGTACCATTTCACACCAGTCAGAATGGCTGCGATCCAAAAGTCTACAAGCAATAAATGCTGGAGAGGGTGTGGAGAAAAGGGAACCCTCTTACACTGTTGGTGGGAATGCAAACTAATACAGCCACTATGGAGAACAGTGTGGAGATTCCTTAAAAAACTACAAATAGAACTGCCTTATGACCCAGCAATCCCACTGCTGGGCATACACACCAAGGAAACCAGAACCGAAAGAGACACGTGTACCCCAATGTTCATTGCAGCACTGTTTATAATAGCCAGGATATGGGAGCAACCTAGATGTCCATCAACAGACGAATGGATAAGAAAGCTGTGGTACGTATACACAATGGAGTATTACTCAGCCATTAAAAAGAATACATTTGAATCAGTTCTAATGAGGTGGATGAAACTGGAGCCGATTATACAGAGTGAAGTAAGCCAGAAAGAAAAACACCAATACAGTATACTAACACATATATATGGAATTTAGAAAGATGGTAATGATAACCCTGTATGTGAGACAGCAAATGAGACACAGATGTAAAGAAAAGACTTTTGGACTCTGTGGGAGAGGGAGAGGGTGGGATGATTTGGGAGAATGGCATTGAAACATGTATACTATCATGTAAGAAACGAATCGCTAGTCTAGGTTTGATACAGGATACAGGATGATTGGGGCTGGTGCAATGGGATGACCCAGAGAGATGATATGCGGAGGGTGGTGGGAGGGGGGCTAAGGGTTGGGAACTCATGTACACCTGTGGTGGATTCATGTCAATGCATGGCAAAACCAATACAGTATTGTAAAGTAAAAAAAAATGTATGCAAGACAGCAAAAGAGACACAGATGTATAGAACAGACTTTTGGACTCTGAGGGAGAGGGAGATGGTGGGATGATTTGGGAAAATGGCATTGAAACATGTATACTATCATGTAAGAAACGAATCGTCAGTCTATGTTCGATACAGGATACAGGATGCTTGGGGCTGGTGCACAGGGATGATCCAGAGAGATGATATGGGGTGGGAGGGGGGTTCAGGATTGGGAACTCATGTACACCTGTGGTGGATTCATGTCAATGTATGGCAAAGCCAATACAGTATTGTAAAGTAAAATAAAGTAAAAATAAAAATTAAAAAAAAGAAAAACTGATTTCTCTAAACTTAAGGTACTAACTCATCTCTTTCATAATTTTTTTGTATTTGTCAGTGTAATTTCACTTTCAAAAATTTCCCTGTGATGCTAACATATAATCAGAGTGAAACATTTAGTGAAATGTTTAATGAAACATTGTTTCACTAAACCTGTTTAGTGAAAATCGCTCAGTCATGTCTGACTCTTTTGAGATCCTATACAGTCCATGGAATTCTCCAAGCCAGAATACTGGAGTGGGTAGCCTTTCCCTTCTCCAGGGGATCTTCCCAAGTCAGCAGTGACAAAATTAAACTGTTTTAAAATTAACTAGGTTGTATCTCTCCTCCCTGAAGTAGGGATGAACCTAAGCAATCAGAAGCTCTGTAATTTGTATTATTTTTTATCTCTTTTCATTTTACTGAATTAGTATTTTGACTATGTAATTAATATTTGATTATGACTGCTTTTCTCTATTTATTACTAACTGCTGTTTTCCTTACAAAATGATGGGCAGCTGCCACCGGACAGAAGGACATGAGACACCGAGAATGTCTATGTTCAGCTCTCTAGCAATCTGAAAGACTTAGCCAAGTAACTATTTAGGAATTCAATCCAACAAGGATTTTTTTGAGACAGAACTAAAATCACAAATTTCTCTTTAACTTGTATATTATCTATACACATACTTTTTTAAAGAATTATTTTCATTCAAAATTAATAATACACTGATAGTTTTAAAAGATAGATGCTACAAGAGATTATAAACAAAAAGAACAATTTCTAAGCCTCCTCCCAAACTGCTTCCAGAAACAACAAATTTAAACTTATCCATTTCCTCTAAAATTCACTTTGTGCCCTACTAAATAATAATGCTTACACTGCTGTTACTGTTTTGTCAAGACATTATCTGTAGACTTATTTTTATGGCAAATGAAGTAGATTTCTTAAATCATTCTATTCCCCATTCTCTTCCTAATAAAGTCACATAAAATTTTAGTTAACTCAATATCCTGTGTTTATGATAGTTTATATATTATATAAATTATAAATTTGCTGAGCCAAATTTGTATTATATTTTTTCTTGAACAATTTTCTTTTTAATTATTGCCTTGGTCCTTCATTTGCTTAATCTCAACTTTGTACCACTAATTTCCTGAAGTCCAACAGATCTGATAAATTTCTACCAATACTATTTTCCAGGTGCCACAAATAATGGATCTATTGATTCAATTTTCTCCCCTGGATCCTCCATCGTTTGCTGTTTAAGTCTCCTACAAATTCAAAGTCTTTAGACTTCCTCTTCTTTTCTCTCCAGTTGAATCCCATTTCCTGGACCTCATTCTCTATTAGTTTACTAAAGAAGGATATAAGGAAGATAAATTTTGAGTCCTTGCTTATATGAAAGTAACCTGTCTTATGTTTATCTACAGACAAATTCCAGAATAACCTTTTTCTCTCTGAATGTACGGGGCACTGTTTTTTTTCTAGACTCCAAAATTGCATTGAAAAATCCAGTATTCTCATTTCCAGTTTTTTCTATGTGCCCTATCTTTTTTACTCTAGAGCTCTCAAAATCTTCTTATCCATGATATGCTAAAATTTCATGAATGGGTCTTTTTTCTGTCTCTTTTTCTGGTTACTCAGTCATTGGGCCCATTCAATTTTCAGTTCTGGGAATTGTTCTAATAGTATTTCTTTCATAATTTTCCCTTTCCTATTATCTCCAATACTTCAAGAATTATTATTTTAAAGGAATATTTGAAACTTATTCTGAGCCAGATACTGTTTCATCTAAGCACTTTTCATACACGAAGTCATCTAATTCTCATAACTAACTTGTATTATTATTCCCATTTTACAGATGAGGAAACAAAGTCACAGACAGGTTAATTAATTTCCCTTTGGTTATTTTGATATACTGGTGAAGTCAGTATCCAAAGCCAGAGAATCTGGTTCAAGAAAGTAATCTTAACCACTGGACAACACTATTAAATACTGAATCGCCTAGCTTGGCTCTCTATTTTGCTTTTATCACTTTCCAACTATTTTCTACTCTTTTTTTCCAACTTTGCAATACTTTCTGGCTCCACTACATATAAGTTGTTTTTTAGTCACTACATTATATCTGACTCTTTCTGTGACCCCATGCACTATATAGCCTGTCAGGCTCCTCTGTTCATGGAATTTCCTAGGCAAAAATACTTAAGTGGGTTGCCATTTCCCTCTCCAGGGGACCTTCTCAACCCAGGGATTGAACCTATGTTTCCTGAATTGGCAGGCAGATCCTTTACCACCGAGCCATCAGGGAAGCCCCTTTTATAAGCTACTTTTCCATTAATTTTTGGTTTCCTTATCTGTAACTTACTGGTAAAGTTAAGAGTATCATAAAATGTTCATATCATTTTCAAACCCCATGAAGGAATAACCCCATAGGATTAGGAAAGTGTCTAGTCCTTGTCATTGTTCAGTCGCTAAGTCATCTCTGAAGTTTTGCGTCACTATGGACCTTAGTATGCCAGGCTCCTCTGCCCTCCACTATCTCCCAGAGTTTGCTCAAATTCAAGTCCATTGAGCTGGTGATACTACCTAACCATCTCATCTTCTGCTACCCTCTTCTCCTTCTGCCTTCTTCACTCTTTCCAAGCAGCAGGGTCTTTTCAAATGAGTCAGCTCTTTGCAGCGAGGGGCCAAAGTACTGGAGCTTCAGCTTCAGTCCTTTCAATGAATATTCAGGGTTGATTTCCTTTAGGATTGACTGGTTTGATCTCCTTGGGGTCCAAGGGACTCTCAAGGGTCTTCTCCAGCACCACAGTTTCAAAACATCAATTCTTTGGCATTCAGCCTTCTTTATGGTCCAACTCTCACATCCATACACGACTACTGAAAAAACCATAGTTTTGACTATACGGACCTTTGTAGGCAAAGTGATATCTCTGCTTTTTAATACGCTGTCTAGGTTGATCATAGCTTTCCTCCCAAGGAGCAAGCATCTCTTAATTTCATGGCTACAGTCATCACTTGTGGTGATTATGGAACCCAAGAAAATAAAATTTGTCACTGTTTCCACTTTTTCCCCTTCTACTGGCCATGAAGTGATGGGACCAGATGCCATGATCTTAGTTGTTTTTTCTTTAATGCTGAGTTTTAAGCCAGCTTTTTACTCTCCTCTTTCACCCTCATCAACAGGCTCGTTAGTTCTTCTTTGCTTTCTGCCATTAGAATGATATTATCTGCATATCTGAAGTGTTGATATTTCTCCCAGCAATCTTGATTCTAGCTTGTGATTCATCCAGCTGGCATTTCGCATGATGTACTCTGCAGAGAAATTAAATAAGCAGGGTGATAATATAATGGGAATGCAAACTAATACAGCCACTATGGAGAACAGTGTGGAGATTCCTTAAAAAACTACAAATAGAACTGCCTTATGACCCAGCAATCCCACTGCTGGGCATACACACCAAGGAAACCAGAACCGAAAGAGACACGTGTACCCCAATGTTCATTGCAGCACTGTTTATAATAGCCAGGATATGGGAGCAACCTAGATGTCCATCAACAGACGAATGGATAAGAAAGCTGTGGTACGTATACACAATGGAGTATTACTCAGCCATTAAAAAGAATACATTTGAATCAGTTCTAATGAGGTGGATGAAACTGGAGCCGATTATACAGAGTGAAGTAAGCCAGAAAGAAAAACACCAATACAGTATACTAACACATATATATGGAATTTAGAAAGATGGTAATGATAACCCTGTATGTGAGACAGCAAATGAGACACAGATGTAAAGAAAAGACTTTTGGACTCTGTGGGAGAGGGAGAGGGTGGGATGATTTGGGAGAATGGCATTGAAACATGTATACTATCATGTAAGAAACGAATCGCTAGTCTAGGTTTGATACAGGATACAGGATGATTGGGGCTGGTGCAATGGGATGACCCAGAGAGATGATATGCGGAGGGTGGTGGGAGGGGGGCTAAGGGTTGGGAACTCATGTACACCTGTGGTGGATTCATGTCAATGCATGGCAAAACCAATACAGTATTGTAAAGTAAAAAAAAAAAATATATATATATATATATTTTTCCCCCCGCCCCCCGCAATGGGCAGGGTAAAAACAGAAGTGTGTTAGTGATTTACTGCTGCATAACAAATTATTCCCAAAGTTTAGCAGTTTAAAGTAATATAAAGTAATACACATGGCTTATCTCACAGTTTTTATGGATCAGAAATCCAAGCACAGTTTAACTGGGTCCTCAGCATCTCAGAAGGCTTCAATCAAGATGCTGGTGTGGGCTGTGATCTCATCTGAAGGCTTGGTCAGGAAAGGACCTGCTTTTAAGCCCATTCAGGTGATGGCTGGCAGGATTCAGTCTCTTATGGGCTATTAGACTGAGGTCTCAATTCTTTAAGACCCACTGGTTGGAGGTCTACCTCTGATTCCTACCTCCTGGGCCTCTCTACAAAGCATCTCACAACATGCCAGCTGGCATGCTCCCTCTTACGGGCAAGAGAAATTAGCAGACAAGAAACAGTGCCAGACGGAAAAAAGTTAGTCTCTTGTAACCTAATCAAGGAAGTGGCATCCCATGATGTCTGACATATTTTATTCTTTGGAAGCAAGTCTCTAGGTCTAGCCCATGACTGAAGGGAAGGGCATACAGAGGGCACAAATACTGAGACAGGAATGATTTGGAACTCTGTCATGGACTGCCTACCCCAGAAATTCCAAATAAACCCCAGAAGAGTATCACCAGGACCTCTTATCCAAGACCTGGCACATAACAGTACCTGGGAAGCTCATTTATTTATTTCTCAATAAACGTTTAGTGAATGTCCGCTATGGACAAAGCACTGTTCTGAATGGTAGGTAAAAGGATTCAGGAGTAAACAAAGCCAAAACCCCTGTCCTCAGCTTATACTTATAAGGGAAAGAGAAAGACAGTAAATAAGACATGGAACGTGTTGGATGGAGCTAACTTCCATGGAGAAAATGAAGCAGGGAAGGGATGAGGGGTGCAGGTGGAAATACACAGCAGGTAGGAAAGGCCTCTGGGAGAAGGTGACATTTGAGAAAAATCATCAAAGAGACAGGGGAATGAGCCACCTGTCTATCTGACAGATGAACGTTACAGAAGCTGCAGGTGCAAAGGTCCTGAGGCAGAAATATAAGCCAGTGGGGATGGGGTGACCTACAGGAAAGAAAATGAGAATTAGAATGAGACAGAGGATGTGAGGGGCAAACCACAGAAAGCCTCAGAGGCATTTGTAAGAACTTTGGCTTTTCCATTGAATGAACTGGGGAATTTCTGGGGGGTTGGGACACAGAAGTGACATAAACTATCTTACAGCTTAACAGGTCTCCTCTGAATAATGGGTGGAAACAGATTTTAGTAATTTTAGTGATACAGATTTAGTAACAGGGCAGAAAGAGGGAGATTAGTTAGAGTAGGGAGATCAGTTAGGAAGCTGCTGCTCTAACCTAGATGAGAGCTGATGAAGGATTAACCCAGGGCAGAGTTGAGATTCTGGATGGATACACACACACACACATATATATTTGGAGGTGCAGCCAAGGATTTCTGATGTGTTGAACAGAGAATATATTAGAAAAGCTATCAGCGACAACTCCAAGGCTTTGGCCCTAGAACAGAATTGAAGGTTAAGGGAAGAGCAAGCTAGAAGTGAAGGTCAGGAGCTATTTGGGATGTGGCAGAAAACAAGAGAGACCTTCAGATTGGGAGTCAGAAACCCTGAGAGTGAGTTCAGCTTGACCTGGGTGGTTCGGTGGGCTTCACTTGGTACCCTTGGCCTCGGTTTCCTCCTTTCACCTACCAATGCTCGACACTTTGGAAGGCTCAGACTCAGCCAGTAGCCCACACCTGTGCAGTGGGAAATTCCAGCTGCACATGTCATCTCTCTATATCACAACACTGTAGAAAAATGCCATGTCTTACTGTGCAGGTAAACGATATAACAGATGATCAAAGTGGACAGATTATTGAAAGCCAGCATCCAGCGCACACACATCTTGGGTGTCACGCACCATTCCAGGTGCTGCTCCTGTATTATCCACATGTAATGAAGGCAGAGGGCTCACAGGACCTCTAGGGATCTTAAAGGCCATGGTTCTCAGGTTCCCTGGCTGTAACCTGAGGTTATTATCCCCATACGTGCCTTCTCCACACTCAGCTTCTCAGAAGGGGTCCAAGTCTGGGGCTGTCTGTAGCGCAATAGTTACCATGAGAACCCAGCCTCTGTCTGCACACTGTCAGCGATGGCAACCTCCCTTCCCCGAGAGGCAGCCCACCGCCACATTCAATACAGCTGGTGGTAGGGGGCCTTCACCAAAACCTGAGCCTACAGTGCCCTCCATTAGCGTCTGTTCAACTTCTAGGGCCACCAGGAAAATTTCCTCTCCTTTCTGAATCACCAGTTTTCAGAGAATTAAAAGCAATCCTTAAATCTTCATTTGATGCTAATAATAATAGCACTAGCTAACAGCTGAATCATACTTTATGAATCATGCTTGATAAAAGAGATTTCACAGACGTTACCCCATTCACCATCCATAATAGATAAAAATTAATTGCTAAACATTATTCAGCTATCAGTACCAAATGGGACGATGAATGGCAAAACCCTTGATAAAATTTGTGATTATTTTACTCAGTATGATTATTCCAATTCTTTACATAAAGACATTAAGACCCAGAAGTTAAGCCACTTAGAATATCGGCATAAACTAGTGTTAAAAGATAATCCAAAAATGTGCAATTATGATACAGATACAGATATAGAATGAACTCATACAGATATAGGATGAACATGTGATGAATTACTTTATTATCTCAGTGATTTATTTCATTCTATCATTAATGAAGGTTAGGAAGATATTATAACTGATTCTTAAGAAAACCCAAAGAACAACCACATCCATAGCCAAGAAATATTCAAGAGACATACAAATGGAGCTAAAATTATTTGAGGGAGGTTGCATGGGTCACAGGAATCTCTTCCAGATGGGAGAGAATGTACGTATCTTTTAGGTACCTACAATTGATAAAAGAAGTTATACAAAGTCAAAATTGGGTAACCCAAAGGGGTGTCCTCTAGAACAGAGAGTCTAAACAATTAGTTTCTCACTGAAGCACCAGTCTCCTTCCTACCTTTGCACAGCTGGGATCTGAACTTGGTTCTTTATGACTTTTTACACTACATCATGAGAAACACTGGGCTGGAGGAAGCACAAGCTGGAATCAAGATTGCTGGGAGAAATATCAACTCTGGGAGTTGGTGATGGACACGGAGGCCTGGCGTGCTGCGGTTCATGGGGTCGCAAAGAGTCAGACATAACTGAGCGACTGAACTGGAACTGGAACACTTCATCACTGTGACCTCTAAGAAAATCTGTTTAAAACATTCACTGACTTATTTTTAAGCCTCAATCATAAAATGGTTAGACCTTAAATTGCTGGCCCCATAGGAGAGAAGGCAGAAAAAGGCTCCGAAAAAGAATGAGTTCAGTAAGGACACCTCATCTCTGGCTGTTTGCATTTTTCCATGTCAGGAATAGCCTCTCCCTTCCTCTTTCTAGCAGCCTATTTCTTATTCAATAACATGTTGTGCTGGGTATTTCCAGCCTGGGCCCCCTCCCCCATGCTCCTTAGAGAGGGCTCCATTGTGCAGTGAAGGGAGGTAAGGGGTTCCGCCTGGTTCGGTTTTAGGGAAAGTCTATAGCGTTTCAATAGCCTCTTTGTTCTCTTTCTCTCAATAGTTCTTGTGTCTTAAGGAATTACAAAATTTCATTCTTCCTATTGCATTAGTAGTTTGAAAAAAAGAAAAGAAACCAATTAAAAAATAAAGTTCTAAGGCTTAAGAACGGCATTTATAATAACTTCACAGGTCTAACCTGCACTTAACTGCTGGCGGTTTAAACAGAAGGTTCCTTGAGAGGTGAGCAATAAAGAAGCCATTTAGTACTTGTTCTCCAGAGATGCTTTTATCAACTCACTTGCCCCCTTAACCGGCGCTGGTTTCTGTATAATCCATAGAAAAGAGGAGACACACCAACCAGCTTTCACACATTTACATGGGTCAGGGCCTCTTATTAAGTGTGTTTTTCCCAAATGGCAATGCTTAGCATACTATGATTGCAAATGCTTAAATATTTCACCAATTTCAATGGGATGTCAATTTCTCCTGCCAGATAAGGTAGCCTTCTAGGCTCCTGGAGGGTGAGGGAGGGGAGCCAATTACAAAGGAGAATGTAACTCCAGAAACGTAAAGCTTTCATTCCAGATGTTACTTATTCCTACTCCTTCCACTCAGCTGTGTTTCCACCAACACTAGCTCAGAAATTTGAAAAGCTGGACACAGCTTCTCCATTTGACTGAGGAATGGAGCTTGTCTTTTTTCCCTTTTCTCCTCTTCTCCCTTCCTTTTTTTCACTTATTTAATTTTTGACTGCACCATGTACCATTTGGGATCTTAGTTCCCCTACTAGGGATCGAACCCATACCCTCTGCATTTGCAGGGCAGAGCCTTAACCACTGGACCACCAGGGAAGTCCTCCCTTCCTTCCTGCGAGCAAGCTTTGTCTTGTTCATCTCTGTATTCAGCATCTATATCAGTAACTAACCCAAAGCTGGTGCTAACATAGTGTTCACTGAATCACATGGAAATCAATCCATTGATTCAATTTTTATTCACTCAGCAAATATTCAATTGTTATCTATTATGAGTTATGTTCTTGACAAAGAGCTGGAGCTATCCTGGTGAATCAGACAAGGTTCTGGCTTTCAAAAGGCTTACACTTTAGTAAGAGAGAAGGTTAATAAATAAAAACATGGATCTATGATATCATTTATGAATAATAACATTTCATGTAGAAATAAGGGCTCTGAAAAAAAATGTAGGGGAAAGTCATAGAGAGTGACAGAGTGATGATCATTCACTTTACCTTCTATCTATCCATCCATCCACACAAACACTTGTGACCATTTTCTTTTCCATTCTGGAAGGGCTTGTTAGACAAAGAGATAAAGATAAAGCAAATTATCTCCCCCTCAACACCACTACTCTGTTGCTCTCTGATGGGCAATGGACAAGAATACGACAGCATTTACTGAGTGTCTACTGTACATCAGCATGTCATACATGGTACCAGACCTTTTATATATAGTTACCTGATTTAATTCCAAAAATATAATCTTCCCAGGAGACAATCCTTATTAACTGAGGTCTACCACTGAGGATAGAGGCTAAAAGTCTTTCAGGTATCTTGTCCAAGATCACCTAACTACAGATGGTGGAGCCAAAATTTGAGTCTAGATTCCTCTGCCTCTAAAATGCACCTCTGTATGTTATACAGGACCAGCTCCTGAGGCATAATGCCAGATAGATACATGGGGGACATAAAATGGTCAGACAGTGACCTGTGACCTTGTCAAAGAGATTGCAAGCCCAGTGGAAAAATGAGGTATACTTACACAGCCACAGCCAAGGCAAAGAGGATTTGTATTTGAAGAACGAGAAAAAGGGATGAGTTGGAACAGCCAGGGACGCAGGATAAAAATTTGAAATGAGTTCATAAGAGCAGACTAGATCTACAAATTACAGACAAAGGTGAATAGGGGAAGGGAGACTGTTGACTCCATCGACTATCTACAATGTGTTAGGCATCTAAGAGATGGAGCAACACATGGACACCTGACCTTGGGTCAGAGGACAAGTTCACATCTAGCTCGGACAGCAGGGGACCGAAACCTGAAGTGCCAAGAGTCATAAGGATGCTCAGAAAATGAGGAGGCCACGCCTGTGGTTTTGTCTTCTCTCGACACTGGGTACATTTCACTACAAAAATAGTGGATTTCTGTTGCAGGATGCTACCTTGGCTTCATAAACTCCACAGATGTCATCTGTATTTCTAGGTAAGCCTGGCCCTCAGCAAAATAAAGGTTCAGAAAAGAGCTCCAAAGCCCACTCAGATGGAAACAGCCTCTCAGAGACTCAGTTTCCTCATCAGTAAAGTAAAATGATGACTCAAAGAATTGAAAAGTCACTGTTAAGACTGAAAGGCGTCCTCCTGCAAAGGACTCTGCATAGTGCCTGCTGGTACAAGGACTCAGTAAACAGTAGTTTACACCTGCCTCCTTTGAGTCTCCTCTTCTATAAAAGGTACTTGGTAGGTGAGAAGCCCTGCAACCATTCTGCCTCTTCCCATATCCAGTTCAATATATATATCCAATGGGTCATCAAATCCTGCCAATTTTCTTACTCAGGTGTCTCTCACATCCAGCCCTTCCTTTCAAACCTAGTTGGACTGTGCAGCTTCTCTCTTTAATATTTTTATTGAAGTATAGTTGATTTACAGTGTTGTGTTAGTTTCAAGTGTATAGCAAAGTGACCTGGTTATACATATAGTTCCCTGTAGAGTAAGTCCTGGCTGCTTGTGTTATATATAGTAGAGTGTGTATGTCACTCCCAAACTCCTAATTTATCTCCCCCATTATCCCCTTGGGTAATCATAAGTGTGTTTTCCATTTCTGTGAGTCTGTTTCTGTTTTGTAAATAAGTTCATCGGTATCATTTTTTTAGGTTCCACAAATACGCGATGTCATGTGATATTTATCTTTCTCTGTAAAGGGAATACCTCTGTACTGTTGATGGGAAGTAAACTGGGGCACCCACTATGGAGAACAGTATGAAGGTTTCTTAAAAATCTAAATATAGAGTTACCATCCCTTGGACTGCAAGGAGATCCAACCAGTCCATTCTGAAGGAGATCAGCCCTGGGATTTCTTTGGAAGGAATGATGCTAAAGCTGAAACTCCAGTACTTTGGCCACCTCATGCGAAGAGTTGACTCATTGGAAAGGACTCTGATGCTGGGAAGGATTGGGGGCAGGAGGAGAAGGGGATGACCGAGGATGAGATGGCTGGATGGTATCACTGACTCGATGGACCTGAGTCTGAGTGAACTCCGGGAGATGGTGATGGACAGGGAGGCCTGGCGTGCTGCGATTCATGGGGTCGCAAAGAGTCGGACACGACTGAGCGACTGAACTAACTAACTAACTATGATCCAGCAATCTCACTCCTGGACATCTATTTAGAAAAGATGAAAACTCTAATTTGAAAAGATGCATGCAGCACCCCAATCTTCAGAGCAGCACTGCTTACAATAGCCCAGACATGGAAGCAACCTAAGTGTCTACCAACAGATGAAAATGGATAAAGATGTGGTGTGTGTGTCTATACACACACACAGGAATGTTACTTTTCCAGAAACAAGGATGAAATAATGCCCTCTGCAGTCACATGGATGTGATGGCTTCTTAACCAGTCTCCCTCCAGTCCTCCAGTCCTGTTGAGAGAGAAAGGCGTGCACCCTCTTCTTTGCACCCTCCGGTCCCTCTGAGCCCCAGATCACTCTTCTTAAAACACACTGTGAGGCTGTCACTCCCTGAGATGCCAGAAAGAAAGAGATGGGACTTTAACTTCATGGGACACTCTCATATGCCCTACTTGGCCATGGACTGCTTGAGGTAAAGAAGTGTTAGTACAACGGGAATATCCTACAAGTAGAAAATTATGCTGAAATCGGAAAAGTCCACTAACTCTCCTGAAAGGGAGGCTACATGACATCAAAGGTGACATGCTCAAACAGCCTTGCCTTCAGTGACTCCTGTGAAAAGCACAATCCAGAGAGTGACATGAAAGAGGCCACAACCAAGGAGCCCTTCTTTAGCACAAAGTCATGACTCCCACTAAAAGCAGAAAAATACAACTCTCTCCAAGGGACAGAGGCAGGAGCCGAACCCAGGAGAAGAACAGTCACTGTGGCCGTGGCTGCAGAGAAATGCAGGCACCAATCGGAGACGCCCACTGATAGGGACCTGATTCCAAAGATATCACAGAGGATTTGCAGATGCCCAGCCCAAAGGCATTCCGCAAATAGAAATGGGTGTGGCACATCCACACTGGCTGGTGAAAATCAAGAGGGACCAGAGGAGGAAACAGACAGGCCAGCTCTTCACCCACCCCAGTCACCGCTCCCAGGGAAGACGCACAAACGAATGGCAGAAGCTAAGCATGTGTTTCCAGATGGAGAATGTTCTTTCTACGATCACTTTCCCCTATGGAAGCCTTTCTGGAACAAACCCCATCCAAAAAATACAGGCTAGGCCATCAACACAACCTCTTTCTGGACTTTGCTTTCAAAGCCTTTATCATTTTGTACCTGTCAAAGTGTTTGTCTAAAGTCTGCCCCTTTGTACTAGTCTAAGGATGAAAGACAGCCAGGGGGCCTTTTCTGACTTTTTCTCACATCCTTAGTACCGAGTACTCCCACTAGCTGTGGCTCAATGACCTTTAGCTGGTATCTACCTTTTCTAAGTTTCAGCTATTTTATGCCCCCAAAAGGATATTGGAAGTACCCTCCTTATGAAGCTGACAGAGGACTCCAAGAGATAAAATGCACAGAATATTTTGGTTCTCACTGGCCTTTAAGAAGTGTTCAATAAATGTCGATCATCACTACCTTGCTTTGGTCAGGGGTCCATAAAGACTTGTTGAATAAACAGAGGATCACTTACATTAACTGTATGCTAATCTCTGCAACAGAGCCTTGGCATGCACAGAGGTTAATATTTAGCACATCCACATTTCAAGAGAAGGGCTTGTGGCTCACTGTCATGTGACATATTTCTGCAGCATCCGTTTCAATCATCCATTTATTTATATCAAAACCCAGACACGATTTCAAGGGGAAATAGATCTTGCAACAGGGCTTCCCAGCTCAACAGGGCTTCCCAACTTAAAAAACCCATGTTAAGGACATACAGGCAGAAATCCGGTGCTCTGGCTGCCAAAAGGCTGATGTCAGGAAGCTGTCAGAGTGTGGAAGGTGTCCCAAGAGGTCCCCAGACACCCAGAAGCTATCAGCCCAAAGTACAAGATCGGAGCTTACCAGGTGCTGGGACTGACCCAACAGCTCTAAAGCCAGCGCTCTGGGGGACCGGCTTCTGGTTAAGTCTGCAGAGCTCTCAGGTTAGAAACGTTTGCCCAGTGCCTGGATCTGAGCTGGCATGAGAAAGCCCAGCCTAATGAAAAGTCCTGCCCACTGAAGACCCAGCAGCTTACTCCCCTCACCCCCATCCTCCAGGTGCTGGACAGTGGCTTCAGTTCTCTGAGATGATGCAAATCAGGCAGAGGAAACAGGAAGCTCCACCTCCATCCAGGCAGAATCTCCCGCTTAACCGGCTGCTACATCCCCTACATCCCCTTCTTCTTGCTTAAAAGAACTGAAGGTGCCCATTCAATCTCTCTCACCATATAACTCAAGTTAAGAAACCCCACTGACATCACTTAAGCCCTATTTGCTCCAGGAGAGTCTGGTCATGAGTTGAACCTCATTCACTAGGGTCAACATGGGGGTGATGACAGCAGCCAAAACAAGAAAAGATCTGGGTTCTGTCTGCCTCCCAAAACCCTTTCACCCCCACTGTGCCCACTACCTCCCCACTGAGTCGTGACGAGTTCTAAAGAGCAGGCCTGGGAGCACAGAGAAGATACCAGCTTAGAATCTTAGAGCTGGAGAACTTAAAAGGGCCTCTGCTGGCGTTTCCATCTTCCTAAGCAGACAAGAAGAGCAAGGGTGGATTCCCTCCTGGGAATAAGTGCAAGAACCTGCAAGTTGCTCTTCTCCAAGCCATCCCCTCCCACAACAGCAACACAACCTTCCTAAAACCCAAAGCCAGCCATACACACTCTGCACTGGCTTCACTTTTAACCAGGAATAAAAGCCACACCCCTGGCAATGGCCCATAAGGTCTTGCCTGGAAAGCACCCTTTCAACTCCTCTAGCTTCTCTGGAGTCACATTCCTTGCTCAGTGCCCACCTCCACCACCCTGGTCTTTATTCACTTCCTTGAATAGGCCAGGTTCTCTCCCACCTCAGAGCCTTTGCACCTGCTATACCCTCCACCCAAAAAGCCCGCCACATTTCATTGACCAGCACCTCCTTCTCTTCAATCAAGTCTCAGTTCCAACATCAGCTTCTCAGAAAACCTCTTCCCACCCACTATATAGGAAATTCTAAAGGAAAAGCAGGTGACAGAGATGAGATGGTTAGATAGCATCACTGACTCAGAGGACATGAATTTGAGCAACCTCTGGGAGATAGTGGAGAACAGAGGAGTCTGGTGTGTATGGTCCATGGGGGTCACAAAGAATCAGACATGACTTAGTGACTGAAAAACAACAATATATTATACATACTTCTGGTTTACATTAAAATATATATTGTAATAATTATCAGTGTTGTTAACATAATTATCAGTTCAGTCCAGTTCAGTCACTCAGTCATGTCTGACTCTTTGTGACCCCAGGAACTCAGCATGCCAGGCTTCCCTGTCCATCACCAACTCCCAGAGCTTGCTCAGACTCATGTCCATTGAGTCAATGATGCCATCCAACCATCTCATCCTCTGTTGTTCCCTTCTCCTTCCACTCTCAATCTTTCCCAGCATCAAGGTCTTTTCCAGTGAGTCGGTTCTTCGCATCAAGTGGCCAGAGTATTGGAGTTTCAGCTTCAGCATCAGTCCTTCCAATGAATATTCAGGACTTATTTCTTTTAGGATGGACTGGTCGGATCTCCTTGCTGTCCAAGGGACTCTCAAGAGTCTTCTCCAACACCACAGTTCAAAAGCATTACTTCTTCGGCTCTCAGCTTTCTTTACAGAGTCCCACTCTCACATCCATACATGATCACAGGAAAAACCACAGTTTTGACTAGATGGATTTTTGTACTTATAATTGTATTTATATGATATACACATACTATAAACATATAAGAACATATATTTACATATGCTCATCTAAGCTTCACTGGTTCCTGTAGGACAGGCATTATCATGACCATCTTGATAAGGAAACAGAGTACAGAGAGGTTAGATAATTTGCCCAAAGTCGCACAGCTAGTAAGTGACAGCAGGATGACTTCTGTCATCACTAGCCATCACTGGTGGATAGTTTATCTCAGATCTGGAACTAAGCGTGTCCCTCAAGGTGGAGCACAGGGTGACGCGGCAAGTAAAATGGGCTGTTTTGCAGCCCTGTATCTGCTGGACAACTCGGGTGTTAGAGCCCAGGGAGAAGGCATGCTGGCCACGCTGCCCCTAGGATGCTGCTGGCAAGTCGCTCCCTCTCCCCAGCTCTGTTTTACATCCTACAAGAAGCCGGCTACTAGGGAGGATTTAAACTTGTCTGCCAGAGTATCTACTGCCTCTCCAGGGACTAATCTGCCGTGAAGCAGATGCAAAGCTTCATTTATCACTTCCAATGGAACATGAAAGAGGCAAAGCTCCAGCAGAAGCTTCCTGCATCCCGTGTCCAACAGGGCAGGGCGTCGCCCACCAGGGCCTCCTAGGGGCGGGCTCCCCTGAGGAAGGGTCTTCCCCCACCCCTGCAGTGCCCACACACCCTGCAGTGGGTCCCGGCTCTGTGGTCTAGTGATGGACCACTGAGCTCTCTATCGGATTCTTTCTTTCAATTGAGATGAAATTCACATGGCATAAAATTAATCATTTAAAAAAGTACAATTTGTAGCATTCTTAGTACCTTCACAACACTGTGTAGCCACCACAGGGAACTAGTTCCAAAACATGCTTTCACTTTCAAAGAAGATCCCCTCTAGTCATCCATTAAGAAGTCACTCCCCATCCCCCTCCAGCCCCTGGCAATCACGAATCTGCTTTTGTGTCTATGGAGTCTCCTACTTGGGACATCTCACATGGATGGAGTCATCTCATGTGAGTTCTGCATCTGGCTTCTTTCACTTCACATCACATTCTGGAGGTTCACCGTGCTGCAGCATGGATCGCTGTGTCCACTGGGCTTTGCGCCACTTGTCAGCTGAAGATGACAAAGTGTCCAGTGTGGGATGCAGAGAATTCAAAGCAGATAGCCTCTCTCCTCCCCTGATACCCTGAGAAGTGCAGAGTCTGAATCAAATTCACCTGGAATCTTTCTCCAGCTGCAAAAGCCCTGGGGGTGGGGGGCATGCAGCCCATCTCCATGCATCCCCCTGGGGAGTGCCATGGGGTGGCGGGTGGCAGGGCCAGACCAGTGAGGGACACCAGAGTGCAGCCCTGCCCAGTTCCGGGAGGCCCAGCACCCAGAAAGAGAAAGGGGAATATTAATATGTATGTGCTCGTATGCTTCTGCTAAAGAAAACAAAACGCGGCAATTCCAAGAAATAAGCAACTCTGAGAGTTTTATTTTGCTGCATCTTAGCTGCAAGGATAACAAATTGTGACCTGACCCCACTGTGGCATCAGCAGAGAATGCTATGCACATGACACAAAGTCAGAATGTTATCAGTTTCTTAGACAAGAGCCTCAAATTGAGGCTATAAATGCAACCGCTGAATTCTCTGGTGAAAAAAAAAAAAATTCTTTCCTAGTGCTCAACATCCATTATCTTCTAGTGGGAGTCTCACCATCATTTGCTGTACATACTCGTCTAGTTTTTGCTCCAAGTCTTCCTTCCCTCAACATCACGGCCACTCCCCTCTGCCACATAAACAGAAGGGTTTCTCAACCTCAACCCTGCCGACACTTGGAGTAGGTTATTCATTTCCTGGGGGGCTGCCCTGTGCATTGTAGGATGTTTAACAGCATCCTGGCTTCTACCCACTAGATACCAGCCACATCGCTCCCCGGTCATGACAGCCACAAAATGTCTCCAGACCTTACCAAATGTTACCTGGCAGTGGGGGTGGGGGTGGGGTGGGGGTGTAAAAAATAAACCTCAGCTGAGAACCACGGAATGTCAGGTGAAAGCCAGCAGCTACAAAGAGGGTTCTGAACAGATTGCATAAGAAGTGCAGGTATGGGATCTTGCACTGTGCTTCCAAAATAGGTTAATTACAATCAACTCTCANATGTGTATAAGAGACAGCTGGCAGTGGGGGTGGGGGTGGGGTGGGGGTGTAAAAAATAAACCTCAGCTGAGAACCACGGAATGTCAGGTGAAAGCCAGCAGCTACAAAGAGGGTTCTGAACAGATTGCATAAGAAGTGCAGGTATGGGATCTTGCACTGTGCTTCCAAAATAGGTTAATTACAATCAACTCTCAATTATCCAGGGGCCAATTATCCACATTACCCTTGTCCCTGCCCCTACGCTACCTAAGGTCTGCCCAGTTCGCCATTCACAAGCAGCTGGCACTGTGGGTGAGAAGGAGGAATTTAAAAATCAAGAATGCAGGCTCACAGGGAGATTGGATTATTTGTTTTGTTTCCAATAGAGAGATTTGAGCAGGTTAAAATACATCCTTTCTGCATACCAAAAG
This sequence comes from Oreotragus oreotragus, assembly GCA_006410675.1. Taxonomy (NCBI): domain Eukaryota; kingdom Metazoa; phylum Chordata; class Mammalia; order Artiodactyla; family Bovidae; genus Oreotragus; species Oreotragus oreotragus. Next base: position 121,546 of record SJYX01006985.1, read on the forward strand.
TGTTAGTCTCTCAGTTGTGTCTGACTCTTTGTGACCCCATGGACTGTAGTCTGCCAGGCTCCTTGGTTCATGGAAATCTCCAGGCAAGAATACTGGAGTGGGGAGCCATTCCCTTTTCCAGATCTTCCCAACTCATATCGAATCCAGGTCTCCTGCATTACAGGAAGACTCTTCACTGTCTGAGCCACCAGGGAAGCCCCTCTGCATACTGTGGGTGCTTAAACGCGGCCCAGGTTTCCCCAGCCCCTCACAGCAGAGGTACTAAAGGGAGGTGGGAAGAGGTTTCTTCCTCTTCTCTCTGGATGGCAGGACAACCCAGACCTTCTGCTTGGGGCAGGAAAAATTCTGGTCCTACCTCTCTCCCTCCAAATACCTACCTGAATCTCCTTTAGGTAAACAGACAAGTGATGAGGTCTTCTCAGAGTTGACTAGCCCATACACAATATCAAAACATTTGAGGCAATCAAAAAATAATTAACATATACATGGAAAGAGAGAGCCCCATTCACACTAAAAAAAAGAAAAGAAAAGAAACTGGAATTCCCTGGCAGTCCAGTGGCTAGGACCCCTTCCTTCCACTTCAGGGAGCAAGGGCTGAATTGGGGAACTAAGATCCTACAAGCTGCTAAGCCAAAAAAGAATAAACTATTCACCCAATGTCTCATCCACCCCAGCCCTTGATCCTTTTCTTTTCTCCCCTTGACAATCTTCTTGCAAGAAATTGAACTCACTTACTTTTCGCCTCTGGCTTTTCAGGTGCTGCAGTGGTAAAGAACCATTCTACCAACACAGGAGATGCAAGAGATACAGGTTTGATCCCTGGGTTGGGAAGATCCCTGGAGTAGGAATTGGCAACCTGCTCCAGTATTCTTGCCTGGAAAATCCCATGGACAGAGGAGCCTGGCAGGCTACAGTCCATGGGGTCCCAAAGCGTTGGACACAATTGAATGTGTGTGTGCACGTTTGCGCACGCACACACACACACACACACACACACCCTTTCCCNCCAGTATTCTTGCCTGGAAAATCCCATGGACAGAGGAGCCTGGCAGGCTACAGTCCATGGGGTCCCAAAGCGTTGGACACAATTGAATGTGTGTGTGCACGTTTGCGCACGCACACACACACACACACACACACACCCTTTCCCATTCACCTTCCACTCACTCTTCAACACAGTGCCATCTGCCAGTCACTGAGACAGTCCTCACCAAGGTCTCCACCTTGTCCCTGGATCTAGGATGTAAGATCCTTGAGGGCAGAGGATTTTGTCTGTTTTGTTTGCTTCTGTATCCCCAGTACTAGAACAGTGCCTGACACATAGAAGGTGCTCAGTATATATCTGTCAAATGAATGAGTGAATCTCAGTTGATTTCCACAAGGCCCTTCCAGTACTTACTTACCACTGCCTCTTGAAATGCATCCTTCCCTTGGTCTCCAGAAAGCCGCACACGACTGGTTCTCCTCCCACCCACCCCTGCCCTGGGTACTCCATCCCTGACTTTTTCATGGTGTCTGCCTTCTTAGTCTATCCTTAGATGCTACTCAGGGCCCTATCCTAGGCCTCAGTCTCATTCATAGCACTCTCTTCCTGGACCATCTCATCTATTCCCTAAGCCTCAACTGCCCCCTGGAGAGGACAGTACTGCTTGAGCTGCCCTATATCCATTCCTCATTCATCTCTAAGAACATCTGGGTCATACTCTGCAGAGCTGGCCTTTCCTACCCTAACCTGCCCCAGGTGTGGACACTTTAACTCAGAGTCAGCCAGTCAGAATCCTGCAAACCCCCGGCTAAAGTAAATGGTTCAGGGATGGTCTTGGCTCTGATATAAGCCAGCAAAAGTCTGGTCCACGCTTTGAATGGTTGGAAATGAGCAGTTTTCTCTCTAGTACTGATCCTAGAGGTATAAGGATGCAGGCTTCTTCCTTCCCTAGGAGGAAAGAGTTCCGCCAGGTCAAAAGAAAGCAAAGTGAAAAGACAAGAGAGGCCAGGAACCAATGACTCACGTGAGACCCTTGGTCCAGCAATGCTTGAAGAGGCCAGCTCCAGGATTTTTCAAGTAAATGACCCAACCCATTCCCTCTTTGCTTACGCCACTTTGGGTTGGAGTCTGTCGTGTATAACCAGCAGCTGCAGCTAGGATCAAGACTGCCAGGCCTAACTCCATGCTGAGCATCATACTCACAAGTGCCCATGACATTTTTCATGGTCTCTGCCACACGAACACACTATGGAACACACTCTCTGAAGCAAAACCTGAGCCAAGCAGAGCCCCTCCCCATGTGCAACATCAATCTCCCACTCCCTACCATCCTCTTCCCACCTGTCAGACCCACTGTCCAGCAACCACATTGCTGCAACATTACAATCCTGACTTCCTCTTCATTAGAGTCTCACATCTTTCCTGAAAACAAAAGTTCAGAAACTTCATCTCCAAGGTGTCTGACATCAACTCCTTCCCTCCCCAGACATGCATGCCATTCCCCTGCTGAAAGGGAGGGCCCATCCCTCCTCTCCCCTTTAATCTGCTCTAGTCTTAGTAATTAGTTTCCCAAACAGAAGGCAGTGGTCATGATGCTCTGGGATGGCTGAGGCTAGGTCATCATGAGCCTCATAGCATCCACTGCCATGAAGAAGTCCAACTATCCTGAGAAGACAGTGATGGAAGGAAGCCCAAGCTAGTGAAGAGAAGGTATGAGGCCAGTTGTTCTAGCCATCCAGCCAGGTGCTAGACCCGTGGGGAGAAAATCCATTCTTGGACAATTCAGACACAGCAGATATTAAATGGTGAGAACAATCAACATTCAAACTGTTACTCAGCCATTTGAGCCTCTGAGCTACCCCAGCTGAGGCTGCAAACATGGGACAGAGACAAACCTTTCCACCATGCTCTGCCCTAATTTCCAATCCACAGAATCACAAATATAGAAAACAGTTGTTGGTCGATGCTACTACCTTAGGAGTAGCTTGTTATGCAGCAAAAACTAACTGAAACACTCAGACCCTGCTTATCTTTGCCAGCCCTTGCCTGAGATCCAACCAGCTCCAGCCTCTTCTCTCTAAGGGAGCCTGGCCAGAAAAACCTCTCTAGAGGAACCAAAATGAAGTCGTCGCCTTGCCTGTCTGACTCCCTTACTACGGTGTGGGCTCCTCCAGGGCTCGACACAGTGTCTGGCGCTAAGATATCAGTGTGTATCAGCTGAACAAATGAATGAATGAAAGGCAGGAGGTCTGTGCGCCACTGCCCTCCGTGGGAATGCTTCTGAGAGCCCTAGAACTAGCCGCGTCTTCAGGGGCACTACAGAAGGAAGAAGCACTGCAAGTATTATAATAATAGCGACAGGTTCCAAGCCGGGTAATCATTAACTATCCCCAGGAGAGCTAGTTAGCTAGCGAAAAAGAAAGGCCCCTCCCCAGGGCTGGGGGTGCCAATGCCCTGACGGCACTTGGCTTCAAACTGAACGCCCCGCGCCTTCTCACACAGCCTGTCTATAAAATTGGTGGTTTCTATAGAAACAGAAGCACTGTAGTAAAGCGAAGGGAAAATCGTACATTCTGTCAGCGTACAGAGATCAATCCTGTTCTTATACGGGGCCAGGGCTCTTTCACGCTTTATTTTTGAGCATCTCAACTTTCATTTCCATCCCAGCCGCCTCATCTCATATTTATGAGGCTCTTGCGCTGGTAATCTCGTCTCTCCTCACCTAGCTGCCTTTGTTAACTATGACCACAGGCAGAAAAGTCTGTGAAAGCAGCAGAGAATCCCCAGGATCTCTTTGGGGGTACCAAGAGTACCAAACTCCAAGCTCAGAGGCAGAGCTGGGCTGCCTGGTGTGTGGGGTAGCAGCCGGGATGGCGGACAGAGACCCTTAGTGAGACTGTGCAGCCCCCTAACCAGACCTTATGAAAATCTGCTCTCAAGCGGGTTCTTGCTGTACATGCCTCCACCTTCGCTTAGACAGTCTCCAAGCTCTTAAATATTAATATGTCTGCAATCTCTGTTTTGCACCCCAAAGTGCAAGTAGCTTTCTAACAGGCAAGGGATTAGAATTAGCTTGTATTTGAATTACTCATGCTGCCTCTGATCATCTATGAAGAAAATTAGAAAAAGCACAGGTTGTATTTTAATATTTTAGATGAAGGTCCAAATTTTCAGGCACATGTTAAACTCATGAAAAGTGCCTGCTTTTATCTTGATTCACTCTTAAAAAAGAAATCATATGATGTTTTCTGCATCAAAGAGCCCTCTTATAATACCTATTTCAGTCTGACCTAATAGCACTAAATGTGTGTTGCCTTTTTACTGTTCTGATAAAATTGATTAGATGAATAAAGAGATGGATGAATGAGGGTGATGAAGGATGGATGGATGGATGGGGAGGGGACAGGTGATAGAGAGATGCGGAACAGATGAATGGATGGATAAGCAAATCACATTAACCAGGAAAATTTTCCAAAATGCAAATCTAATCATTCATTTATTCATTCACAACAGTTTTGAGCACCTACTATGTGCCAGGAATGATGTCAAGCACTGGGGATTCCATGCTGGATATTTGAGATAAGGTCCCAGTCCTTGATTTCAATGTCTCTGGAGTAGGAAATGGGCTGAGAGGAAACACTGGTGAGTGCAGAGGAGTCATGCATGGTCTATCAGTGGTCCAGGTGACAGCTGATGGCAGCTTGGCCCAAGATGATGGCAGTGGATACATGGAGGCAGAAGTCGATTCAAGAGGTATCAGCAGGACTTGATGGCTGACTGAGACAGCCAGCTCTGAGTCTAAATCTCAGCTCACCCACTTACAAGGCTGTAGGAGCCTCAATTTCCTCAGCCGCGGATTGCAGATAATCATACTCACCTCCTTCAACAAACAGCAGAAAATTCTTAAAGAGATGGGAATACCAGACCACCTGACCTGCCTCCTGAGAAATGTGTATGCAGGTCAAGAAGTAACAGTTAGAACTGGACATGGAACAACAGACTGCTTCTAACTTGTGAAAGGAGTACATCAAGGCTGTATATTGTCACCCTGCTTATTTAACTTATATGCAGAGTACATCACAAGAAACGCTGGGCTGGAAGAAGCACAAGCTGGAATCAAGATTGCTGCAAGAAATATCAATAACCTCAGATATGCAGATGACACCACTCTTATGGCAGAAAGCGAAGAATTAAAGAGCCTCTTGATGAAAGTGAAAGAGAAGGGTGAAGAAGTTGGCATAAAACTCAACATTCAGAAAACTAAGATCATGGCATCTGGCCCCATCACTTCATAGCAAATGGATGGGGAGACAATGGAAACAGTGGCAGACTTTATTTTGGGGTGCTCCAAAATCACTGCAGATGGTGACTGCAGCCAAGAAATTAAAAGATGTTTGCTCCTTGGAAGAAAAATTATGACCAACCTAGACATCATATTCAAAAGCAGAGACTATNTAGATGTGTATAAGAGACAGGTATATTGTCACCCTGCTTATTTAACTTATATGCAGAGTACATCATGAGAAACGCTGGGCTGGAAGAAGCACAAGCTGGAATCAAGATTGCTGCAAGAAATATCAATAACCTCAGATATGCAGATGACACCACTCTTATGGCAGAAAGCGAAGAATTAAAGAGCCTCTTGATGAAAGTGAAAGAGAAGGGTGAAGAAGTTGGCATAAAACTCAACATTCAGAAAACTAAGATCATGGCATCTGGCCCCATCACTTCATAGCAAATGGATGGGGAGACAATGGAAACAGTGGCAGACTTTATTTTGGGGTGCTCCAAAATCACTGCAGATGGTGACTGCAGCCAAGAAATTAAAAGATGTTTGCTCCTTGGAAGAAAAATTATGACCAACCTAGACATCATATTCAAAAGCAGAGACTATTTTGCCAACAAAGATCTGTCTAGTCAAAGCTATGGTTTTTCCAGTGGTCATGTATGGATGTGAGAGTTGGACTATAAAGAAAGCTGAGCACTGAAGAATTGATGCTTTTGAACTGTGGTGTTGGAGAAGACTCTTGAGAGTCCCTTGGACTATAAGGAGATCCAAGAAGTCCATCCTAAAAGAAATCAATCCTGAATATTCATTGGAAGGACTGATGCTGAAGCTGAAACTCCAATACTTTGGCTACCTGATGCAAAGAACTGACTCACTGGAAAAGACCCTGATGCTAAGAAAGATTGAAGGTGGGAGGAGAAGGGGATGACAGAGGATAAGATGGATGGATGGCATCACCAACTCAATGGACATGAGTTTGAGCAAGGAGGCCTAGCGTGTGCTGCAGTCCATGGGGTCGCAAATAGTTGGACATGTCTGAGCGACTCAACTGAACTGAACTGATACCCATCTCCTAGAGTTGCTATGAGAAATACATGAGATGAAGTATGTAAATGAGCCAGAAACAAGGCTTGGGAAAGAAAACATTTTTTAAGACCCCAAGCTTCCATTTTAGGGAAAGACATTCAGACCCCTGGTTCTATCCCCCAGACCATGAGCCAAGAGGAACACTAGAAGCTGTCAGGATTAAAGAGTTGGCAGAAGGTCAAGAGAGAGGATGCAGAGCAGACCAGGCTCATTGGCTAAAGAGAGGGCGGATTTCTTTAAGTTAAAACATTAAGTTTTTAAAAATCTTGAGCTGAATAAAACGTGTCTTAATAGACACTTTCATGCCCTTTCAGGTCATGGATGAAATGGGTCCCTTCTCCATCAGCTTTATTCTTTCTAACACCACTCCTTCCTCTGCAGAACCTGTAGATGCAATTGGCCCAAGTTAACTGAGAGTATAGGGAGGAGGAAAGAAAATCTGAACCAAAGGTCAGGTCCCTTATCTGGGGAGGTTACAGAGGCTGGGGAAGGGTGGACAGAGGCTACACAAAGGTGGGGCAGGGTGGACTGCACAGGGAAAGGCAGACATGGCCGCCCCCAGTGTGCAGATGAGAAGACTGAGGCTCAGAGACATTAAGAAACTTACTCAGAGTCACACAGCTCAATAAAAAGTGAAGCCAGGATTGGAAAACAGGTCTGAGTCCATGCTCTTGCCATGATATCCCTTGCCATTCTCGGGTTAACTCATTGGTGAGTTAATAGTGAAACCACAGGTTACTGCTTCTTTGAAGGAGAATTTGAGTGACCTCTACTTCCAGCGGGAACGTCATCTCTCACCTCCACATGCAGTTAGCCCCTACTGAATAGAGTTTACCAGACCCCTAAAAGAAGGCCTGGCCCCAGGATTCAGAGGAGTCATCCATCTGAGGCTTCTCAGCCCACGGAGAAGTTAAATCTTCTCGCTTCTGCAGAGACAGCAGAATTCTCCCTTGGTGACTTTTTAGTGTCCTTGCAAGGCAAACCCCAGATGACTGAGCCTGTCCAGACCAGGGTTTCTCAGCGCTGGCATTCCTGGCATTTTGAACTGGGTAACTCTTTGTTGGGAAGACTTGTCCTGTGCTTCGCAGGATGTTGAACAGCACACCTGTCCTGTACCCACCAGATGCTATGGGTGCCTCTCCCAGCTGTGACAACCAAAAATCTCTCCAGCCATTGCCGAATGCCCCCTGGAAGACAAAGTAGTGCCTAGTTGAGATCACAGCCCTGGATGGATGGATCACAGCCTGAGAGATACACAGAAGCCAGAGAGAGATCACGGGAGCCAAGGGGCCTCCAAGACCTCTCACACAGGAAAGGATGGCTGCCCCGTGGTACAGTGACCCAGGATGAGGCAGACTCTCAGCACTACAAACTCTGAACCCAAGCCTGTCAAAGTTAGTCCCGCTAACTTAATGGATCCAGCTCACAAGAGGCTGATGTATAACCTAGATTCCAAAGTACGCCTGTCCCGGGAGAAACAGACCTTTCAAGCACACCAGATTTTCCTATTATTCGATCATCACATTTCTCCCTAAAGAGAACTCTGGGGAAACAACCATGATGAGGCCTGGTGAGCAGAACTTACAGGAGGGATTGTTGGAAGACACAGGAGAGTCTTTCCAGGCAGAAGTTCTCTCCCCTGGGGATGGGAGCAAGCATCCTGCATACTGTATTCATTTCCGTATCTTATTATTATATTAAATATATTTATTATAATTAAGTTAATAAATATATTATAAATGTTACTGAGCTTTGAAATGTCCCCATATAGAAAGTACTAAGATTGCTGTACCCATTTACCAGATGGAGAGATGAAGGCTCACCAAGATTATCTAACCTGCTCAGCCAGCAAGTGCACTGCCAGTCCAGGGACAAAGGCTGAAGCAACACACTGTCACTAACACCGGATGCAATGCCTGGGCAGCAAAAGTGAAGGAAAAGGGGAAGTGAAACAATGAAGGAGGAAAAACCCACACCCAGTGGTACATCCTTAAGTGGCCACAGCTTCGCAAGAGAACACAGCCAGCAGCTTCGGCGCAGCTATATGGAGCCACTCTGCCCTGGATAGTTCCTCCCAGGAAAGGAAGGGAAAGGCATTTATCTGCTGCCTAGCTTCCTGGCTCTCTCATTCAAGTTCACCCTGCAGAGAGTCCCGACTCCTGCAGGCACAGGTTGTGATACCCAATTCCCTCCAGGCAGCCCTTGGAAAAAGATCACACTCCATGGAACAGGATTCATCCAGGCTCTTTCTGCTCAAGTTTGGACACCAAAGATGCTGCACTTTCCACCAAAGTGGGTACAGTATGCTGAGCAGGAAGTCAAGGCCGAGGGACAGACAAGCCCAAGAGAATGTGGCGGGCACATAAACTGAGTCCAGGACACACACTGTCTCAGCCCTCTGAGGCTGCCCTCATATTCCAGACTGGATGGCTTACAAACAACAGAAATCTATTTCTCACAGTGTTGGAGGCTGGGAAGTCCAAGATCAAAGCACTGACAAATTCTGTGTCTAGTAGGAACCCACGGCAACTTCACACGGCAGACGGGGGCATGGGATTTCTCTAGGGCCTCTTTTACCTAGCATGAGAGTGACCTAATCACCTGCAAACCCCCCACCTCCAAACACCATCACGTGAGGATTCAGCACGTGTATTTTGAGGGGACACATTCAGTCCAGAGAACCCAAATCTTTGAATTAAAAGTAAGCACTAGTTCATTCAGTGGCAAAAAGCATTCGACTCAAAGATCGCAGTGCCCATGGCACCTGTATCTAAAGCACCACATGAAAATGCAGATTCCCTGGCCACACCCCAAAACTAAAGGAGCGGCTTCAACCAGGGGATGGGACCACAGAGTCCATTCATTTTTAACAAGCTCCCCAAGTGACTTTTGTGCACACTAAATTCCAAAAGCAGCTAGAGCTGCATTGTGAACTGTGCTGAGCATGCCTCAACTCCCTGACTCATTTCAAGGGAGAAAAATCGAAACCCACAAGTGATTAACTGCAGATCAATAGAACAGAGCAGTGAATCATGCAGAAGGTCAAGTCATGGTGCACAGAAGCACATAGGCGAGGAGGGTCCTCACGGCAAGCCAACATCACTGGGGCCCTTGCAAACGTCACTAGCCCATAAACATCTGTAAAAACAGGTCTCCTGGATATGAAGGGAAGTTAATTTTTCATATAGCTGAAGGAACAGTAGATTTCTTTTTAATCCCATACTCTACACTGATCCGAGAGTCTATTTCTTTTTTGAGCCACCAAAGGACCCCATCTTTGTTTACCTTCTTCTGTAGGAGTGATACCTCATCAGAGGGAGGCCAGAGTGAGCTTTCTCTCCTAGAGAAAAAATGAAAAACTTCTGATTTTTCCATATTGAGACTCTCACAGCCCTAGCTGATGTCAGGTGCTATTTTTAAAATATATTTATTTACTATTGATTTGGCTGCTTGAGTCTTAGTTGCGGCACGGGGTATCTTTGCTGTGTTATGTGAATCTTTCACTGCGGCACACGGCCTCTCTAGGTGTGGCAGAAGGGCTCCAGGGCATCAGTAGTTGCAGCATGCAGGCTTAGCTGTCTCGCAGAATGTGAGACCTTAGTTCCCCAACCAGGGACTGAACCCACGGCTCCTGACCTGAGAGGCAGAGTCTTTACACCTGGGCCATCAGGGAAGTCTCCGGATGCTATTTAATGGAGACAAATGATGCAGGGTAAGTTTGTCACAAAACAGGACCTCCCGTGTCAGTCCCACACGCAAGCCTTTGTCATCTGTGAAGATTTTCATCAATAAACTTTCCAGCAGTTACTGTTCCAGTGGAACATACCCACCTCTGGAAATTTTTTTAACAAACTCACATTTAATTTCCTTTTTCATTAATTAATTTTTGTATTAATCTCATCCATTAGAGCCTAATACCTCCCAATTACACATTATAAGCTCAGAGGAAAGTCAGTAATTGAGACCGTCCCACGGTTCCAGGAGCGCCCTGCTCAGAATGTCTGCTTTAATTAGGTTTTCATTAATTACTTTTTTATCAATTAATATTTCATTTTTTCGGGCCCAGACTTGCAATCTCCACATCATCTGCTCTTAAATGACACATCATTTATTGTAATCAGTGAAGCAGGGGGGCCCAGAAAAGAGCTTGGCGGAAAGAGTTGGTCCTACAGACAGGCTCTGGGCTTCTTGTACAAATTACACCTCACCCTCTGGGCATGCTTCACCTCCAAAACATGAAAGCTTAGGCGAGTATGGAATTAAGAAGAAAGAAGCATCGGCGATGGCTGGTCCAACCACCTCACCTGCAGATACTGATCTGACGCCCAGGGAGAAAAGGGACCTCACCTCTCAGAAGGTCCATCTAGAACATTTTTCATCTGTTCCCTGCACTTCCCCCACTGGATTACTAAGGTGAATACGTAACTAATCATATATACCAGGACAATTTGGAGAAAGAAAAGGACTGTTATTAATAATTATAGGACTTCCCTGGTGGTCCAGTGGTTAAGAATCTACCTGCCAATGCAGGGGACACTAGTCGGATTCCTGGTTCAGGAAGATTCCAGAAGCTGGGGGTCAGCTAAGCCCGTGGGCCACAACTGCTCAAGTGCTCGAGAGCCTGTGTGCTCCCCAGCAAGAGAAGCCAAGGCGGGGAGAAGCCCAAGCATCTGGCAGGAGGAGCCCCGGCTCGCCGCAACTAGAGAAAGCCCAGTCAGAACAGCGAAGACCCGAGGCAGNAGAAGCTGGGGGTCAGCTAAGCCCGTGGGCCACAACTGCTCAAGTGCTCGAGAGCCTGTGTGCTCCCCAACAAGAGAAGCCAAGGCAAGGAGAAGCCCAAGCACCTGGCAGGAGGAGCCCCGGCTCGCCACAACTAGAGAAAGCCCAGTCAGAACAACGAAGGCCCAAGGCAGCCAAAAATCAATATTTTTTTCAAAAAATAACAATTACACTGATGAACGAAAGACATAAACCAGGACTGTCCTCAGCCCACCAGGACATACGTCACCCCACCCAACACCCCTACGCCAGCTCGCTCTGCTCTTGGATTAGTTTGCAAACCTCCTGAGAGAGAGGCGCTTCAAGGTGGCAACTCTGTCTTTGATGCCTTAATTGAGCCCATATTTGCCTGAAAAACCACTCATTGATTCATGATAATAACATAATACAGTCTCTACCTTCTGATCTCCCTTACTCTTCCCACTTTTTATCATTTGTATTAATAACACCACATGAGAAACAAATGTACAACACAGAATCAGTAACTACAGGCACAGTGTTGTAGAGCAGATCTCTAGACTTTATGCATCTTTCATACCTGAAACTTTGTGTCTGTTGTATAGCAACCTCCCACAATCCCCGGCCCTACCCCCTAGCAGCCAGCATTCTAACCTCCATTTGTACGAGTCTGGCTGTCTTAGACACCTCCTGTAAGTGGAGGTGCAGCATTGTTTTTCTGTGACTGGCTTATGTCACTTAGCATAGTCCTTCCCATACAATTATGTTATCACATACAGCAGTATTTCCTTCTTTTTTAAGGATGAAAAACTTCCCATTGCATGTATATAGCAGCTTTTTTTAAAAAATCCATTTATCTGTCAATGGACCTGAAGGTTGTTTCCGTATCTTAGTTTCTGTGAATAATACCACAATGATCGTGGAAATATACACACGTTTCCTCTAGAACCTGATTTCAATTCTCTTAGATACATATTCAGAGGTGGGATTTCTGGATCATACAGTAAATCTACTTTTAATCTTTTGCAATGCAACCACACTCTTTTCCCTAATGGCTGGACCATTTTACGTTCCCAACAATGTACAAGGGTTCTCATTTTTCCATATCCCTGACAACTTGTTATCTTTGGGGTTTTCTACAATAGCCAACCTAAAGTGTGAGGAGACAACTCAACAGGGAAAGGAAAAGCTCTTCAACAAATGGAGTTGGGAAAACAGGATATGAAGATGCAAAAGACTGAAGCTGAACTTTATCTTACGTCATATACAATGAACCAGTTCAAAACGGATTAGAGATCTAAACATAAGACCTAGAATGTAAATCTCCTAGAAGAAAACATTAGGGGAAAGCCTCATGACATTGGACGTGGTGATGGTGTCTCGGATATGACATCAAAACCCACAAGTAATAAAAGCAAAATTAGATAAGTGGGGCTACATCAAACTAACTAAAAAAAATTCTGCACAGCAAAGGAAACAATCAACAGTGAAAAGGCAACTTATAAAATGGGAGAAAATATTTGGAAACATATCTGATAAGGGATTAAAATCCAAAACACATAAGGAATTCCTACCATGCAATAGCAAAAACAAGCAGAAAACCTTGATTTAAAAATTGGCAAAGGACTTAAACATTTCTCCAAAGACAGAGAAATAGCCAAAATATACATAAGAAGATGTTTAATTCACCAATCATCAAGGAAATACAAGACATTTCCACTTTCTTATACTTTCCACTTCATCAAGTATCTTTTTTTCATCTTTTATATTTCACCATTTTCCAACTATTTTAAAATGTTACCAAATTGGACCAAACTTCCTATCCTAATGACTAACCTAATAGTTAAAAGTGAATTAAAAACACCTGGATTCAAACTTTTTAGAGAAGTATCTTTGAACAGGTTTTCTTATGGTCTCCGTGCCACAATTTTCTCATCTGTAAAACAGAGATGACATAGCACCTATACCCCCAAGGGTTCTCACAAAGATAAGAGGAGTTAATACATGAAAAGTGCTTAAAACAATATACAGTTCATAAAAAACGTAACATACATACTGGCTACATTTTTAAAAATCATAAAAAAGCTAAAGAAGCAGGGCCGACCAAAAGAAACAATCTTAAACTGAACTCTAACCCTAAACCAAGCAGAGTATCCCTTATTCAAGGAGAACAAAGGAAAGGAAAATCAAATTTGGTTAAGCACAGATTCCAGTGCCAAGGACAAGGGTAAGTAGTTTAAATGTATCGTCTCATTTAATTCACACCAAACCCCTGGAAGGGAGGAGTTATTATCCTCATTCTACTGATGAGGATACAGGGACTCAGATACATACAGTGATTGCCCTCTACCATACCACAAAACCAAAGTTCCCAAGAATTGCACCCAGAAGGGACAACTGGGGAAAACAAAACAAACGAACAAAAATGACCTCAGTGGCAGGCTGACTTCCACCTGCTTTCACTCTTCTTGTTTCCAGCATTCACTAACACCTGCACCCAGAGAACACTGCTTTCCCTTCAAAGCCACGACCCCTGACAAGCCCTTCTGGGGCTCTGTACATAGTTGACACTCACTAGAACTTCCACAAAGATGTTCTGAGCCCCAGGGGAGAGTCTAGAAGGGAGCAAGCCCAGAACTGTGCTCCTCTGGAACTGCTATTGCCGATCCTTAACAGAGCTCAGTCCTCCACGGGGAGCTCACTCCTGGACCTGCCGACCCCAGTGCTGGGGTAGTGTGTCTCTCCTCCAAGAGCTGGCCCGCTTCCTGGCACCTGGTCCTTCCCCTCCATCAATAAAGGCTCCAGCCCCCAGGTGGGCAAGAACACCCCTGAACCTTGACGACCCACTTCACTACCTACCTACCTAGTCATTGACCAGGTCATGTGTACATTAATATATACTCATGTATATTTTGATAATGTTCGTAAATTACTGCATTTAGTCAAATCAATAAACATATCCCCTCTCTAGGTAGATGCAGTCATCAGACAACACCTGTCACCAATACACCTCACCACACACTAATGTATATGCACCAGGAGCACGCGCACACACACACACACACACACACACACACACACATGCATACACATCTCTTTAAACAAGTGGCTTGAACAAGCATCCAGGAATACAGTGACACAGCAGCTCTGTCTGCAAAGGGAGCAGAATGGTCTCAAACAGCATCTGAATAGATGCTCAGGATCCCTAACAACATCCCAAATAATTCATTTCCCTATTTCTGGAGAACAGACCAGGATACGTCGAACTGGCCCCATTGATAAATAACTACAAGAAAATATAACCAACAGGTGGCCTAGAAAGATATTTTGTAAATAAAACAAGAAAGAATAAAGTATGCAGGGAAAACAGAACTCTTCTCAACTATGTGTTGCATGAAATGCCATCAAATTTCAGGCTACCTGCTCTGTGTTCTCCATATATTTAAGAAAACCTAGTTTCTATGAAAAAAAGATTTTTTTTAACTGAGATTCACAGATAAATGGGATGTAGCTAAAAGGCTAAAAAATGAAATCCTGGCAATTAAATATAAAGATTGTTTTGAAATATAAGAGCTGATTGGAGAACTTTAATGTATTTGAAAGCCATAAGTTGCAGAACCAAGGCCATGGAATCCTAGAGCAGTGATACGTAAAATAAAACTTTCCAGAAATGAAGAAAAAAGAAGGGGATGAAGATCCTCATGGCGTTTCTAGTTCTCTAGGAACATAAACCTTGTTTTAGCCCTCGTTAAAAGCAAATCTCCATATATTATAATATCTTTTCTCAGGCATTTCAGTTATTTGATTCAATAAGGTGCTACTTGGAAGAGAAAAATAAATAAGAAGTTCCTAAGAAGAAAGGTTATATATAGTTACATTTGGCTGGAAGGAGTAGAGCAGGTATTGTGGGTAGAGGAAAGGGTTCGCAAGGCAAGTATTCACACAGCAGACACTTGAGAGAAATGCCTCCGGGAAGTGTACTGTGGTGACTGAATAAAGTCCTCCTCCTCACAAAAAAAAACAAAACTCCGTATCTTAATGCCTAGAACATGTGAATATGTTACTTACATGGCAAAAGAGACTTTGTACCTATAATGAAGGATCCTGAGGTGGGGAGATTCTCCTGGATTATCTGATGGACCTCATGTAATCACAAGGGTCCTAAGTAGAAACAGGGGGAAGGAGGGGAGTCAGAGGAGATGTGCTGACAGAAGCTGAGGTCTGGATAGGTTGGACCGTGTGCCAAGGGATGCAGGTGGCCTCTAGAAGCTATCTTGCCCAAAACGGCAAGGAAATAGGTCTCCCCCTAAGCCTCTAGCTCAGACAGTAAAGCATCTGCCGGCAATGCAGGAGATCCGGGTTTGATCCCTGGGATGGGAAGTTCCCCTGGAGAAGGAAATGGGAACCCACTCCAGTATCCTTGCCTGGAGAATCCCATGGACAGAGGAGCCTGGCGGGCTATAGTGCATGGGGCCGCGAAGAGAGGGACAGGACTGAGAGACCAACACACAGCACAACTAAGCCTCTAGAAGGAACACGGCCCTGCTGACACCTTGATTTCAGGCTTCCGACCTCCAGAGCTGTGGGATAATCAATCTATGCTATTTTAAGTCATTAAGTTTGTGGTGATTTGTTACGGAAGCCATAGGAAGCTAATACAGGGGCTTTACTAAAAAGACAAATACTCAGGTGCAGAATAAACTCCAGCCTCCGTACCTCATGCCTGACTTACAGGGTCAATGATTTCCTAGTACCAGTTAAAGTACTAACATGAACTATGATAATTAAGGCAGAATTTCCAAAGAGCCTTTGGATTCTTGGATAAGCCTGTTACTACAGGTACCAGTGCAGAAGATCAAAGGCTCTCTTGATAAAATTACAAAAAAGAAAATCAGAAATATGAAAGACAAGAGAGATATACAGATAATGAGCATTCCTAAAACATAGATTTGTTGTTGCTGTTGTTGTTAATCGCTAAGTCATGTCTGACTCGTTTACAATTCTATGGACTACAGCCCACCAGGCTTCTCCGTCCATAGCATTTCCCAAGCAAGAATACTGGAGTGGGTTTTCATTTCCTTCTCCAGGGGATCTTTCCGACCCATGGATCAAACCCACGTCTCCTGCACTACCAGGCAGATTCTTTACCACAGAGTTCTCAGGAAAGCCCAAAAGATTATAGATCAGACTTTTTAAAAAAGCTACACCAAAAGTCCTAACATCCTAAATAGTAGTTTTTCAAGCAACAAACAAGAAAAAATAAGATATTTCTATGGGTAAACATTTACATAATTAAAGGATACTTTCAGACTTCTCTACAATACTAGAGTATAAAAGCTAATGATTAAATCTTCACAAGGTTTCAAAGCACTCTTTGTTCATATATATGGAAGAATCAAAGAGATATTTCCAAATGTAAAAGAATGCAGGAAGCACCTACAGAAACACCACCACCACCATCCACTCATTTCCTCCGCCAATTAACCCTCCTCAGGAAACTCTTAAAATGAATACCCTAACCAAACAGGGATTCCTTTTTTTAAAGGAAGAATGGGTAGTTATATTTTAAAGGCCAGGTGGTGAGCATCACTCACTTTTTTCAGCTTGAACAAGCTAAAAAAAAAAGAAGAATTTTCTTTAACAATTATCTAAATCCAGTTATAAACAATATAAATGCTATTAGTAGTTCTTTTAAAAAAAGACATAGAAGCATGTAATTTAAAATAATAATGATTAAATTAGAAACACAGATACAAATCCTATTTGGCATCCCATATCCTAAACAACTGAGAAATAAGTTAGGAAGTTAAATTTAAGTATGATTCTAACACAGCTAAATGTATGCAATAGTGAAACTAAAAGCAAGATGCAACAGGAATACCAAATTAATAAACTAGGAATCAGCAATCTCTTTCTACAGAAAAAGGCCAGCTGGTAAATATTTCAGGCTTCTGAGACACACATAGCTATTGTCTGTATATTCTTTATTTTGTTTTGCAACAATTTAAAAACGAAAAAGCCATTCATGGACTGTGTGCTGTACAAAAATAGGCTGTAGGTTGGCAAGCCCTGCACTAGAGTTAAAAAGGAAGGGAGATGGGAAGAAAGGAAACTCTAAAAACAAGCAGAAGAAATAGAAAGCATCACACAGAGATGATGAAAGTCAGCAAAATAGAGCAGTTGTGACACTGAGTATAAATGGTCTCCATTTCCCTAAAGACATTGAGTCCAAAACTGAGTACAATGAAATATTTTCCAAGAGACACAATCTTAAGCAATGAGATTCAAAAAGGTTAAATGTGAAAGAACAGGCAGGTTTAATAGGTACCTATTAGTAAAAATGCAGGTGTACCAATATCCATATCAAAGTAGAATTCAAAGACAAGGCATTAAATAATATAAAGGACCATAAAGAAGGTTAAACCCTGAAGAATTGATGCTTTCAAACTATGGTGCTGGAGAAGACTCTTGAGAGTCCCTTGAACAGCAAGGAGATCAAACCAGTCAATCTTAAAGGAAATCAACCCTAAATCTTCACTGGAAGACTGATAGTGAAGCTGAAGCTCCAATACTTTGGCCACCTGATGCAAAGAGCTGACTCACTGGAAAAGACCCTGATGCTGGGAAAGATTGAGGGCAGGAGGAGACGGGATGACTGACGATGAGATGGTTGGATGGCATCACAGACTCGATGGACATGAGTTTGAGCAAACTCCGAGAAATAGTGAAGGACAGGGAAGCCTGGCATGTTGCAGTTCATGGGGTCGCAAAGCCAAACAACTTAGCAACTGAACAACAAGTACAAAGGAAGTCATTTTATGTTGATAAAAGATGTAATATACAAAGAAATCCTAACTATCATGACAGTTTCTGCAACAAGTTAACACTACACTGAAGTATCATAAAGCAAACCGTTAGAAATCAAGAGACCAACAGAAACAAAGTAAGGTAATTTAACGTACCTCGCTGAGTGCCCAATCTAAAAGGCAAAATTTAAATAAGGATCGGAAAACACTAGTATAATTATTAACGCTGATATAAAAGAGATAAATGAAAATGTTTTTTTTCCTTAGAAAGAGTTCTTTTTACTGTGCTTTGAGTATTTTTAAATGGCTTTAAAATAATGATAATAATGCCCCAAAAGAACCTCAGCAGATAATTTTTAAGTGCTTTACAAGCTGTATTATTTGATCACGAAACCATAGGTTAAATAACACTTAACCACTGATAAATTTTAAAAGAGCAGAGAAAAAGATGGAACACACCACTATTCATTTCACAGTGAATTTCTATACAATTTCTATAATAATCATGACACCAAAATGTGACCAAAATTGCAAAACTTGTAAAATTATAAGCCACTATCAAGTGCCTACATCTTTTAAAAAGAACTAAGAAACCAAGTCCTATTATGTATGAAAATAATGCAATACAACTAAGTAAACTTCATTCCAGAAATACAAGGATATTGCAGCATTAATAAATCAACTGATACATTTAATCCAAAGTGAAATAAATTTTAAATTAAAAATCACACAAGTAAATCAATAGATGCCAAAAGATACTTGATTGGAATAAATATCTTTTCTTGATTTAAATTCTTAGTAAAAGAGTTGTTATTATTTGAAAGTGATTATCTGCCTGGGAAAGCCAAGGTAATCAACAGGAAAGCATTATAACTTAACATACAAATTCAAGAAGATGTTCAGCTTAGAAGTAAATAAACTCATAGCTTCATCATATAACATGATCAGCCAATAATAGAATATAAAGCTGGGGAGGAAAATATCCCATTTGCCATGGACACACCTATAAATGTACACGTGAATGGGTATAGTCGAATACACATACGCACACAACAATACACCAAGTGTGTTTGTAAATGTTTAACCACTGGCTCTCCTGCAAAAAGAAATCCTGGTTTCTAGCATTCACTGTAGATTTCTGTGGTTTAAAGATTCACACAATGATGAATTAAAAATGACCAACATGCTACCATTGAACATAGAACTTGAAAGAGATGTATCATGGAATACCATTAAACAGTAATTCTACCTTACAGATATACGATAAGCATAAATAACTCTAAGAACATAGATAATGATAATATATAATAATAAAAAGTCATGAGTTGTGAATATTTTAATATAATTTATATCACTGTAATTTTATACTATTTAAGTTTTAAGAATGACTGTGTTAAGTACCATCTTATCAAAGTACTGAAATCTTAATATTCAACTCTTGCAAGCAGATATAGACTGGCTTCAGCACATCATTGTTTAAAAAAAAATTCTCAACCAGAAAGATTCAGCACTTACAAAAATATCACTAAATTTCACTGAGAGCCATAAGATAAAACTTCACCAAACATACCATGCTTATAGATGGAAAGACTTAATATGCTGAAGACACTGATTCTCTTTAGATTCATCTATACATTTAAGAAATCACAGACAATACTCCAGTTTAATTTTCCTTGGGGGCAATGGTCAGCGGGAGGGAAGAGGAGCTGACAAAGCTGTCTCAAATTTCCTCTGTAAAAATCAGCATACAGGAGAAAAAAAAAAAGCATGTATGATGGTATCTAGAAAAACGGTAACCTATTTGACCTAAGCTAAAATGAGGAACCTATTTGCAGGGAGACGCAGACAGAGAGCAGACTTGTGGACACAGCAGCGGAAGGAGAGGGTGGGGCGAGTGGAGAAAGCAGCGCTGCCATATGCACACCATGTGCAAAAGAGACAGCTGGTGGGGAGCTCCCGCACAGCACTGGGGGCCCAGCTCTGCTCTGTGACGACCTAGCGGGCGGGGCCGGGGAGGAGAGGGAGGCTCCAGAGTGAGGGGATATACGTGTGATTGTATGGCAGAAACCGATACAACACTGTAAAGCAATTTCCCTACAATTAAGAAAAATTAAACAAAGAAACATACAAGAATACCTAGGAAAATTCTGCGAAGACAACACGCAGGGAGGCACCCGATGGTAAAGCTATTACTAGGCTAGAAGGGGCTTCCCGTGTGGCTCTGCTGGTAAAGAATCCGCCCACGATGCGGGAGACCCCGGTTCAGTTCCTGAGTCAGGAAGATCTGCTGCAGCAGGGAAAGGCCACCCACTCCAGTATTCTGGCCTAGAGAATGCCATGGACTGTATAGTCCATGGGATCACAAAGAGTCAGACACGACTGAGCAAATTTCACAGGCTAGAAGGTTCAGAAAAATATGGTACTATGGATCTGGTCCCATCACTTTACCACAAATACATGGGGGAAAAGTGGAAACAGTGACAGGTTTTGTTTTCTTGGGCTCCAAAATCACTGCAGCCATGAAATTAAAAGACACTTGTTTCTTGGAAAAAAAGCTATGACAGACCTAGACAGTGCATTAGAAATCAGAGACATCACTTTACCAACAAAGGTCCATGTAGTCAAAGCGATGGTTTTTCCAGTAATCATGTATGGATGTGAGAGCTGGACCATAAAGAAGACTGAGCGCCAAACAATTGATGTTTTCAAATTGAGGTGCTGGAGAAGACTCTTGGGAGGCCCTTGGACTGCAAGGAGATGAACCAGTCAGTCCTAAAGAATGTCAACCCTGAATATTCACTGGAAGGACTGGCGCTGAAGCTCATGCTCCAGTACTCTGGTCACATGATACGAAGAGCTGACTCATTGGAAAAGAACCCGATGCTGGGAAAGATTGAGGGCAAGAGGGGAAGGGGAGGCAGAGGATAAGCCAGTCGAATGGCATCACTGGTTCAGTGGACGTGAGTTTGAGCAAACTCAGGGAGATAGTGAAGAACAGGGAAGCCTGGTGTGTTACAGTTCATGGGGTCACAGAGTCCAACATGACTTGGCAATTGAACAGCAACTAGAAAGAAACAGAAGCACTGATTTCAGTCCACTGGGACAGGAAGATACCCAAACAAGTAATTCCAACCCCATGTGGCAAGTGCCAAGATGGTAGCCAAGAGGACTTTGGGGCACTGAAGAGCCTGCAAAAGACACAGAAAGGAAGTGACATCTCAATAGATTTGCTTTTACACGTCTTTTGAATCTTTCATCAAACTGCTTTCCAAAAAGTCTGTACCCATTTGAGTATGTAAGGCTATTTTCTAACATGAATGCCAATGCTGAGCATTATGTCATTTTTATTATATCTTGCCTAGTTTGACAGGTGGAAATGGTACTTTATCTTAATCAGTATGCCTGATGGCTAATAAGGCTGGTAATATTTCATACACTCACTGGGTGTTTCCAGTTCTACTTTTGTGGAAATCCATCTCTCCTCCAAGCTTGCTCGGACCCCCATGCCATCTTATTACTCCCAGTACATGGTGCCGAGGCCATGTGTATGTTGAAGACCGCAAATCAGCAGTAGGGCTGGGGCTATTTTATCCCTGTGTGTGCAGCGGAAAGCACTGCCCAGCTTATAGGAGGTGCTCTGACAGCATGTGCCAAATGAACAGTCCAGCAGGCTCTTGAGCTCTTGGTTCTTCAGCAGCCATATCTGAACCACAAAAAAAATGGTGCTGCTTTCCCAAAGACACTCCTGCCAACATTATTAACAGCAACTGGGCACAAACAAGGAGAAGACAGAAATAGAGTAAGGCTGTAGTTCACCCCATTGTACGTGATCATCCGGCAGGGGAACGTTTGTAAAATTCAAGGAGAATTGTCTTCAGAAAATACATTTTGCTTAAGAGATTATTCCAGGGTACCTGTGAAACTGTCAGAGGAAATTAGATTCTCTGCAAATAGCAGTCACTTGAATTTCTACTTTATTTCTAGAGCTCCCCTCTTTAACTCCTATTTGTTGTGTCTTTACAGCACCTCCTTTCAGAAAGGCAGTTACGACTCATCAGACTGTGGGAAGGCACCATTCAGAGATGACAGAGCACTTCAGCAGATGAGGAGTTTATACAAGCTTGCTGGGGCATCCCTGCAAGAGCCCAGCCCTTCCTGCCCAGCTATTTAAGGGGACCCCAAGAACAGGAGCTGCTTAACCCACTCGGTATCTGTAGTGGGGGAAAGCAGTTTCCCTCCACCAAAATATATGTGTACATCCTAGTCCCTTAAAAGTGTACATGTGACCTTATTAGGAAAGTAGGTCTTTACGATGTTAATTTAAGGATCTTGAGATGAGGCTGTCCTGAATGACCCAGGGCAGGGAGGGCTAACTCCAGGGACAAATATCTTTATAAGAAAGAGAAGAGGAGAAGAGAGACACATGGAAGAGAAGGCACATGAAGATAGAGGCAGAGACTGGAGTGATGCAGCCACTAAGGAAGACAAGAGTAGATGGTCCTCTAAAGCCTTCAGAGGAAGTGAAGCCCCAGTGACATCTTGATTTCAGACTCTGGTCTGCAGAACTGTGTGAGAATAAATTTTCATGGTTCTGGGTGCCCAAGTTCATGGTCATTTGTTACAGTGGCCCTGCTATATAGTAGCCAGGCTTGCTCACTGGTGCCTGAACACGTCTGCAGCATCTGTATTCCCCAATCCCTCCTGCTGCTTCTTTCCCCCCTAGACTATCTTCAGACCCCCCACAGCAGCCTCCTCGCGGACTCCCTGCCTACAGCCTTGCCCCCTCCAAGCCAAGACCACTACCTCCGCAAGATGTCAGGAAGAGGACGTCCCTGGCAGTCCAGTAGCTGAGAATCTGGATGCCTGCTGAGGCAGGAGACACAGGTTCAATCCCTGGTCCAGGAAGATTCCACATGCCATGGGGCCACTCAGCTGGTGTGCCCCAACTACGGACCCTGTGCTCTCGAGCCCGAGAGCCCCAGCTGCTGAGCCTGCGTGCTACAGCTACTGAGGCTCAAGCGTCTGGAGCCTGTGCTCTGCAACAGAAGCCACTGCAGTGAGAAGCCTGCTCGCCGCAGTGAAGAGCAGCCCAACTCGCCACAGCTAGAGAAAGCCCACCCCGAGCAACAAGGACCCGGTGCAGCCAAAATAATTGCTTTTTAAAAAGACGTCAGGAAGAGTTTCCATGATTTCTAACTGAAGACTGACACTCTCCTTCAACCAATGGATGGAAACCCAATTACGGATACTGGGATAACTCAAGGTTCTCAGTCTGATGTCTGAGGCTTCCCAGTACTTGGCCTCAGCTTGCCTCTTGCACCTTATATCTGCCAAGACCAACTCCCTGAACACTCTCCACTCCAGCCAGGCCTATCTTCTCCCTTGCCTGTCAGGTAAATACCTTTCAAGACTCTGTGCTCAAGTGTCATTTTCATTTTCGAGAACTTCATTTAGTCCTCCCTTCTATCTCTACTGCCAACCCAACAGAACTTCCAGAAGCTTCCACACCTCATGTCCCCACTGTCTGCAGCCCACACTTGAGATACAGCATCAACCGCACCTAATTTACATCCATGTGTGTGTGACTCATCCACTTCCCTGTTAGCCTGTGAGCTCCTTCAGGCCTGGGTCCATCCTTAGCTGACTCATCTTTGGATCCCAGACAATAGCCTAGTACCTGCACACACAGGGACCCAACAGAGAAGTGGACGGGCAGGGGGAGACATGGCTATGTGGATGAGTGCACCAGCTAGCAAAGTATCAAGTGAACCAACAGATGGATACAGCTCAGAACCAGTTAACCTAAGTCTTGGCACCAAATATGTTTGCACCAAACTTAGGGAAAGATCTCTAATATACCTTGTGGAAAGAGGAGTTAAATGCAAAAGGGGCCAGGACTCAAGAGGAATAGCTGGGAGTTACACAAATGAATTCTAGGTGGCGGATCAAACGTTGACTGAAGATAAATACATCATAACAAGACTGGTATTTCCTGGAGCATCCCAGTTTACCATCCCTTTCGTATTCCTCAAGTCATTTACTCCTCTCAGTGACCTGATGAGGTGAGGAATTACTATTATTATCTATATTCACAAGGAAGGAAGCCAGAGTCCAGACAGCCTGTGGACATCAACCAAGGTCTCCTAGTCAGTGAGGGATGAGTGAGGATCCCAGGACCTAGGACTGTACAGCTCTTTAGGCTATGTTCTTTCTGTGTGGGATCCACCTGGCCTCTGCTTTAAGTCTCAGACTGTCCATCAAGCACTTGCAGAAAAGTGAGCAGAAGTGGGAACATTTGACTGTGTCCATGTGGAACCCAGAGACACACACTGTTTGCCTGAAAATGACTGACAGGATAGAAACTGGCAAGTCATCATCCGCTTCTGGTGCTGCTGATGACTGGTTAGCGTGAATACTGTGTTGATTCCCGCTAGATGGAAGAAGATGTCCCTTATCGTTAATGGAGTGTCACACGTGTGCTTGCCTAAAGCAAAATGCTCTTTGGGCTGTTGTTGTTGTGCTCAATTTTCCCCTCGTTTTACAGCCACAGAAAAAAGAGAAGCTTGAGTAGAAAAGATGACTCTACCTAGGGGAGGGGTGGAAAGGCATCCTTCTGATTTCTTCCCTTCTTTCTTGACCAGAACAACCAAAAGCCAGTCAAAATGCCAGTGGAAGTCACAGGATGGGCCTGAGTTTTGAGAGTAGTCAGGCGCTCTGGGCTCCAGACCAGAGCTTCCAAATCCAACAGCCACCGCTAGAAGGTGTTCAGAGTCCAGCCAGGCCCGCCAGGCTCTCGGCTGAGTGACACTCATCTCTGCTCAACGAAGGATGCTTGAAAATACAAACAACAACAGATAATG
This sequence comes from Oreotragus oreotragus, assembly GCA_006410675.1. NCBI lineage: Eukaryota > Metazoa > Chordata > Mammalia > Artiodactyla > Bovidae > Oreotragus > Oreotragus oreotragus. Next base: position 146,308 of record SJYX01006985.1, read on the forward strand.
CCACTTCACTCTGGACGATGGAACGTGCTGAGTAAACACTTTACCTTCCTGTAAGCCAGGCAACCACCCTGTGCGGCAGGGACGGATCCACCAACCACAATCTGAGAATTCTGAATTCTCCAAAACTTTGAAAGCCAAAAGATCTTTCCCTAAGTTTGGTGCAAACGTATCTGGTGCTAAGACTTAGGTTAAACTATTCTGAGCTTGTTTACAGTTATACTCTCTCCTTCTTAATGGTCATATCTGTACTTCTGCTACAAAAACAAATCAACAGGCTTGATTTTGGGGTGTGATCCCAGACCCTTCTAGGAGTGTTCTTTATTCGACTGTATATGGACCATGACCGGGGAAGGCAATGGCACCCCACCCCAGCACTCTTGCCTGGAAAATCCAATGGACGGAGTAGCCTGGTGGGCTGCAGTCCATGGGGTCGCTAACAGTCGGACAGACTGAGCGACTTCACTTTCACTTTTCAACAAGGTTCCCTCCTGTCCGTTCAGTCCAGCCCTAGCAAGGGTTCGAGGAGGAACAGCAAGTCCTTTCCTGGCCGGGGCAGCCTTCCACCCAACTCTACTGGAAGCGTGTTTCAGAGCCGTCACGGGGACCCTATCTTGTTTGTGAACCCGGTTCCCAGTTCTACACCATCTCACACACTTGTGTTAACAATACTAGCTCTGTCTCCTTCCTCATGCCTCAAACACTGTCTTGCAGATCCGCTTACTCCCCAAATTCCTCCAAAACTTGGTCTGTGCTTGTCTTGCTAATTAAAAAAAGAAAGAAAGAAAGAAAAAAGCTCCTTCTAAGCCATGGTGATCAGACTTGACCAGGTATTGGAATCCCCTCGGAGCACTCGTTAAGGAAACCAACCAAACTGCTTTGCAGTGGCGTGGATGGACTTGGAAGGTATTATGCTGAGTGAAACAAGACAGAGAAAGACGACACTGTGATATCACTTCTACATGGAATTTTAAAAAGGCCACAAACGTGTGATTATGAGTTACAAGAAGCAGGCTCACAGATACAGAGGGCAAAGCAGTGGTTACCAGTGCGGAGAGGAAAAGGGGAGAGGGGCAAAACGGCGGAGAGAGAAAGAGCGAGAAGCTCTTGGGTATAAACTAAGCTGCATGGAAGCATTGAACAGCTCAAGAGGAGATGGCCGCTATTTTACAATAACTACAAATGCAATATAACCTTGAAACACTGAGTCGCTCTGTGGAATACCTGTAACTTCCACGAGGGCATCCAGATGGTCCAGCGGTAAAGAATCTGCCTGCAAGGCAGGAGACACTGGTTTGATTTCTGGGTCGGGAAGATCCCCTGGAGGAGGAAATGGCAACCCCACTCCAGTATCCTTGCCTGGAAAATCCTATATCTAGGCTTCCCTGGTGGCTCAGACTGTAAAGAGTCTGCCTGCAATGCAGGAGACCCAGGTTTGATCCCCAGGTCCGGAAGATCCCCTGGAGAAGGAAATGGCAACCCCACTCCAGTATCCTTGCCTGGAAAATCCCATGGAGCCTGGTGGGACATGACTGAGTGACTTCATTTGACTACACGATATTAGAGCAACTGCAGTTCAACACAAAGACGTTTTTTAAATTAAAAAATAATAATTAAAACGCTCCTGCATGAATCCTTGCCCTCCGCCCGACCTACCCCACGCNGCCTGGTGGGCTGCCGTCTATGGGGTCACACAGAGTCGGACACGACTGAAGTGACTTAGCAGCATGGACCATGACTGCGTGACTGTGTTTGCACACTCGGTCATATCTGAATCTTTGCAGCTTCATGGACTGTAGCCCAACAAGCTCCTCCACCCATGGAATCTTCCAGGGAAGAATATTAGAGTGGGTTGCCATTTCCTACTCAAGAGGATCTTCCCAACCCAGGGATTGAACCCACATCTCTTGCATCTCCTGCACTGGCAAGCAGATTCTTTACCAGCAGCGCCACCTGGGAAGCCAATGCCTTCTTAAAAGGTAAATCTAACTTCAGAAACACATTTGGCCCCAAGGCTACAGAAAAGTGGTTGAAAATGTGTTCAACCCAGTTTATATATAAGGAAACAGGCTCAAAGAGGTTAAAGAACTTGCATGAGGTTACACAGCTCAAAAAACAGTAAATGTAGGTCTAGAACCAACAGTCTTTCCCCAGAGCTGGTGTGGTTGACCACTGGGCTCTCCAGCCTCTGACAGATGCCTTTCCCACCATCTCTGCCCAGCAGCTCAGCCTCTGCTTTCTCCTGGGCAGGAAGGCAGGATCTGCCATCTCAGCTGAGCTGCAAGATGATTCCCAAAAGAAACAGGATGGTGTTTAAAATGCTTTATCAAAGCAAACCCTAGGATAAAGACATGTGTTTCAAATCTTGAGCCAAATGCAATGACACCATCAGTCATAATTAGGTAACTAACTATCCCTCAAAGATCAGGATCTCTACTTGAGAGTTTATGCTGAGAAGCAAAGAAAGACATCTATCATTGTGCTCACGGCCACCCCACACCAAATTATCACATGACCCCCATACTACAGAGGTCCAATTAGTCCCTGGAGCCAGACAGTCGTTCAGTTCAATCACTCAGTCATGTCCAACTCTTTGCGACCCCAGGGACTGCAGCACACCAGGCTTCCCTGTCCATCACCAACTCCTGGAGCTTACTCAAACTCATGTCCATCAAGTCCATGATGCCATCCAACCAGCTTATCCTCTGTCGTCCCCTTCTCCTCCCACCTTCAATCTTTGCCAGCATCAGGGTCTTTTCCAATGAGTCAGCTCTTCACATCAGGTGGCCAAAGTATTGGAACTTCAGCTACAGCATCAGTCCTTCCAATGAATATTCAGGACTGATTTCCTTTAGGATGGACTGGTTGGATCTCCTTGCAGTTCAAGGGACTCTCAAGAGTCTTCTCCAACACCACAGTTCAAAAGCATCAATTCTTTGGAGCTCAGCTTTCTTTATGGTCCAACTAATCCTGGCTTAGCCACTCAGTGGCTGTGAGACCATGACCAAGTTACTTAACCTCTCTGTGCAACAGTTTCTTCAACTAGAACATGGAGTAAAAATTATACCTATATCTCAAGAGTTGCTATGAGGATTAAACGAGTCTGCATTTAAAGCACTCAGTATATAGCAAGTCCTCTAATAGCCTTTCATTCCTAAAAAGATAATAACAGAGAGAAAGACACTTTGCTTCACACTTTAACTTCTCTGAAATTGGAATCCTTCTTGCCATTGATATGTAATTTCAGTACAATATTTATGTTGTTGTTGTTCCCAGAAAGCTGCAATTTAACCAATGGGGCCTCTTTTCTCTTTACCACATACTAGAATTGAGAGAATATGATAAATAATACTATTGGGAGAACTGAATGCATTTTTCCTTTGTTCTCAAGAGAAGGACTTGAGACAAGAGCAGGATGTAGATTCAAGCTGTGCTCGCTGCCTCTCTGCAGAGAGGTCACACTTTTCCCTTCACAGGCAGAGGAATTCTAAAACCAAACACCAGGCTGAACAAGTCTCCCTTCCAGAGAAAGAGCTGAGCAAATTTTTATTTGCATTTCAAAACTCTTAACAAATGGCTCCAATCAACTACTCAGGAATTTTCCTAATTAGTTTTACTCTGTGCCTCTGTCACCTTTTGGAGGAAGCCAAAGATTTAACCTTCAAATTTACCAGCAATACATGCCAGAAAGTATTTCAAAGAAGAGTCAAATGTATCTGGAAACTAATTGTAGCACCTAAAAGCATCAGAGGATTTTTCAGTCTTCGAAAAGCGTGTCCCTACCCCGTGGGAAAACTAGTCTCAAAACTCAAAGTTTCTCCAAACCGTGTATCTGAGAAAAACATTAAAACATATTTATCCATAGAGGCAAAGAAATAAAACTGTAAGAATAAATAAATTGTAAATTTGATGCCTCTCCCCTGCTTAAAAATTCTCCAATGACTTCCTACTCTATTTGGAATAAAATGAAATTTCCTTACCGCAGCTTTCTGGGCCCCAGGTGACCTGTCCTCTACCCAATTTTCTCAATATTTCTCAATATTTTTCATTCTACTCTCCCCTTTACAGACTGTATTTGAAACATATGTCTTTTTTTTTTTTCCTTTCTTTTCCTCAAACACGTCAAGCACAGACCTGCCTCAGCTTCTCTGCATTTGCTATTCCGGGAAGATGCCCCCCTCCCCAGCTAGCAAGCATGCAGGGTATTCACTATACAAGGTCAACCACAGCACAGCAAAAAGATGCCTTTTTCTAATGCATACAAAAGAGCCACATGAGTTGCCAGCCATCCTGCCTCCCTGTGATGACTGATTGATTCCTGAAACAAGTGTTAGCTGAGCACCTACTACAAGTCAGGCCCTGACCTAGACACTGGCATTTTATAGCCTTGAACCAGATAGACAAGCTTTCTGCCATTCGAAAGCCCATATACTCGTGGGCTGATACACACAATTCAGCAAAAAATGAATAGGCAAAACATCCAATAGTTACCAGAGTGTGAAGACAATTTTACTTGGTTCTACTATAGTGACTGGATGGCTACTTTAGATTCGGTAGTCAAGGAAGGCTTCTGGAGGTGGTGACATTTATCAGTATTTTGAGATCTAAATGGCAACAAGGAGCCATCAACACAAAGAATTTGAGTTAGAGGGGGAAGGCAGGGCATTCCATGCCAAGGGAATCCAAGGTGTGAACTCTTGTATAAGACCTCAAGGAGTGAACAAGCTCTGGGTTCTAGAAATAGGAAGTCAGGGTATGGCTAAAGAGCAGTAACCAGTGAAGACTGATCAGGTGAGGTTGGACAGATGGGACCCAGTCACGTGGGACCTGGTACAGAGTCAGAATAAAGAGTTAGGATTTTATTCCCATTGAGGAATGAAACCATCCAAGGCTTCAAGCAGAGAGTATTGTCATCTGGTGTATATTGTGGAAAGACCATTCTCTAACTCAGAGTTCTCCAAAAGATCTTCCTGCCATAATGGACAGATCCTATATCTATACTGTCAAACGCAAGAGCCCCTGGTTACCTGGGGCTCCTGAGCATTTGAAAGGCAGACAGTGTGACTGAGAAACTAAAATTCTTTTATTTTATTCTATTCTAATATCAATAACCTCAGATATGCCGATGACACCACCCTTACGGCAGAAAGTGAAGAGGACCTAAAAAGCCTCTTGATGAAAGTCAAAGAGGAGAGTGAAAAAGTTGGCTTAAAGCTCAACATTCAGAAAACGAAGATCGTGGCATCCGGTCCCATCACTTCATGGGAAATGGATGGGGAAACAGTGGAAACAGTGTCAGACTTTATTTTTTGGGGCTCCAAAATCACTGCAAATGGTGACTTCAGCCATGAAATTAAAAGACGCTTACTGCTTGGAAGGAAAGTTATGACCAACCTAGATAGTATATTCAAAAGCAGAGACGTTACTTTGCCAACAAAGGTCCGTCTAGTCAAGGCTATGGTTTTTCCAGGGGTCATGTATGGATGTGAGAGCTGGACTGTGAAGAAGGCTGAGCACTGAAGAACTGATGCTTTGAACTGTGGTGTTGGAGAAGACTCTTGAGAGTCCCTTGGACTCCAAGGAGATCCAACCAGTCCATTCTGAAGGAGATCAACCCTGGGTGTTCTTTGGAAGGAATGATGCTAAAGCTGAAACTCCAGTACTTTGGCCACCTCATGCGAAGAGCTGACTCTTTGGAAAAGACTCTGAGGCTGGGAGGGATTAGGGGCAGGAGGAGAAGGGGACGACAGAGGATGAGATGGCTGGATGGCATCAGTGACTCGATGGACGTGAGTCTGAGTGAATTCTGGGAGTTGGTGATGGACTGGGAGGCCTGGCGTGCTGCAATTCATGGGGTCACAAAGAGTCGGACACAATTGAGCGACTGAACTGAACTGAACTGAATGAATGTAAATGTATATGCCAACACAGAGTTGGTAGCTACTGCATTGGTCTACCTACTTTAACTGCTAGGTGGAAGATACAAACAACAGAGGGGTTAGGGATTAGGGATTGTACAACACTCTGTGACATGTGTGAAAGCTGCTTGGTTGTGTCTGACACTTTGTGACCCTATGGACTGTATGGTCCATGGGGTTCTCCAGGCCAGAATACTGGAGTGGGTAGACGTTCCCTTCTCCAGGGGATCTTCCCAACCCATGGATCGAACCCAGGTCTCCCACATTGCAGGCGGATTCTTTACCAGCTGAGCCACCAGGGAAGCCCTCTGCAGGGTTGTAATCTGTGTGTAACCTATAGCTGGCTCTCTGTATCCGAGGTTCCTCCATGTACACAATTCTGCATCAATGGATCCAACCATGACAGCAGATTCAACCATGACCAAGAAGTACTCTTCATGTATTCACTATTAGGAAAAAATCTGCATATAAGCGGACTCTTGCATTCAACCCCATGTTGCTCAAGGGTCAACTGTAATTATAAGAGGACAAGAGGGGAAGCAGGAAGATTTATCAGAAGCTCTTACAGTGGTCCAGAGGGGAGGTGATGACTGACAGGTGGAGGCAGAGATGGAAGGAGGTGGCAAGCTGGGCATATCTTTAAGGGGTAGAGCCAGGAGGGTGAGAGGGAGAAAGACAAAGTGAGGGATCGAGATACTCCTAGATTTTTGGTTGAAGCAACTGAGTGGATGGCGGCATTGTTTTGATGTGGGCAAAGCTGAGAGAGAAGCAACTTTAAGGGAGGAAACGAAAACTTAACAACAGCAAAAACCTTGATTCCTCTCTCCCAACTCTTCATGACACTTGGGCCTCAAATGTCAGCTCCAAGGTCACTTCCTCAGAGGCTGCACACAACACCTGCCCCTTCACCACTCTCTCCCTTAGGGTCCTGATACTTTTCTTCTCTGCACTTATTATTTGCAATTATTTCATCACTTGACTAAAGCAGGGTCTCCCTGTTCTCTGAACTGTAACTCTCTTCACACAGGACCTCACCATCTCCCTCTTGCCTGGAATGATATGTGGCAAAGAGCAGGTACTTCAATATGAGTGGAATTCACTCAAGACACAGGCACAAATATCTTTGTTTCACACACACACACACACACAAAAGCCAGGGCTGAAGCCACAAAAGGTACATTTCCAGTGTGAATTTTTACAACATAAAATAGTAGAAAACGTGTAATCACATACTTGCCCCAGGTATAAGTGGATAAATGCTGTTTGGGGTTATTTGCCAGTATTCCTTTCAAACAGAAAACTGAGAGTAATCTCCAGGTAATGATCCACCTCCTCTGACAGGTGCAAAAGAGAGAAGCTTATCAGGTAGAACATGATTCCCAGTTCCTAGGTCTTGTTTCTCTTCAGCAGTTATTGAGGAGAGGGCAGAGAGTGTGGAAAATGAAAGCAGGTAAATCCAGGGCTGCCATTTTTAGAGGACAGAACATCCTTGAGTGCTACCTGCCCTGAGGAGCAGGGTCCATCACCATCGCTCACCTACGTGCCCTCAGCCGGCAGCAGACTGTATTCTGACTGAACAGGTGTTACCTGGCAGGGTGCAGTGGGGGGAGCTGGGGTGTGGGGAAAGCATTGCAATTAAGCAGTGATTTGAACTGAGCTGTGCAGTCCTGACAAAGTCAAGTAGCCTCTCTGGTCTTTACTCCCCAACCCCCTGCCCTGCATATACATCAGGACATCTTACACTTGCTATCAAGATTTTTAGATATTTTGGGGACCTGCCTGGCAGTCCAGTGGTTAAAAATCCACCTTGCAATGCAAAGGGTGCAGGTTTGATCCCTAGCTGGGAAGCTAAAATCCCGCGTGCCTCATGGCCAGAAAAACCAGAACATAAAACGGAAGCAATATTGCAAGAGATTCAATAAACCCTTTAAAAAAAAAAAAAAAGATTTTTAGGTATTTTCTCAGCAACTTCAGGTAAGCCACATCACCCAAAACCTTTGCGCCCCAGAGCAGATCTTGATCTTTTGCCACTGCAGCAGGCCAGCAGGATTGCACACAACTTTGTCATTATCGCTCACCTTCTCCTTTCTGCACAGACTTTATTCTCTCTGTAAATGCACTGCACCTTGACACACACACTCACACACAATTCCACACCCGCAGATACACGCAGAGCTCTCGGCAGCTTCTTTCATTCTACACTGACTCACAGTCGTGAGAACACATTTCCTTTTCCTCTTCACAGGCTCCTGAAATGAGATCGTTTCTGCTAAAAGCAATCCTGAGCGCTGGGTGAACAACTCCAGAAAATTAGTACAAGTCCCACTAAGGCTGGAGACAGAGAGGAGAAAAATCTGTTCAATTACGACTGGATTCACATTACCCAGAAAATGGGACACGTCGCTCATTTTTCTCATTAATTCCAATTCTTACCAAAAATGAAAACAAATGCTATTCCCAGCACCACTCGAAATGGTCACTTTCTATTTGCCATCAGCAATCACCCCAACTCAACAATGCACCATTTTCTTCACTTTCTGAAGCATGATTCCTCCTCAGAGCTGCTCCAACACCTCGATTTCCAATGGAAATTATAGACAACATTAAAGAAACAGCTAGGATGTATTAAAGATTTAACCATGAGTCATTACAGACATTGAAGGAAGGTGTAACTCTGCCAGCCTTGAGTCTGATATATAGACATTTCAAACAAGGAAATAATTTGAGGAATATCTGATACAGCACAAAGAATAAGAGACAGAAAATATCAGATATGGGCAACAATATTGTTTGCCATTGATTCGAAAATAACTGAAATGAATAATTGTTCTGTCTAATATCCACTGAATAAGATGAAGCCATTCAAAGCTATTTTTACAAAGAGTTTTTAATAACATGAGGAAAGCGCTTATTATAGGGTCAAATGAAAAAGAAAGGAAGATGCGTGACAATACATACAGCATGATTTTGATTATATGAAAGTGTACAGACAACCCAACAGGGAAACACAAGAAAATACGAATAATGTTATCTTCAGGTACTTAGAAAATATGTGTTCTTATTTTCTTAGTCCTTCTGATTTTCTGTATTTTCCAAACTTTGTGGTATTTTTAACAAGACCCTTGCATTCAGAAAACATTTGTTTTAAAATAGTTTATCTGAAATCTTTAAACTCTTTTCATTTTGTGAGAAGTGTCCTTGTGGCATTATGATGTTTGAGGTAAGAAGACAGAATTGACCCCAGGCCCATATGTACCCTCAGTTTCTAGGAGAACTGGCTAAGGATCCAGGGGGGGCTACAGATAAGTGGGGAGTCTAGCAGCCTGGCTATTCCCCAAGGAACCCAAGAGAATCAATACAGAAGGCTACAGTACCCACAATTATACTCCAATTTGCAAAAAAAAAAAAAAAAAGAGAGGAACTGACTTAGATGTGATCTGAAAGCACTTGGTCTTTCCTGTCCCACAATGCCTACATTCTCTCCTGCCCTTTACAAAAAATTCCTGCAAGGCTAACGTTATCATACCCATTTTACAGATGAGGAAATGAACACACAGAAAAGAGAAGCATCTTGCCAAGGTCCCAAGTCAGTCATCTACCAATGAAGTGAAGTGAAGTTGCTCAGTCATGTCCGACTCTTTGCGACTCCATGGACTGTAGCCCACCAGGTTCCTCCATCCATGGGATTCTCCAGGCAAGAATCCTGGAGAGTGTTGCCATTTCCTTCTCCAGGGGATCTTCCCAACCCAGCGATCGAACCCAGGTCTCCCACATTGCAGGCAGATGCTTTAACCTCTGAGCCACCAGGGAAGCCCAATGTCTGGATGCAAATCCACGTTTGCTGATGCCAGTGATCAGACCCTTTGCATTACCCCACATGGCTTCTTTTATCTAGACTGAAATGATTAAAAGAACTGTGTTTGATAGTGGAGCCAGCACACCACCTGCATGGTACCTCCTGCCAAAGGGACCCAAATCCTAAGGATTTCATGTAGACAAGTAACCATATTTATGCTTTACCCGCTCAGATTCCAAAAAGGACACAGTGTTGGAATGAATTATAAATTTGATGTGCATCTGTATTATTTTAAAACAATAATTCTTAAACAAGGAAATACTAAATCAAAAGATATGAATATGCCTAAAGGCTCTTGATACATATTTCCTAATTTTCCTTTAAAAAGACTCTATGAGTTTACATTTCCATGAACATGTTATACAAATAACCATTTAGCCACATTTTTGCCATCACTTGTTCAGTCACTAACTCGTGTCTGACTCATTGTGACCCCGTGGACTGCAGCACGCCAGGCTTCCCTCTTTCACTAGCTCCTGGAGTTTGCTCAAACTCATGTCCATCAAACTCACTGTCCTCCCTGGAAACTGCGACTATACAATACTCTGTCAAACTAACAAGACAAAACAGAAAGAAATGTCTGAGTCCATACCCCAGCATGATATGATCTGAACATGTCCATTCAAATTTTCAACCATAGTAATGCAAAGGCTAGACAACCAGCCCAGTTTAGGCTTCTTTTGGGAAAAGGGTAAGTGGCTATGGCTAAATAATTAGGAAATCCCAAATAGACACAAAATTACAGGAGAAGGACTTCCCCGGTAGTCCCGTGGCTAAGACTCTGCACTCTCAATGCAGGTGGCGAGATTCTGATCCCTGGCCAGGGAATTAGATCCCACATGCCACAACGGAGAGTTTGCAAGCTGCAACGAAAGCATGATGATGTGACATCAAAGACTCCACGTGCTGAAACTAAGACCCAGCCCAGTCAAATAAATAAATATTTTTAAAGACCACAGGAGAGTTCAAAGACTAATCCAGACCCTAGGTTCCAAATCCAAAATGCCAAACAGATCAACAGAGAGAACAGAGAACCCTAAGTAATATTTACTAAAGGTCCATTGAGTGCCATGTTCTTGACTTCTATTCTGAATTAGCCCTTAGAAACCAACTTTGAAAAGCTATATTTACCTTCATTCTATAGACAGGAGGAAAAACGGTTCATAAAAGTCCACAGGGCAATGAGCCACTCAGTCCAAACCCAGACTCATCCACCCCAAATCTCTTGATTCTTTATCATTCTGCTTTTATTCTACATCTTATTTTCATATTATTGGATTAAGTTCTCAGACTTTAAAAGAAACACTTGTTTTTTACAGTAAATTTTTAAAAGAGTTTGCAAGTTTTTATTAAAGAAGAAATTAAGAATTGCCCATAATCTATAATTCAAAGATAAGAACTGTCTACTCTTTGGTTCATTTTCTTCCATTCATTTATGTATGATTATATATAATTTAAATAAACTCACTAATAGAGTGCATATGAATGCTAGTTTCACTTTAAAATTTTAAAGAAATGATTTAAACTTTTGTATTGTGCTGAAAATTCTTTTTTGCAGCGTCTCTAAAACATTCTTTTTTATATTTTACTATTTTTTGTCGGTTTTGGTTGTTTTAAAATCAATAAGCAATCTAGGATCACCATTACTGTGAGACTTTTCACATGGCATTCAATAGTACTTGAAACTATTATTTTTTATATCTAAAACTAATTCCATTACATAAAACCACACAATTATTTTAGCTACTTTGTATTACAGGGGGTTGGTAGGTGCCCAATATGCTGCTGGAGATCAGTGGAGAAGTAACTCCAGCAAGAATGAAGGGATGGAGCCAAAGCAAAAACAACACCCAGTTGTGAATGGGACTGGTGATAGAAGCAAGGTTCAATGATGTAAAGAACAATACTGCATAGGAACCTGGAATGTTAGGTCCATGAATAAAGGCAAATTGGAAGTGGTCAAACAGGAGATGGCAAGGGTGAACATCGATATTCTAGGAATCAGGAAACTAAGATGGACTGGAATGGGTGAGTTTAACTCAGATGACCAGCGGGCAGGATTCCCTCAGAAGAAATGGAGTAGCCATCATGGTCAACAAGAGAGTCCGAAATGCACTACTTGGATGCAATCTCAAAAACAACAGAATGATCTCTGTTTATTTCAAGGCAAACCATTCAATATCACGGTAATCCAAGCCTATGCCCCGACCAGTAACGCTGAAGAAGCTGAATTTGAACAGTTCTATGAAGACCTACAAGACCTTCTAGAACTAAAACCCAAAAAGATGTCCTTTGCATTATAGGGGACTGGAATGCAAAAGTAGGAAGTCAAGAAACACCTGGAATAACAGGCAAATTTGGTCTTGGAGTACAGAATGAAGCAGGGCAAAGGCTAACAGAGTTCTGCCAAGAGAACACACTGGTCATAGCAAACACCCTCTTCCAGCAACACAAGAGAAGACTCTACACATGGACATCACCAGATGGNTGGAAAAGGAAATGGCAACCCACTCCAGTGTTCTTGCCTGGAGAATCCTAGGGATGGGGAAATCTGGTGGGCTGCCATCTATGGGGTCGCACAGAGTTGGACACGACTGCAGCGACTTAGCAGCAGCAGCAGCAATATTCTTGCCTGAAAATTTTTATTAACACTACTGTGGTACATATTGGCTGTCACTGAGTTGTCTATGAAAGTCTTTATTTCATCTTAAGTTTTGGACAATGTTTTCACTGTGCATAAAATTCTGGCTTGATCATATTTTCCCCCCATTAGTAGTTTAAATATGCCACTCTGTGACTGTTGAAAAATCTGTGGTTGCCAGGAGTTTGGGAGGAGGGAAGGGAGAGATGAAGTAGAGAGGTGATTTGGGGGTTGGGAAACTATATTTCGTAAATCAAATGGTGATACATGTTATTAAGCATGTGTCAAAACCCACAGAACTACAATTAAGGGTAAACCTTAGTATAAACCACAAACTATAGTTAATGTAGTCCATAGTTTACATTGTTAAAATTGTACATTAATAATGTACATTACATAATTACTTTAACTACATTATTATATTACAATAAGGAATTGTAATGAGTATACAATACTAATGTAAGATATTAATAGTAGGGAAAAGTATGTGCAGAGTTGGAGGGTAAGGCAGGAGAGAGACTGGGTCTGTGGAACTCTATGTACAATCTCTTGCTTCTGTAAATCTAAAACTACTAACAAAAATAAAGTCTACTCATGTTTCTTTAAAACGTCACTTTATTGTCAGTCTTGCATGGTTTAGAATGAGAAGAGTGATGTAATTCTTGTTTGTTTCTTTATGTATGTTGTATCCTTTTTTAAAAAAATGCTAGCTGACTTCAGGATTTTCTTTATCTTTGCTTCACAGCAGTTTGACTATGATGTATCTAGATTTGTTTGTGCTTCTGCATGTGTCTGTGTGCACACGTGTTCTTTTCATCTTGCTTGGAACGATTACTGAGTTTCTCGTGATTTTGTGTATTTCACTATTTTTGGAAAATTAGTGAAAGTGAAAAGTGAACGTCACTCAGTCGTGTCTGACTCTTTGTGACCGCATGGACTATATAGTCCATGGAGTTCACCAGGCCAGAATACTGGAGTGGGTAGCCTTTCCCTTCTCCAGGGGATCTTCCCAACCCAGGGATTGNTCGTGATTTTGTGTATTTCACTATTTTTGGAAAATTAGTGAAAGTGAAAAGTGAACGTCACTCAGTCGTGTCTGACTCTTTGTGACCGCATGGACTATATAGTCCATGGAGTTCACCAGGCCAGAATACTGGAGTGGGTAGCCTTTCCCTTCTCCAGGGGATCTTCCCAACCCAGGGATTGAACCCAGGTCTTCTGCATTGCAGGCAGATTCTTTACCAGCTGAACCACAAAGGAAGCCCCCCCAAATTATCTTCTTTCATTTCTTAGTCTTGTTCTCTTACTTTTTCTGGGCTTCCGCTTATTCATTTGTTAGTTCTGTGGAGGGCATCACTACATTTTTGTGATTTGTTTCCATTCTTTGTCTCTTTGTGTTCAGTCCAGAAGAGAGGATTTGATTGATTCACGCAATCAGCATCTGGTTTAGGGCATTCCTGTTGGGTGGAGATTTCATGATGGACCACCTCAGAGGTCCACCTTGGATCAGGAGCCATTCTCTGTCTGGTCATCTACGGCAGTGCATTATAGTATAGAGCATGGTTGCCTACAGCTGATTGTCCCAGCAGGCACTGGAGGCAAGGAGATTTCTGATAGATGTCATGGACGTGTCCAGCATCCCAGGTCTAGCAAATGTCTATCCAGTAAAGCTTACAAGGGAGAGAAAGTAGGAAAAGGAGAATCACTTTTGGGGAGAGGAAAGTCAAGATCGTTTTCATACTCCTGTTCTGTGCTATTTCATAGAGTGAGGCAGCTTGCAGTGAGGGAAAAGAGAGAAAGAACACTAGGATAAGATTCTCAGCTATTGTTCTGTGACCCACTGGCTCTGTACCCTGGTCACCGACAAAATCCTTCTGGGTTTGGGGACAGCTTGAGCCTCAGCTGTGCTCATCTGACACTTGAAGAGAATAACCCCTAGAAACTTGGGCTGCACACAGGATTGTGGAACATATTTAATGCTGTGTACCAGCTAGTGGCCCTGTTTCTGTGCAGTGAAAATCATGGTTGCAGACCATTTCTTTAGTGAGTTACTGACCCTTGCTGCCATCCAGTGATTTGGAGGGAAATTAAAGTATTGTTCTACATCCATAGGGTTATATATTCAGAATGCCAATTCCAAAAAGAAATAGCGTTTTAACCAAGAAAAAATAACATTTTCAAAGTTGTATCATGTTGGTGTTGCTTTTAATCTCATAGCAGAAGGTCTGTCCAGGGACTCAGACATGTCTGAAGGACTGGGAGCAGGCTGGCTAGGGGTCCCTTGGCGTGAAGAACTGAGAAGACTTTTCAGATGGAAGAAACTTCTTAGAACCTTTTCTAAGGGCAGAGTTCAAGAATAGTAGGCCTTGAGGGAAGAGTGGGATGTCTATTACTCATTTAAATGGCCCTCAAGTCCTGTTTTCCCTTTGAGTCTGAAGGATAAAAGTATAAAGGAAGATTGGTCAAAAATGAATAAAGCCAGGATCCCGAGGGCATGAAGTGTCAGGAACTTGGGTGTCAGCACCAAGAGATAATCCCTCAGTATGGAGCTCATTGGTTTGCATCTGGACACAGAGGTGATGATGAGGACCTCAGCAGCCATGGTGATGCCCTCTACAGGCGTTAATTAGCACAACACAGTGACCCCAAGTGGACAAGGAAGAAAAGGCTGAGAGCCAAAGGGTAGCCAGGAAGACTAGGTGAAGGAACACCGAGATGCCTCCTAGGACAATTTGAGGGAAACTTCAAGTATGTGCAGGGCCCCCAGCAGGGGTGAGTGGAGCCAGAGACTCAGGAGTGGCTATCTTACAATCCCGTGTTTACTTGCAGGCTGTGCTGGCAAAGCTCATTGGCCATTGTCTAGACATGTACTTTGGGTCTCCCGCTTGGAGTTGATGAAGCATCAGGGGCACATGAGGACTGCTTTGGACTATGACAAACCCATCAGCTGTCTTCTGATATAAGCTTGAAACTTTCTAAAGTCTTTCCAATAAAAAGTTCAGGCTTAAGAATAGGTAATCCTTAGAATACCAAAGAATGCTCAAACTATTGCAAAATTGCACTCGTCTCACATGCTAGTAAAGTAATGATCAAAATTCTCCAAGCCAGGCTTTAGCAATATGTGAACCATGAACTTCCAGATGGTCAAGCTGGTTTTAGCAAAGGCAGAGGAAACAGAGATCAAATTGCCAACATTCACTGGATCATCAAAAAAGCAAGAGAGTTCCAGAAAAAATCTACTTCTGCTTTATTGACTATGCCAAAGCCTTTGACTGTGTGGATCACAATAAATTGTGGAAAATTCTGAAAGAGATGGGAATACCAGACCACCTGACCTGCCTCTTGAGAAATATGTATACAGGTCAGGAAGCAACAGTTAGAACTGGACATGAAACAGACTGGTTCCANTATTTCTGCTTTATTAACTATGCCAAAGTCTTTGACTGTGTGGATCACAATAAACTGTGGAGAAATCTGAAAGAGATGGAAATACCAGACCACCTAACCTGCCTCTTGAGAAATCTGTATGCACGTCAGGAACCAACTGGACATGGAACAACAGACTGGTTCCAAATAGGAAAAGGATTACATCAAGTATTGTCACCCTGCTTATTTAACTTATATGCAGAGTACATCATGAGAAACGCTGGGCTGGAGGAAGCACAAGCTGGAATCAAGATTGCTGGGAGAAATATCAATAATCTCAGATATGCAGATGACACCACCCTTATGGCAGAAAGTGAAGAAGAACTAAAGAGCCTCCTGATGAAAGAAAAAGAGGAGAGCGAAAAAGTTGGCTTAAAGGTCAACATTCAGAAAACGAAGATCATGGTATCTGGTCCCATCACTTCATGGCAAATAGATGGAGAAACAGTAGAAACAGTAGCTGACTTTATTTTTCTGGGCTCCAAAATCACTGCAGATGCTGAATGCAGCAATGAAATTAAAAAGTGGTTACTCCTTGGAAGGAAAGTTATGACCAACCTAGACAGCATATTCAAAAGCAGAGACATTACTTTGCCAACAAAGGTCAGTCTAGTCAAGGCTATGGTTTTTCCACTGGTCATGTATGGATGTGAGAATCGGACTATAAAGAAAGCTGAGCGCTGATGAATGTATGCTTTTGAACTGTGGTGTTGGAGAAGACTCTTGAGAGTCCCTTGGACTGCAAGGAGGTCCAACCAGTCCATCCTAAATGAGTTGAGTTCTGGGTGTTCATTGGAGGACTGATGCTGAAGGTGAAACTCCAATACTTTGGCCACCTGATGCAAAGAGCTGACTCACTGGAAAAGACCCTGATGCTGGGAAAGATTGAGGGCAAGAAGAGAAGGGGACAACAGAGGATGATATGGTTGGATGGCATTATTGATTTGACGCACATGGGTTTGGGTGCACTCTGGGAGTTGGTGATGAACAGGGAGGCCTGGCATGCTGCGGTTCATGGGATTGCAAAGAGTCGGACACAACTGAGTGACTGAAGTGAAGTTTGTTTTCTTCATTTTTATCCATCCCAAGTAATATTCTGATAAAAACCGTTTTATACTATCTATTATGTATATCTCCATTTCTGTAAAATAGTAAATTCCTGGGAATTGAATTATAAGTCCAAAGGATATACATATCTAAGATTCTCAAGCCACATTTCAAACTGCCCTCTAGAAAGACTGCAGGAACTTATACTTTTTTGACAACTATATCATTTCATCCTCACTAATATCATTGTTTAAACTGTCAATGTAAACAGAGGGAAATGGTACCTTTATTCTTAATAACAATATTTCAATAACTACAAGTAAAGCTGATTTTTTTCAGGTTTTTATTGACTGTGGCAATTTTTCTTACGTTAATTGTCCAGTCACATTTTTTTTTCTACCAAGACACCAAGTTTTTTGTTAATTAATAGTGTTCTTTATATATTTCAAGATAGCTGACCGTATTGAATGGTATATGTTGTAAATATTTTCTCCGGGTTTGTCTTTTAACATTTCTATCATTTTATTTTTACTTAAAAATGTTTATGACTTTTATGTAACCAAGTCGATCATTCTTTCCCCTTTTAGTTCATTTCTTGGCTTTGACACTTGGAAAGCCCTTGTTCCTCCTGAAATCAAATAAATATTCCCCTATGTTTTCTTAAACTTTTCCCTTTTCCACTGCCCTGTGCTGGTTCTTATTTCATATGGGTGAAAAGTCAAACAAGAAAAAAATCAGTGAAAATATCCTTAAGGTAAAAAAATAAAAAAAGTAAATCCATCTGAAAAGGCACATTCGCTGGCAGATAAATTATGGATGATTCTGTCCCCTTTATGATCTCAGGGATGACAACTACGGGGAACATCAAACACCTCAGAGAAGCTCCCTTATCCCTGATCTTCAATCTGGGCCTGGGGAGCCCCTAAAGCTGTAATCCCCCAAGGGAGTGTAAGACTTGATGCCAGTGGAAAGCGGGCAGTTTCTGTCCCCAAATCGCAAATCAACCAGGTATTCCCAGAATATCAGCTCTGTGCCCAGCTCTGCATCTCCACCAGCCAACTCTGAGAGCACACAGGTATGCCTAGAGGGGTCCTGCCGAGGTTCCAGGAGCTGGGGAACAGGCAAGTAGGTCTGGAGGGGTCTTCCTGAGAGAAAGCAATTAAAATTCACATCACAAAAGGAAGGAGGCTTTTTTATTCTAAACTGCAAAACGTGGTGTGGTTAATCAGAGCAATTATAAATGGTAACATCATTATTCAAGCTTCTATTTCCACACGAAGTCATTTAAATGAATACATTTTCTGCCTTGGAGCAGTAGCTGCCAGTGAGCTTTTAAAAAGAAATGAAAAAAAAAAAAAAAAACACAGGAGAAGCCGTTGATGCAAAGCCTTGGAGGAGGGGGCCAAAAGAACTAAAGGTTGGGGATGAGGAATAGGGAGTTCTGGGCTCAGTCTCAGCTCTGACCCCAGCTCACTCTGTGACCTTGGACAAGACCTCTTCTCCCACCTGTCCTAGCTGGAGAATAGATTACCTTGTATTCCTGAGCCCTCCAGACTCTGACATTGTGGATCTGAATTCTACAGCTTATTTTAAGATGCCTGTACTATATGTTGCATCTGTAATTTTATAGGAGCCATGGGTGCTTTGCATGCATTCTTTTATTCGAATTCTTCAGACACTGCCCTTGCTGCCTCGAAATGGTAACAGGTTTACACCCTAACATCCCTGAATTGTGTGTCAGTTCAGTCGCTCGGTTGTGTCTGACTCTTTGAGACCCCATGAATTGCAGCACACTAGACCTCCCTGTCCATCACCAACTCCCGGAGTTCACCCAAACCCATGTTCATCGAGTCGGTGATGCCATCTAACCATCTCATCCTCTGTCGTCCCCTTCTCCTCCTGCCTTCGCTGCAATAGTCTTGAATAATATCTTCCTTGACTGTTTAACTTTGTCCAGTGCAATTTATATTTAGTTGCAATTTATAGTTAGTTTCAACTGTGTGATTGCACCTCCTTCAACTTCCCTGAGCCTCAAAGTCTCTATTCCTGAAAGACAAACAACAATGAAACTCCTTATTTTAAGATATGAATGAGATTTTGAAGAAATGAATCAGGGCTTCCCTTGCAGTTCGGTCCGTAAAGAATCTGCCCGCAATGTGGGAGACCTGGGTTCAGTCCCTGGGTTGGGAAGATCCCCTGGAGGAGGGCATGGCAACCCACGCCAGTATTCTTGCCAGGAGAATCCCCATGGGCAGAGGAGTCTGGAAGGGCTACAATCCATGGGGTCGCAAAGAGTCAGACATGACTCAGCGACTAAGCACAAAGCACCTACCGTAAAGCAGAGTGGTGAACTGTTTGCAAAATCAGCCTCCCTTTAACCACACTCTTGAGCCATCGCCTCCCACAGTGACTGTGGGCTTGGCCATGTGAATTTCTTTGGCCAGTAAGACATCAGCAAACAGAGGCTTTCGGAAGTGCCTGTGCCTGGCGCATGCCCTCTTTCTGCACTTAGAACCCTGAGAGCATCACAGTCAATGAATCAGAGCGAGCCTGCTGGAAGATAAGAGCCCACAAGGAGGAGAACCAAGACGCCTAGATGCCAGCCTCTCAAACACCTGAGATAATGAGATTAGCACGGGGAGCTAGAGACTCCTAGCTCAGAGATGTTGACGATAAAGCAAACAACAGCAAATAGGCATCAAGTCTACCATGCGTCACTCATTGAGGCAAGTGGCTTATGTTGCTTTGTCTCATGTGAGGCTCCTGAGATGTCCAGAGACAGACAGTATTAATATTCCATTTTGCAGATGAAGAACTAAAGCACAGATGATAAGTAGCCTGCAATGGAGGACCGTACAGACACCTGCACGGGGACATCTGCAGGGGCCAGGGACTGGGGACAGGCCCTCCTCTGTGAGAGGAACCTGTCCGTCCGCTGTAGTGTACAAGACACAGACGTCTTAGAAGCCACACCTCTGCATCACTCTAGACAAGGTGGGGAAGATCAGGCACTGACACCCCAGCTTCAGTATCTCCAACCCCGTGTCATTCTGAAGTCACAGGAGCCACAAGAGGCCACCACCTGTCACTGGACCTCCGCATCTACCTCCTTCCTCCTCCCGGTACCCACCTTCATCCACTCTCCCCACAGGAGCCAATGAGCTGAGCTTGTCCTACAGCCTCCTCTCACAGCGCATCACTGCTCCCTGGAACACTCCCCTGTCTCTTCACTTTCTTCACTGCATCCTACTAAGTCCAACAATAGGAAATAAATAAAATTAAAAATTTAGTGCCTCGGTTGCACTTCCCACACTGCAAGTGCAAAATAGGCCCCTATGGTGAGTGGTTACCCTATCGATCAGTGCAGATACAGAATACAGCCATGAGTACAGAAAGTCCTACCAGGCAGAGCTGGCTTGCATGGTAAACCCCCAACTCCTCACTGAGGCCTACAAGGCCGTGGGGTCTGGCCCCTGCTCGCCCCTCCAGGCTCCTCTGATGGAACATCTGTCCCACTGTCACGCTCCAGCTACCTGCCCTTACTCCACATCCACAAACAGACCACACTCTCACCCACCTTGGGGTTGGACTTCCCCCCTGATACTTCCTCAGGCTTAGCTCCTCCATACCCTGCAGGAGTTTCTTCAGTCTTCACTTCCTCAAAGGTGTCATTCCTGACACCCCCTAAACCAAAGTGTACATAAATACACATCTATGCCCACACGTCATCACAACACTATTCTGACCGCTCCCTGTTGCCTGTCTCTCCCTCCATGGCCCTTGCTACAGTTGTCACATTTGATGGTAGCAGCCAGCTGAAAGACTGGCTGGTGCTGGAGCCCGTCTTAAAGCTCACAGTGTGGCTGCTGGCTTCAGGTCACAGGACCTCCTCACAGGGCTGGTCATGACACGGCAGCCCACTTCCCGTACAGCAAGGTATCTGGCAGAGAGGCTGACCAAGATGCAAGCTGCTGAGTCTTCTCTTACGAGGAAACCTTGGATGCAGCGTCTCATCACCTGTACAAAATTCCATCAGTTTCACACACCAGGTCTGGTATAGGGTGGGAGAAGAGCACACAGAGGTACAAAGACGAGAAGGCAGGCGGTCCTTGGGAGCCATCTTGGAGACTGGCTTCCACAGGCTGGTTGTCCTGCTTGTCACTGTGTCCCTAGAGTACTGAGCACTAGAGTTAAGTTCTCTGTAACTAGAAATAATGAATGAGTGGGGCACTTTCGTGGTGGTCCAGTGGCTAAGACTCCACACTCACGATGAAGGGAGCCTCAGTTCGATTCCTGGTCAGGAAACTAGATCCCACATGCCACAACTAAGACCCAGAGGAGCCAAATAAAAAGTAAAAATAATGCCTGACGGACTGCCCGTCTCGTACCTCATCTATGAAACTAAGGAGTCACGCCTGGAAACATTACATGCTCCTTCTTCAACACCCCACCTATAACATCCATGTTGACGGCACGGTCTCTGAGCATATGTTGCTCCCAGTTAAACTGGTGACGTGAAGATGAAGGGGTGTGGGTGTGTGGCCCCCAGGGCTGCTCTCTCAGGGACAGGGTCTGGGGTGGGATGGACACATGAGGCTTTCTCCCTCTGACTTCAGTCTCATCCAGGGTTCCCAGCACCCAGGTGCCACCAGCAGTCCTGCCCTACATCACACAGGACAGACAGGTTCACGACAGTCAATGAAATTATATGTCCCGTGCAGCAGGGAAGCACACACTCACAAAAGACCAGCACAGCGATTGACTTTTTATTAGATGCTTCTCCCAGGCGATAAACAGGGAGAGACAGTGGCTGCAGGGAAACAGAAGCCCCTGGTCCAAACCTGTGATCGAGTCAATCACTGGAGCAGAGATGAACACTGACTCTTGACACAGGTCAACTGGCAGGAATGTTAGGAATGCGGGCAGCCCTCTAACAAGGCAACTGTGTCCCCCTGTGACCTGGGATTGCCAATAACAATGAGAATAATCCTGATGGAACAGTAATCTGCCAGGTATTAATCACCTTAATATATCCAGGCNGGCCCACCAGGCTCCTGCGTCCATGGGATTTTCCAGGCAAGAGTGCTGGAGTGGGGTGCCATTGTCTTCTCTGGAAGATAGTTGAGCACTAGAAGAAAAAAAAAAAAAGTCACCAGCCCATACAGACAAGGCTGTGCTGTCTGTAGTTGGTATTTTTACCAGCTCCCTCTAGCTTCAGAGATCAAAATTAGACACACAGGAAGAAACTCTAACCAGGCAGATGTCACAAAGGACCCTCTGCAAGGAGATGTGGATTTCCTAGCAAGCTTACCTAGTACCAGAAATATGTGAGTGTCCTGCTTTTGGCTCAAGCACCCTGGTGAAGGGATGTTCCTCCCTTGAAGAACTGAAAATTTCCTTAAATTGACACAGAGGGTCTACCCCAGGAATGTCTACCTTTGGGCAAAGAGCACCCAGATATCTGCATTTCCTCAGCATCACTGTGGAGCAGGTATTGGACTCAGTGATGAAAAGATGGCAATAGCTGGAAAGCCACCCACCTGTCGACATGGAGCTCAGAGTCTGATGTGAGAGGCAGATCATAAAGGAGGAAACAAGCAGCATGATGAAAGCAGATGATAAAGATTATGAAAGAAACAGGTACAGCAAAAAAAAAAAAAAGTCACCAGCCCATACAGACAAGGCTGTGCTGTCTGTAGTTGGTATTTTTACCAGCTCCCTCTAGCTTCAGAGATCAAAATTAGACACACAGGAAGAAACTCTAACCAGGCAGATGTCACAAAGGACCCTCTGCAAGGAGATGTGGATTTCCTAGCAAGCTTACCTAGTACCAGAAATATGTGAGTGTCCTGCTTTTGGCTCAAGCACCCTGGTGAAGGGATGTTCCTCCCTTGAAGAACTGAAAATTTCCTTAAACTGACACAGAGGGTCTACCCCAGGAATGTCTACCTTTGGGCAAAGAGCACCCAGATATCTGCATTTCCTCAGCATCACTGTGGAGCAGGTATTGGACTCAGTGATGAAAAGATGGCAATAGCTGGAAAGCCACCCACCTGTCGACATGGAGCTCAGAGTCTGATGTGAGAGGCAGATCATAAAGGAGGAAACAAGCAGCATGATGAAAGCAGATGATAAAGATTATGAAAGAAACAGGTACAGCATTTGGCAAGGAGTGATTGAGCCCAAAGTCATGAGTACCCACTTAGCCAGGACGGTCACAGAAGACCTCGCTGAGGAGATGAGATGTGAAATAAGATCAACGGGTATGAAAAAGCCAGTCTTTACAAAACAAAAACAAAGGCCAAAAAAAAAAAAAAAAAAGAGTTTCAGGCAAAAAGAACTGTGCAAAGGTCCTGAGGCAACAAGGCTCCTCTGGAAAGTCAGAGACAGCCAGTGTAGGTGGAGCCAATGGGCAAGGGGGAGAAGGTCGCGACACAGGCTACAGAGGCGAGTAGGGCCAGTTCTCTCTGGCTTGGCTTCCCCAGCGTGAGCAGCCTCCACCCTTCCATCCAGCCTCATACCTGCCCTCCAGAGGATGTATTCCAGGCTGTCATCTTTCCTCTCAGGTGTGCAGGGCAGAGGTCAGGGGATCTGATGACCAGAGGTACCATTTCCTCCGTGCCAGGCATTCTGTGGGTTGACCTCCTAACTTCACATCACCCATGAGGTAGAGACAACCACTACCCCTTTACCCCAGAGGGACTGAGGTGACCTGCCCAAGGTCACACCTCTGGCCAGCGTCAGCACGCAGCAGGTCTCAGAGCAGATCCCAGCCTCTCTCTGCTGGCTCCTTGGTGAGGAGGTCACTTAACCCCCCGGGGCTTTGTCTCTCCTATGCCTGCTTATTTCAAGCTCTCTGGTCCTCTGCAGGCAGTGCTGGTCAATTCTGGGAGCACAAAAGGAAACCCTAGAATGCCCTCCTCTTATGCTTCACTAAGTTAAATTCACTTTGCAGCCTGCTGGAACCACACTGGCTACCAAATGTCCTTGAACCTCAGCATTGGAAATCACAATGAAAGCAAGTCAAGGAAGAAGATTCTTGTTACCCTGAGTGACTTTTCTCTGCACTAAACACTCTATTTACTTCATCGGGCTGTTTAATCCTTTGATCAAATCCAGGAAGCTAAGCAACTTCCCAAGGTCACAGAGCTGCCAAGGGAAGAGCCACAGGGGGAGTCCAGGCACCCACCAAAGTGAAGCCCTCCACAGGCTGGTTGCCAAGTCCACGGTCAGAGAGACGCCCCCAAGCTGTGTACTCTGCTCTCCTCCCAACGCCACCATCCCTTTCTCCCTCTCAGACAACTCCACTGGGCTCTCAGCTCCCAGGCCTGGCTTTGTCTGCCATGCCCACGGGGGCTTTGTCTGCAGGAAACCACCAAGCTCACTCACAGTCGCACACACGCAAATAAAGATCCCTGTACTCACCCACGTCACATACATACATTAACAGACATGCACTTATCTACGGATGCACAAGCACTCACCTCCCACATACAAGCAAACGTGTTCACACGCACATGCAGTTGTGTGTACAAGTGGGTATGTATGTGCAAGCACTCGGGCTCAGACACACACACAGAGCCCTTCTCAATTCACAACAAAAAGAAATAACTAATAAAATGTCACAAAAGTCATTCAGAAGTCAAGTAAAGACTGGAACTGACAGACCATGCAATGAGACAGACAGAAAAAGCCCTGAACACACCAGTTAAAAGACCCCTGGTATTGTCTATCACACAGAAGCCTGTAAAAAGACTGCATTATCTCTGACACAAATACAGCTCTCCCCTTTCTGCAGAAGGATTCCAATAAAGATAAGCGCTTTCTCATTATTCTCATGTGGAACAAAAAACAACCTCCCATTCCAAAATCAGCACACTGGAATAAAACACGTTTAGTTAATACTACCTCCCCAGCCCCACCCCATGATGCTAACTAAGCTCACTCAGCAGACACTCAACACATTTCTTGAGCCCCTACTGTGTGCTTTCACGTACAGTATCTTATTTAGTTCTCACAGTAACTTTCCAGGTAGCTAACCATAACCATAGTTAACCATTAACCATAGTTGGGGAGAGAAGTAACTAGGCTCAGAGGAAGTTCTTTAATTTGAGCTCATCTAAGAGGTAAAGGAAGAAGAATTTAAGTTTTTCTGACACCAAAATCAATTCTCCTTGCATAATACCAAGCATGAAGAGTTCAAGAGAAACTCAAGACCTAAGAATAGTCAATAGTTACAGGCATGAACATCACAAGACGAGCAGAGCCAATGAGAGCTAAGGGGAGGCTGCCAGGTTAGCTGAGGAACCCTTGGAGACCTGTAGGGTGGACATACTGGCTGGGTGGAAAAGAGAAGGGTAACACGGAGGGCAGGGCAGGAAGCAGGAGTGAGGGATACAGAGACAGGAGGGTCAAGTGAATGAATATATTACAGCTGGGAGCAAGAGCAGGATGGATCCTGAAAGAAGGAAATCCAAGTTGACATTGGCGGTCAGGACCTTTGACTGCACACTAAAGAGCCTGGATACTGATGCACTCAGTATTTGCAAGGTTCAACCCTTCTATGGATGCCAGGCCTGCTCCAGAAAATGGGGACACAGCAGTCAAGAGGACAGAAGAGAGTCATGATCCCTACTCTTGTGGACCTCATTTGTTTGTTGTAGGGGTGGGGGAGATCAAAAACAATAAATGTGTTTTAAAGTGAATTATATAGCAGGAAGGTGGTTGAATACTATGGGGAAGAAAGAACAGATCAGGGTAAGGAATGCCATCGTCGCAAACAGTGTGATCAGACTTGGCCTCATTGAGAAGGCGACAGTGAACAAAGCAGATGTGAGAGGAAGCCTTGCAGACCTCCTAGGAAAGGAGGTAAGGATACTGGAATATCCAGAACAGCCCGCACAAAAGGACTGAACAAGGGGATATACCTGCTCCTCGCTCAAGAGACAACCAAGGGGCAGTACAGCTGAAGCCAAGGGAATAAGGGAAAGTGAAGCGCCAATCAGGTCTAAATCTACTCCTGTGAACCATGGGTACAGAGGTGAAACAGTGAGAAGTAAAATTCATACTATGATAGAGCAAGGTTGAGCTTCCTGGTGATTCTTTCATTCACCTGTAGAAAGTATTCATTCTAAGAACTGAGCAGCAGGGGAAAAAAATCTATTCATGATATCTAACTAACACTTGATAGTAATCAGAAGACCTGAGGTTATCTGAAACTAACATGCCTTTGGATACACACTACCTTCCTCGGGCCCAGTTTCCTTGACTAAGAAAATTAGTATTTCCAGAGTGACATCGGTTCTGAGGGCATAGACTTTGGGGCTGTTGGCTCTTCCATGGTTCACTAGAGAGCATCCACTGTGCCCAAAGCCAGGCAGCTTCCGGGGACTAATACTGTCCATTTCAGGAACCCCAGTTTCCTTGACTAAGAAAACTAGTATTTCCAGAGTGACATCGGTTCTGAGGGGATAGACGTGGGGGCTGTTGGCTCTTCCATGGTTCACTAGAGAGCATCCACTGTGCCCAAAGCCAGCCAGCTTCCGGGAAATAATACTGTCCATTTCAGGACAGTGGCTGACATTCGAGGAAAATGGACCAGAACATTCAGGTATCTCCCCTCTACCTGAGTTCCCTCTAGGTTGCTCCCCTCTGCAGCAGTCCCTTGAATCCAATGCCAGAGGACTCCTTAATAACTGACCAAGAAGCAGTTTCTGAATCAGGCTCTGTCCAGCCCTGAGGCTCATATGAGGTCCGATGAGATTAGCATGGGGAGCTAGAGACTCCTAGCTCAGAGATGTTGACGATAAAGCAAACAACAGCAAACAGGCATCAAGTCTACCATGCGTCACTCATTGAGGCAAGTGGTTTATGTTGCTTTGTCTCATGTGAGGCTCCTGAGATGTCCAGAGACAGACAGTACTAATATTCCATTTTGCAGATGAAGAACTAAAGCACAGATAAGTAGCCTGCAATGGAGGACCGTACAGACACCTGCATGGGGACATCTGCAGGGGCCAGAGACTGGGGACAGGCCCTCCTCTGTGAGAGGAACCTGTCCGTCCGCTGTAGTGTACAAGACACAGATGTCTTAGAAACTACACCTCTGCATCACTCTAGACAAGGTGGGGAAGATCAGGCACTGACACCCCAGCTACAGTATCTCCAACCCCGTGTCATTCTGAAGTCACAAGGAGCCACAAGAGGCCACCACCTGTCACTGGACCTCCACATCTACCTCCTTCCTCCTCCTGGTACCCACCTTCATCCACTCTCCCCACAGGAGCCAATGAGCTGAGCTTTTCCTACAGCCTCCTCTCACAGCGCATCACTGCTCCCTGGAACACTCCCCTGTCTCTTCCCTTTCTCCACTGCATCCTACTAAGTCCAACAATAGGAAATAAATAAAATTAAAAATTTAGTGCCTCGGTTGCACTTCCCACACTGCAAGTGCAAAATAGGCCCCTATGGTGAGTGGTTACCCTATCGATCAGTGCAGATACAGAATACAGCCATGAGTACAGAAAGTCCTACCAGGCAGAGCTGGCTTGCATGGTAAACCCCCAACTCCTCACTGAGGCCTACAAGGCCGTGGGGTCTGGCCCCTGCTCGCCCCTCCAGGCTCCTCTGATGGAACATCTGTCCCACTGTCACGCTCCAGCTACCTGCCCTTACTCCACATCCACAAACAGAGCACACTCTCACCCACCTTGGGGTTGGACTTCCCGCCTGATACTTCCTCAGGCTTAGCTCCTCCATACCCTGCAGGAGTTTCTTCAGTCTTCACTTCCTCAAAGGTGTCATTCCTGACACCCCCTAAACCAAAATGTACATAAATACACATCTATGCCCACACGTCATCACAACACTATTCTGACCGCTCCCTGTTGCCTGTCTCTCCCTCCATGGCCCTTGCTACAGTTGTCACATTTGATGGTAGCAGCCAGCTGAAAGACTGGCTGGTGCTGGAGCCCGTCTTAAAGCTCACAGTGTGGCTGCTGGCTTCAGGTCACAGGACCTCCTCACAGGGCTGGTCATGACACGGCAGCCCACTTCCCGTACAGCAAGGTATCTGGCAGAGAGGCTGACCAAGATGCAAGCTGCTGAGTCTTCTCTTACGAGGAAACCTTGGATGCAGCGTCTCATCACCTGTACAAAATTCCATCAGTTTCACACACCAGGTCTGGTATAGGGTGGGAGAAGAGCACACAGAGGTACAAAGACGAGAAGGCAGGCGGTCCTTGGGAGCCATCTTGGAGACTGGCTTCCACAGGCTGGTTGTCCTGCTTGTCACTGTGTCCCTAGAGTACTGAGCACTAGAGTTAAGTTCTCTGTAACTAGAAATAATGAATGAGTGGGGCACTTTCGTGGTGGTCCAGTGGCTAAGACTCCACACTCACGATGAAGGGAGCCTCAGTTCGATTCCTGGTCAGGAAACTAGATCCCACATGCCACAACTAAGACCCAGAGGAGCCAAATAAAAAGTAAAAATAATGCCTGACGGACTGCCCGTCTCGTACCTCATCTATGAAACTAAGGAGTCACGCCTGGAAACATTACATGCTCCTTCTTCAACACCCCACCTATAACATCCATGTTGACGGCACGGTCTCTGAGCATATGTTGCTCCCAGTTAAACTGGTGACGTGAAGATGAAGGGGTGTGGGTGTGTGGCCCCCAGGGCTGCTCTCTCAGGGACAGGGTCTGGGGTGGGATGGACACATGAGGCTTTCTCCCTCTGACTTCAGTCTCATCCAGGGTTCCCAGCACCCAGGTGCCACCAGCAGTCCTGCCCTACATCACACAGGACAGACAGGTTCACGACAGTCAATGAAATTATATGTCCCGTGCAGCAGGGAAGCACACACTCACAAAAGACCAGCACAGCGATTGACTTTTTATTAGATGCTTCTCCCAGGCGATAAACAGGGAGAGACAGTGGCTGCAGGGAAACAGAAGCCCCTGGTCCAAACCTGTGATCGAGTCAATCACTGGAGCAGAGATGAACACTGACTCTTGACACAGGTCAACTGGCAGGAATGTTAGGAATGCGGGCAGCCCTCTAACAAGGCAACTGTGTCCCCCTGTGACCTGGGATTGCCAATAACAATGAGAATAATCCTGATGGAACAGTAATCTGCCAGGTATTAATCACCTTAATATATCCAGGCCCTTTATATCCTTTATCTCTAATCCATTCAACATCTACCAGAAAATAAGTTCATACCTATGGACCTAACAGAAGCAGAAGATATTAAGAGGTGGCAAGAAAACACAGAAAGACTGTGCAAAAAAGATCTTCACAACCCAGATAATCACGATGGTGTGATCACTCATCTAGAGCCAGACATCCTGGAATGTGAAGTCAAGTGGCCCTTAGAAAGCATCACTATGAACAAAGCTAGTGGAGGTGATGGAATTCCAATTGAGCTGTTTCAAATCCTGAAAGATGATGCTGAGAAAATGCTGCACTCAATATGCCAGCCAATTTGCAAAACTCAGCAGTGGCCACAGGACTGGAAAAGGTCAGTTTCCATTCCAATCCCAAAGAAAGGCAATGTCAAAGAATGCTCAAACTACCGCACAATTACACTCATCTCACATGCTAGTAAAGTAATGCTCAAAATTCTCCAAGCCAGGCTTCAGCAACATGTGAACCGTGAACTTCCTGATGTTCAAGCTGGTTTTAGAAAAGGCAGAGGAACCAGAGATCCAATTGCCAACATCCGCTGGATCATGCAAAAAGCAAGAGTTCCAGAAAAACATATATTTCTGCTTTATTGACTATGCCAAAGCCTTTGACTGTGTGGATCACAATAAACTGTGGAAAATTCTGAAAGAGATGGGAATACCAGACCACCTGACCTGCCTCTTGAGAAATCTGTATGCAGGTCAGGAATCAACTGTTAGAACTGGACATGGAACAACAGACTGGTTCCAAATAGGAAAAGGAGTACATCAAGGCTGTATAT
>SJYX01006985.1:178853-233382 GCA_006410675.1 Oreotragus oreotragus
CTGAGTGAATTCCGGGAGTTGGTGATGGACAGGGAGGCCTGGCGTGCTGTGATTCATGGGGTCGCAAAGAGTCGGACATGACTGAGCGACTGAACTGAACTGATCATGTACCAGAAAGTCTCAGGACATCATCCCCTGGTATTTGGCACACAGTAGATCCTCCAGAACCACTGTATAAACGAATTAGTGAGTAGATGCCATGAGATGGATATTATCACACTCATTTTACAGAATAGAAAACTTAGGTCAATGTACTGAAATGTGTTAGTCGCTCAGTCATGTCTGACTCTTCGTGACCCCATGGACTGTAGCCCACCAGGCTCCTCTGTCCACAGAATTCTCCAGGTAAGAATACTGGAGTGGGTAGCCATTCCCTTCTTCAAAAACCTTAGATCTATACTGTTGCTCAGAGTCATGTGAATTGAATTGAGTAGAGCTCAGTTTGAACTTCCAACTGTCTGATTTCAAGTCCAGGACCCTTTTCACATGACATCATACCTTTAAATAGTCTGCATATGGGTGCAAGCACAGTTAGTAGTATTCCTCCAATTGGCATGCTATGACATGATTCTTCATGAAAACACAGCGACCAGAAAGCATTTCTGGGCAGTAAGAGATGAAAAGATTGGACATTTTTGCGGTTTGGGAGGTTGACCCAGGGGTAACAACTTAGTCGCCTGTCAGAGACCTCAGCGCACACCGTGGCCTCTGGCTTGTGCCCTTGTGAATCCAGGCAGGTGAGCTGGGAGCCTGGCTTCCCCAGGGAGGCTGACAGCAACCTCCCAGCTGCAGGGGGAGGAAGAGGTGCGCGCTTCCCTGAAAACAACTGCTGCTTTCTTATTACACAGAACCCCACGGGCTCCCACAAACCAATGCAAATTCTTACCGTTTGTTTTTTATTATTCATAAACACTCAGTTTTGCTTCCCCAACCACACCCTCCTCCTTCCCTCAGTGAACCCCTGACAGCAGAAGAGTACACAGATTTCTGCATTTTCTGACTTTGGCTCTGTTTACCTTCCTTAAGTATCTTTTCAACTGGGAAAACTGGTGACTAAAAACTGACTTTGTAAGACGTGAACTTGAAACCACTGAGAATTTGAAAGTCAAAGAGAGAAGCCAGAAAAACTTCCAATCACAGATCACACAACAAGCGTATTGTCACTTGGGCTCTCACAACAACACAAGCCCTCGGGGGTGGGGGGTAGGGGTGGCAGGGAGCAGCTGAGTAAACAGAAGCAGCAGAACTCAAGGAGGAAGATGCACTTAGATGCTCGGGTACCATAGACTGGGTATTACAGGTTGTCACAGAAGCTAAAAATGGACTTAAGCATCACAACAATCACGCACAAAGTGTCTATCACCTTACGAAGGCATCGCTTTGTCAAGAAGACCTTTAAAATAATGTGCACCTTGAAAGACATTTAAAAGGATTTTTCTTACAAAAGAAGAAGAATGATCATAAAAGATTCAGAACAGAGGTTGGCAAACTATGTCCTGCTGCCTCTTTTTGTAAACAGTTTCATTGGAAAAATATTTACTAGCTCTCCCTTTATAGAAATGCTTGTCAACCCCTGATTGAGATGTTTCACTGAGATTTTCTTCCATATATTTATAATGTCAACATTTATGAAGATGTTAAGTGGTCAGTGGCTAGTGGCAAAATCATCTGGTACAAGGGATTGGTGTTCATTGTCTGAGGAGAGCAAAATGATTGATTTTTTTTCAANGTCTCTGCTTTTGAATATGCTGTCTAGATCACACTATGTAGCAGATATTATTTCCTAACTGCCAAACAATCATGTGAGGTGGGCCATATTTATCAGAGGTTTTTCTGTAATATATAGAAGGGAAAGGAATGAAGATTATCAAGCAGAAGTAAAGGGCATTAAATTGCTAAATTCAAGGGTGGAAGAAGAGTTTTCACAGGTCAATTAAATCTTATGGAGAGAAACAAATTCGGGAGAAAAGGCAGGCAGAATTCTGAAATGATTTGCACTTTTTAACTAAGAAAAATGAGGGTAGGGTTTTGACCAAGCAGAGTTAAAGGCCTTAGTGACTTTCATACTATAAAAATCCACTATCAGTGGACTGGAAAAGAGGCTCCTTTCCTACACTAATGAGATAATCATAGAGGTCAGCCATCCTCAACTGCATTCAGGAGACTGCAAACTTTTGTGTAAACCAAAGGATAGCATATCATCATCTGCAGCCCATACCTCATCTCTTCCAAATACTTAACCCTGCTGTATTTTTTTAAAGTCTTAATCGAATTTGTTACAATATTGCTTCTGTTATGTTTTGACTTTTTGGCCGGGAGGCCTGTGGGATCTTAGTTCCCTGACCAGGAATCAAACCTGCATGCCCTTATTGGAGGTGAAGTCTTAAACACAGGGCCGCCAGCGAAGTCCCTACTTCTGCTGCTGAAGTGCAAAAACAACCATAGAGAGTAGAGAAATAAAAGAGCACAGCTGTGTCCCAATAAAACCTTATTCATTAAAGAACAAAGGCTATCTGAAGTATCAGGTAAGTCCACTTACATGAGGTGCCTCAAAGAGACAAATTCAGAGACAGCAAGGAGAAAGGTGGTACAAAGGAGCTACAGACGGGGGGAAACGGGGAGTCACTGTCAAATGTGTGCAGAGTGTTTCAGGAGTTGATGAAGAAGTTCCAGAAATGGACAGTGATGATGGTTGTATACCACTACAAATGTACTTTTTAAAATGCCACCAAACTGTATGTTTAAATGTGGTTTTTAAAAAAACGAAAAATCAGATTAAGTATTAAAAAGGAGATGATATAAGTACCATTAGATTTCACATATAATGGATGTCATACAGTATTTCTCCTCCTCTGTCTGACTCACTCCACTTGGTATGACAATCTCTAAGTCCATCCATGTTGCTACAAAGGGCATTATTTCATTCTTTTTAATGACTGAGTAATATTCTGTGTGTGTGTGTATACTACATCACTCTCTCTATATATATATACACACACACCCCACATATGCGTGTGTGTGTGTGTGTGTGTGTGTGTGTGTGTGTGTGTGTGTATGTCTTCTTTATCCATTCCTCTCTCAGTGGACATTTATTAAAATACTACTGTCTACCCTAAAATCTGAGACATAACTAGAAACTAGAAACTATTAAAATTCATAGGAGAGTTTGGTATGGGAGTCAGATACAAACTACATGTCTAAAACAAATTTTTTTATACCAGCAATAGCTAATTTAAAAAAATAATAGAAACATTTACCCCATACACAAAATACACAATGATATAAAAATAAATAAGAAATAGGCAAAACATAAAAGATTCAAGTATAAAACTAGTTACCATGATAAATTTCATGTTATATATATATTTTACCCTGATGTTGGGGAAAATTGAGGGCAGGAAGAGAAGGCAGTGACAGAGGGTGAGATGGTTGGATGGCATCATTGACTCAATGGACATGAGTTTGAGCACACTCCAGGAGATAGTGAAGAACAGGAAAGCCTGGCATGCTACAGTCCATGGAGTCTCAAAGAGATGAACATGACTTAGCAAGTGAACAACAACAGAAATTTTTCCACAATTAAAAAAAAACTTTAAGCACATGAAAATGTGTAGGTATACACCCACACAGATATACCTCGGATGCTGTATTGCAGACATCTCTTTCTCACCATTGTGATCCCACTGATAACTTTCACCTAATGAAGTGAGAAGTACCATGGGGATGGCTTTACAACCAGGTACAAATGGCTCAGCCCATGAAAAGTTCCCAGGATTGCTGGCAGATTAAAAACACTTCCAAATATGGCCAACAGACTTTTCATCCTAGTAAAGATTTTTTTTCTTGTTGGCACAAGAATAACAAAAGTTATTATTAGTTTTCTATTTACTCAAAGTATCATATGTGACACAACTTCTCTTGAAATTATATGGAATATTTATCTTTAGTATTTCAGAGAAAAATAAAATCAATGATTTTTTTTTTTTTAAGTTGGCCCCATCTGACCCCCAGGTCATACATGTCCATGCCCTGCACAAGAAAACCTTAGGAGGAATGTCTTGGGACTTCACTGGCAGGCCAGTGGTTAGGACTCTGCACTTTCACAGCTGAGGACCTGGGTTCAATTGCTTGTCAGGGATCTAAGAACTCGCGAGCAACGAGGCGGCCAAAGAAAAAAAAAGAGGAGGAAAGTCTAAGGCCATTTGTGAGGCACATCAGGAACAAGAACATGAACCAAAGAATTTGAGTCTTGGATAAAACAACTAAATTGAGGTTAGACATTGAGCACCTCCCCCACTGATTCTAGACAAGTTGCTGGAAGTCATATAAACAGTGTAGATGCATGTCCAAGTTGTCTTAACCTATTCCCTCCATGGAAAGATGGGGAAAAGGAGAAAACCCATCTTTGGTGCTCTGTGTAAGCAGGCCTGGGGTCGGAGGAATAGAGCTGCCATGTACACCCTTCTCTACCTGCCACCCAGGAAATTAGGAAGCAGAGAAGTAAGTTAACATCTTTGTCCAGCAACCAAAGCAAAACTCTTAGTGTTTTAATAATAAATGTCATGACAACTGAGCCAAAAAAGGAAGCTGGACGACTGGATGGTTACAGTTGATGAGGGGAAACGGCTCCAGTCATCTGTTGCCATGTAACAAGTCACTCCCAAATTAGAGCTGAAACAATAATAACCATTGATTATCTCTCTGGATAATATGGTCTATGGTCTCTGGAGGGGGAGTTTGGGAACAGCTGGGCTGGGCAGCTCTGGCGCGGGGTCACTAGGGGGACTGTGATTGCACAGGAACTGGGCAACTGAGGGTTGATAGGCATCTCTCCCTCTCCGTGCAGTCTCAGGTCTTGTTATTCCACGTTGGTTCCTCCCTTAAGCATTTCCCAGGGATAGCATTTCTTGGGCTTCCTTAATGTATGGCTGCCTCAAGTGTGTTCTATGGAGCCTGAGGGTTCCAAAGATGAGTATTCATGAGATAAAAAGGAAAGAGTGTGCCCTTTTCTAGCCCAGCCTCAGAATCATTCCCACCTCTTTGTATTTATCAGGGGGAGGAGAAATAAACTGCTCACTTGATTAGGGGAGCAAGGAGAATGTCTAGGTTCTAGAAAAGCACCTGGGACAGAATCTATTGCTGCAATCGTTTTTAAAATATATAATTTGCCATAGGGACTAAAGCTTATTTGAGATTGTTATTTAACCTATGAATAAAATTAA
Organism: Oreotragus oreotragus; assembly: GCA_006410675.1. Lineage (NCBI taxonomy): Eukaryota > Metazoa > Chordata > Mammalia > Artiodactyla > Bovidae > Oreotragus > Oreotragus oreotragus. The sequence continues at coordinate 184,076 of SJYX01006985.1, forward strand.
AGTATGAGTGTTACAAAAATATTCTTGATTCTCTTTCTCTGCTCAAAAATCCCTTTAGCATTTCCCAGGGATAGTAAACCACACGACATAAGCAACCAGAGTTCTCCTCACCAAAACCCACAGATGTCAGCTCAAAACATTACATCATACCACCTGTCTGGCAGCACTCAGAACCTGTCTGCTTGGTGATTGCCTTGACATCGTTTGTGACACATTGAAATAACCAATTTACGTGAGAAAAGCCTGCTGAGATACTGGGACACAAACAGAAGATAAATTGCCTGGACATGGAACCCAAAACACATTTTCAGATCTCCTGCTCAACGTGATCTTCCGAGTGACAGTCTCAGAACAACACGGCCTCAACCACTGAATAAGAGGAACAGCAGAAGACTCCTTAGACGCTACTCTTGTGATCGCAGTTTAAAATAGTTGTGGCACAGGGAATGCTATGTATTTATCAAGTCTTTTTACATTTAAAAAGATCTCTTCCTGTGCATCCCAGACCACTTCATTCCTGTCTTCTCTTACGGTCCATCAGGACCATGTGACTGGATTGCGGTCAACTAGATGGGTTCTAAACCACTTTCACGCCTGACAACCCTAGGGATGTTTCACACTCACTGTCTCTTCTCTTTCCAAGCTAACCTCAGAGGCCACAAGGTAAAAGGACCACTTGGAGAAGCCACAGAATTCATAATAAAACATCATTTAATGAGAAATCACTTTTGTGTGTGTATATTAAGCCACTGAGATTTTTTTTTCCTTTCCTGCCCCAAAGGTAATAGTCAAAACATCCAAAACTGGGGTGGTATTGGAATTTGGAGCAACCCAACTTTTGGTTACTCAGGTTATCTCATACATTGAAAAAAACCAGTAGATGGGAATTCCTTGGAAGTCCATTGGTTAGGACTGAGTACTTCCACTGCAAGGGGCATGGGTTCAATCCCTGGTTGGGAAACTAAGATCCTACATGTCATATGGCTCGGCCAAAAAAACGTCTCACAACTACCAGATGCCAGGCACATTCCCCCATCAAGGAAGTCACTGAGATTTCAAGAGTTTGTTATTGTAGTATAATCGAGACAAGCCTGACTCACATAATATTCTGTTAAAATCAACATGAATATATTAATGAGCAGAATTAAAAATTCACATGAATTTTTTTTTAAGTTAAAACACAAAACTTTAAAGAAACATCGTGAGAACTGAACTGAACTGAACCCTAAAGTATTTGGCAGAGACAGTCTGTGGAATGAAACAAAACCCAGTTCTGTTACTTCGTAACTGACTCACTGAGCAAGTCACTCCCCTTCTCTAAGCCTCAGATTAAGTGATGGAGGAACCACTGCTACTGGGTAAGTTAGTCACCATTTAGGTCACCTGGCCTGGAAGGACAGCAAAATTTGTCATCTGTGGCTTCAGAGAGAGAAGCCACAGCCCTTTTGTTTAGGGAAACACCTGAATGTGTTTATAAAAGATGAGGCTGACTAGACATAGCCAGGTTGAGAGAAATTTAAATGCTTTTAAAAAAGTAAAATTGTTCACTAGGACATATAACAGGAATTTTGGAGTCCCCACAATCTCTTGAGAAGAGTCCTTAAAAATGACAAATGGGTACTTCCCTGGTGACCCAGTGGTTAAAAATCCACCCTGTGATGCAGGGGACATGGGTTCAATCCCTGGTCGGGGAACTAGATCCCACATGCCTACACACCACAACTACTCGGCCCACGAGCCACAGCAAGAGCGTCCATGTGCCCCAACAAAAGATCCCGCAAAATGCAACAAAGATCTGGAGCATCGCAGGTAAGACCTGATGCTGTCACATTAATTAAATAAATAACTTTAAAGGACAAATGAACAAAAAAGGCTGAGAAAGGAGACACAGCAACACGGTAAGAGGACAAAGCCAAAGTTCTTCCAGTAACAGCCTAACAAGTGTTTGCTACTGTGTTTATCATGGGCTTCCCTTATGACTCTGCAGGTAAAGAATCCGCCTGCAATGCGGGAGACCTGGGTTTGATCCCTGGGTTGGGAAGGTCCCCTGGAGAAGGGAAAGGCTACCCACTCCAGTGTTCTGGCCTGGAGAAGTCCATGGACTGTACAGTCTATGGGGTCGCAGAGAGTCGGACACGACTGAGCGACTGCTTTCACTGTGTTCATCGGTGGTGAAGGGTGTGTTTTCCAGAGCCAGACTGACAGAAACCAAAACCCAGTCAATGATTCCATAGACTTCTGACCATAGAGAAAGGTCATAACCCTTCTGGGAGAGGGAGAAATGTCCATCCCACAGGAGTGCTGGCAGATTACATTTCTAAAGACAGGGGCAAACAGTCAGAAACCAAAACCCAGTCAATGATTCCACAGACTTCTGACCATAGAGAAAGGTCATAACCCTTCTGGGAGAGGGAGAAATGTCCATCCCACAGGAGTGCTGGCAGATTACATTTCTAAAGACAGGGGCAAGCAGTGTCTTCCAGCCTCGTGGCCTTCTGCACTTTCTTTACCACTGCCCCATCAACATGGAAACCAAGTCCCCTCCCCTTGAATCTGAGTGAGTCTGTGACCCTTTCTGCAAATAGGAAATAGCAGAAGTGATGACGAGTGACTTCTGAGGAAGGGTTAGAAAAAGCCATGCGGCTTCTTCCTGGCTCCCTTGGGATGCTCACTCTGGGAACCCAGGTGCCATGCTGTGAGGAAGTCCAAGCAGAGCAAGAGGAGGCACGGGTGGAGAGAAGCGGAGACCCTCAGCCCAGCTGAGCTATCCGCACTCGCTTGGCAGTCAGGCAAGTGAGACGTCCTCAAGAACTGACTCATTTGAAAAGACTCCGATGCTAGGAACGATTGAAGGCAGGATGAGAGGGCGACGACACAGGATGAGATGGGGACGACACAGGATGAGATGGTTGGATGGCATCACCGACTCAATAGATATGAGTTTGAATAAACTCCGGGAGATGGTGATGGACAGAGAAGCCTGGCATGCTGCAGTCTATGGGGTCACAAAGAGTCGGACCTGACTGAGCAACTGAACTGAACTAGTCCCCAGGCTGACCTCCCCCAACAGACACTGCATGGAGCAGAGAGCAGCTCTTCCACTAAGTTCTGCCCAACATATATGAGCAAATAACAGATTGTGAGGGTTTTGAGCCCCTAAGGTTTTGAGTGGCTTGCTATGGAGCAATAATAACTAGAACAGGAGGGACCTTCCTCAACGGTCCAGTGATTAAGACTGCCTTCCAACGCAGGGGACATGGGTTTGATCCCTGGTCAGAGAGCCAAGGTCCGACATATCAAGGGATACAGCAAAAAAAAAAAAAAAAAGAACAGGAGCACGAGGGAAAGTCAGGCAAGTGAGACGTCCTCAAGAACTGACTCATTTGAAAAGACTCCGATGCTAGGAACGATTGAAGGCAGGATGAGAGGGGGACGACACAGGATGAGATGGGGACGACACAGGATGAGATGGTTGGATGGCATCACCGACTCAATAGATATGAGTTTGAATAAACTCCGGGAGATGGTGATGGACAGAGAAGCCTGGCATGCTGCAGTCTATGGGGTCACAAAGAGTCGGACCTGACTGAGCAACTGAACTGAACTAGTCCCCAGGCTGACCTCCCCCAACAGACACTGCATGGAGCAGAGAGCAGCTCTTCCACTAAGTTCTGCCCAACATATATGAGCAAATAACAGATTGTGAGGGTTTTGAGCCCCTAAGGTTTTGAGTGGCTTGCTATGGAGCAATAATAACTAGAACAGGAAGGACCTTCCTCAACGGTCCAGTGATTAAGACTGCCTTCCAACGCAGGGGACATGGGTTTGATCCCTGGTCAGAGAGCCAAGGTCCGACATATCAAGGGATACAGCAAAAAAAAAAAAAAAAAAAAAAGAACAGGAGCACGAGGGAGATAATTAAATGACAATAAAATAAATATTTAGCTTAAGCTTGGGATGTGTTAAGAGCTCTTTAGCTATATCACAGTCAGTACCTATTCAGTAACTTCCCAAAGTCACACAGCTAAGAAGAATTATGATCAGGATTCAAGTCCAGGCCATCAGTCTCACTTAATACTATACTGATGATCAGGAAGGTAAACAAATCCAGTCCAAAGATGCAAGGGCCCCACCTGCTCCCAGCTGGGAGGCTGAAATAATAAGAACCCAGGCAGTACCTCTAAGGAGCCTCTACACCTGTCTCTTATACACATCTGAATGTGTATAAGAGACAGCAACNATGATCAGGATTCAAGTCCAGGCCATCAGTCTCACTTAATACTATACTGATGATCAGGAAGGTAAACAAATCCAGTCCAAAGATGCAAGGGCCCCACCTGCTCCCAGCTGGGAGGCAGTACCTCTAAGGAGCCTCTACACTAGAATCTGGGTGGAAAACTCCAATCAGGAGATAATGGATGAGAAAACAATGACTGGCTTTTTTTTTTTCAGTCAAATACCGTGAGTTGGAAATATTTGTTTCTCCAGGGAGAAGCTGTCCCCTCTATGAAAAAGTAAAGTATGCAAATGCTGACCACAGGATAGATGAGAATGCATAATTCACACCTCACTGGCTCCTTGGACAGAAGCAGGAAGGAGGAGATTGAACTTAGAGTCAAAAAAAGAAAAAGAAAATTCTAGCTGTAGCATCCTAGTACCTAAGTATTCAATTACAGAAAAGATTTTGCCCCTGGAGAGGCCACTGGAGTCTGCATCAGCATCCAAACCTTTCTTAATAGGATTTTGCAGTCAGCTGAGATATGCAGTGCCCTGGTGATTGATATGTAAATTAAATAAACAAAATGACACAATAAATAATTAAATCAGCCTAACATGATGAATGAATTAATCATATCAGAGTGATGAAAAGAAGCCAGCACTGTCACCCAGAAGATCATTGATTTGAGAAAAATGAAACATTCACGATAAGGCCATTTCAACATAAGATAGTACCTCTTCTACTGATTCCTTGTACTAGCCTCTGAACAGAGTAGGTGCTCAATAAATGTTACTGGAATCAAATGAATTTTTGCCGCCAAGAATCTCTTTCTGCAGTATAGGGAATTACTCGTTCAATAAGCAACTGCAGAGACATGTTTTCATTTCAATCTTATTTAGGAATAAAATAGGTCTGTAAAGTAGGCAAAAGCAAGTATTTCCATCCCTCATTTTACACATGGGGAAAATAAAGTTAAGAGGCCAAGTGACTTGCGCCTAATCACATGGCTGGGGTGAGAGAAGACTCATCATGGAACTCCAACATCTGGTGTATTACCCACCCTCTGTACTCCACTGACACGAACATCTGTGCCCACGTGAGTGTCAGTGTGTGCAGAGAGATGTGCTGCAGCGAACCTCCACTTCCTCAACAAATTCTCTAATACTGGATTGACCAAAAAGGTTGTTCGGGTTTTTCTGTTACATCTTATGGATAAGGCCCAACAAAGTTACTGACCATCCCAGTAAATCAATTCTACACAAATTTCGAATTTATACCTGAATACAGTTTGTACCTCCTACCATTTTGCCTTTTTTTTTTTAGTTACTATACATAGCATCTCTTTACAGACAATTAAGAAACACAGGTAAGTGTGAGGAAAATAAAAGCAATACACATTCCCTAAAATTAATGACAAAGAATATTTATGTACATGAGAAAAATTCCACAATATATTGCTAAGGAAAGAGAAGCCTTCCATGCAGCATATTATTCACACTGTATTAATACAAACACATATATACACAGAGACAAGAAGGCTAAACATATGTGTCAAAAAGTTAACACAGGATATTTCCATATGGTGGGTTATAAGGAGTTTTTGTTTCCCTCTTTGGGCCTCTTTAAAGACTTTCAGAGATGTATATAATGAGAATACATTGTTTTTGTAATTGAAATTCTCATTTGTAAAACTAGAGCAAATTGTAGTAGAGAGCTGGGGAATAAAAATGCTTCTGAGCTCATATCTAACAGAAGACATAAATAGTTCAGTGGGATGGTTTATTTTTTACAGAAATTACTTAACAGTATAGGTAAATTTGGAGGTGAGGGATGGGGAGCAATTTGGACTTTCATCCCAGTGAGCCAGGATAGGACCTCAAATCAGTGACTCTGAGGCCTGATGAAATACTTGAGAAGATGAGAGAGGGGGAAAAAAAGTCTTTAAAAGTCTGCAAAGGCAAAACTCCTGAGTGGCAAGAAACCACAGACCCACCTCCTTCTACTTGTCCAGTCTTACAAAGAGCTAAACAACTCAAAGCAGAATATAAACCTCAGACACAGCCCTTCTCCCTGATTCTACAGGAGAATTTGATGGTACCTAGGAAAACTATTTGGATGTCAATGGAAAATCAATCAGACTACTTGGGGGTAAGAAGGAGACCTGAAAATACTGACTCAAAATGGGTTTAAAAGGCAGTAAAATGTGGAGAAGAGACACAGGAAACACTTCTTCAACTAACAAAAAGAAGTAAATACAACTTTTAAGTAAATTATAAGGATGTATCTCTAAAGGCTTCGCTAGAGGTTCAGATGGTAAAGAATCTGCCTGCAAAGCGGAAGACCAGGCTTCGATCCCTGGGTCAGGAAGATCATCTGGAGTAGGAAATGGCAACCCACTCCAGTACGCTTGCAGAGAATTCCATGGACAGAAGAGACTGGTGGGCTACAGTCCATGGGGTCACAAGACATTGGACATGACTGAGTGACTAAGCGCGTGCGCGCACACGCACACACACACACATGCATCTCTAAGAGTATATTTCTTATGAAGATTTACTCCAGGAAATGGACCAAGAAAAAAAACATTGTGACANACAGTCCATGGGGTCACAAGACATTGGACATGACTGAGTGACTAAGCGCGCGCGCGCACACGCACACACACACACATGCATCTCTAAGACTATATTTCTTATGAAGATTTACTCCAGGAAATGGACCAAGAAAAAAACCATTGTGACAGAAATGGTTTGAACTCTTAAATAAACTGAAAAAAAAAAATCTGAAAACAATAAATCTGAATCTAATGAATGAAATTGTAAGAAGGTGAAATGATAAAGCAAAGAAAGCAAGTTATAGAAACAAGTCTGCCACAGCATTAAAGGCAACATAATGAACCAAGCCAACGAGAAAAAGCACAGCTTGATTCTATTAAGGATGTGCACTACAGAAGTACAGCGTCAACTGATAAAACCAATCAGGGAGAAAATGGTTGCTATGAAAGAAAAACAGCAGGAGTCTAAATGGGTAGGCCCAAAATAGAATTGGAGAAATGGAAAATGTTTTCGGTGATATGACAAGAAAAAGTTCATGATCTTAAAAGAAAACCTGACTACTGACAGGACTCACAGGCATTAGAAAAAAATTACTGAAATATGACCAGCATGGAGAAATATCTTAGTGAAATCCCACCATATCAAGGATGAAGACAGAATTGCACAAGCATGCAGGCCAGTCAGTGACATACAAAGGAAAAGAGAGGAAGGCTTTTCCTTAGCGTCCTAGATTTCAAGGGACAATGGAGAAATGTCCACAGAGATACAAGGAAGAAGCCAATCAGTTACTCATGTGTAAAGGAAGAAAAGGGTGGAAAAGCAAAAGGGAAAAGGATGATCATGTAGAAATGGGAAGGAGAGAGGAAAGGCAAAGAAAATGCAGAAACGAAGATGAAAATCGTGATATTCTCTAAACCATAAGGACTCAAGAAGGCTCATACTAATGGACATACAAAGACATGCTCAAAGCAACCAAAAGCTCAGTCAAGCTACAGAGTCAAGGACAAGTAAGCAATGATGTGAATGTGCTTTAAATTCTTGATAAAATTCAAAAATAGATTTAAGTACAAATAATCATGGTGAATGTAGCTATAACATATTAAGTCTAAAATTTCATTATTCTTAAAATACAAAAAAATAAGCTGTAGTTTAAAATTAAAGTTTAGCAAAGATGAATATTATAACAAACAGGAAAGAGATTTAAAGGCAAAGATATCCATTAAAACTAATAGCACCAAAAGGAAGAACTTAGCAGTAAGAGAGTCTCAAAAATAAATCCAAAATCAATAAAAACAAGTATATGATGTTTGTCAGGAAGAAGACTAAAGCTGTAACTCAAAGATAGAAAATATACCAGACAAAAATATAAAAATAAATATATATAAAGGCAAAAATATACCAGAAACAAACTCAAAGAAAGTGAAAGCAGAGGTCACCCTATTTACAGACAAGTGGGTTGAATTCATCAAAGAGCACAGTATTCAGTTTTATCAAAAACTTATTTGGGGGGACTTCCCTGGTGGTCCTGTGGTTAAGAGGGGTACAGGTTCAATCCCTGGTAGGGAAGCTAAGATACCACATGCCTTGGAGTGAAAAAAACCAAGCCATAAAACAGAAACAATATTGTGACAAATTCAATAAAGACTTTTAAAAAATGGTCCACATCAAAAAAATCTTTTTTAAGAAATCATTTTTTTTAATTGTCACATAGCGCAATCCATGCTAACTTTCAGATTTATTGGTTCCAGAGGGACGGATGCAGAACTCCCAAGATACCAAAATCCCAAAAGATGTTAAGTCTCATATAAAATCACATATCTGTACATCCTGTAGACTTTAAATCATCTCTATATTACTTATAGCATCTCATAAATGCTATGGAAATAGTTGCTGGCACTTGGGAAATTAAAGTTTTAACTTTGTAACTTTCTGCAATTTTTAAAAAATATTTTCAATCCATACGTTGGTTGAATCTGCAGGTGCAAAACCCATGAATAAAGGGCATTGACTGTAACTGTCTAAATACCCATGGTCTGAATAGCACAGCATCAAACACTATTTTTAAAAACTGTTGAAGATTAAAGAAAACAATAGCAGTAGCTAATTCAGGAAGATAATAAGCATGAAAGTGGAGGATCTGATTAATATTATTAAAGTCAATGTAAAAGCTTTATTCATACTCTGTATACTACAAATAATTTAGTTCCTTTTCGAATGCCTGCTAAATAGTTACAAAAAAAAAAATTAAACCAAGAAAATCCTATTAAATGCCCCCAACAGAAATTAATAATACAGATTATATGCTCTACTCAGACTATAATAAACTAGAAATTAATTTCAAAAGTAGAAGAAAGTAACTATGCCAACCACTTGGAAATAATTCTTGGGTCAAAAATAAAACCAAAATAGCAATTACAAAATTTTAGAGAATAGCAATAATGAAACCAACTCATATCAAAATACATGGAAAGCGGCCAGTGCTCTAAAAGTAAATTTCACAGCCTTAAATACTTTAATAACTGAGCAAGAAATAATCAACTATTTAAGAAAATCAATTCAAGAAACTAGAAAATAAAAATTGAGTGAAATAGAAAGATGGACTTAATAAAGATAAAAGTAGAAATCAACGTTTTTTAAAATAGTAAAACACCAACGTTAATAAATAAATCCAAGAGCTAGCTTTAGAGAAAAAGATAATAAATTGGATAAACCATGAAACAGTCCAGTTAAAAATAAACTTAAGAAAAAATAGAATGAGGAGGTAACAGTTACAGGAAAAAAAATTCAAAGACTTATTCATCTATCAACACACTTGAGAACTTGAATAAAATTAAATATATATAATAACATACATATATACACATNCAGTCAAGCTACAGAGTCAAGGACAAGTAAGCAATGATGTGAATGTGCTTTAAATTCTTGATAAAATTCAAAAATAGATTTAAGTACAAATAATCATGGTGAATGTAGCTATAACATATTAAGTCTAAAATTTCATTATTCTTAAAATACAAAAAAATAAGCTGTAGTTTAAAATTAAAGTTTAGCAAAGATGAATATTATAACAAACAGGAAAGAGATTTAAAGGCAAAGATATCCATTAAAACTAATAGCACCAAAAGGAAGAACTTAGCAGTAAGAGAGTCTCAAAAATAAATCCAAAATCAGTAAAAACAAGTATATGATGTTTGTCAGGAAGAAGACTAAAGCTGTAACTCAAAGATAGAAAATATACCAGACAAAAATATAAAAATAAATATATATAAAGGCAAAAATATACCAGAAACAAACTCAAAGAAAGTGAAAGCAGAGGTCACCCTATTTACAGACAAGTGGGTTGAATTCATCAAAGAGCACAGTATTCAGTTTTATCAAAAACTTATTTGGGGGGACTTCCCTGGTGGTCCTGTGGTTAAGAGGGGTACAGGTTCAATCCCTGGTAGGGAAGCTAAGATACCACATGCCTTGGAGTGAAAAAAACCAAGCCATAAAACAGAAACAATATTGTGACAAATTCAATAAAGACTTTTAAAAAATGGTCCACATCAAAAAAATCTTTTTTAAGAAATCATTTTTTTTAATTGTCACATAGCGCAATCCATGCTAACTTTCAGATTTATTGGTTCCAGAGGGACGGATGCAGAACTCCCAAGATACCAAAATCCCAAAAGATGTTAAGTCTCATATAAAATCACATATCTGTACATCCTGTAGACTTTAAATCATCTCTATATTACTTATAGCATCTCATAAATGCTATGGAAATAGTTGCTGGCACTTGGGAAATTAAAGTTTTAACTTTGTAACTTTCTGCAATTTTTAAAAAATACTTTCAATCCATACGTTGGTTGAATCTGCAGGTGCAAAACCCATGAATAAAGGGCATTGACTGTAACTGTCTAAATACCCATGGTCTGAATAGCACAGCATCAAACACTATTTTTAAAAACTGTTGAAGATTAAAGAAAACAATAGCAGTAGCTAATTCAGGAAGATAATAAGCATGAAAGTGGAGGATCTGATTAATATTATTAAAGTCAATGTAAAAGCTTTATTCATACTCTGTATACTACAAATAATTTAGTTCCTTTTCGAATGCCTGCTAAATAGTTACAAAAAAAAAAATTAAACCAAGAAAATCCTATTAAATGCCCCCAACAGAAATTAATAATACAGATTATATGCTCTACTCAGACTATAATAAACTAGAAATTAATTTCAAAAGTAGAAGAAAGTAACTATGCCAACCACTTGGAAATAATTCTTGGGTCAAAAATAAAACCAAAATAGCAATTACAAAATTTTAGAGAATAGCAATAATGAAACCAACTCATATCAAAATACATGGAAAGCGGCCAGTGCTCTAAAAGTAAATTTCACAGCCTTAAATACTTTAATAACTGAGCAAGAAATAATCAACTATTTAAGAAAATCAATTCAAGAAACTAGAAAATAAAAATTGAGTGAAATAGAAAGATGGACTTAATAAAGATAAAAGTAGAAATCAACGTTTTTTAAAATAGTAAAACACCAACGTTAATAAATAAATCCAAGAGCTAGCTTTAGAGAAAAAGACAATAAATTGGATAAACCATGAAACAGTCCAGTTAAAAATAAACTTAAGAAAAAATAGAATGAGGAGGTAACAGTTACAGGAAAAAAAATTCAAAGACTTATTCATCTATCAACACACTTGAGAACTTGAATAAAATTAAATATATATAATAACATACATATATACACATATATGCTCTCAAAAGAGCACAGGATCCAAGCATGGGTATTTTAAATTTTAGGGTCTTGCTACTCAAAGTGTAGGCTACTTTGAGTAACTATAATTAAGTAATTATAGAACCTCCTGCTCTATAAAGTAGGTTAGAGGCTTAAATGAAAGCACTCAGCACAACTCTGGATACACATTAAATATTTCCAAATGTTCCTTATTATTGTTCTTAAGTATACTGTTTCTGAGGCATACTGTATACAGTGATACACAAATACTAGGAGTACAGGTCAATGAATTTTTATAGCACCACCTGGGAGCTTATTGGAATAGCTGCCCCCAAATATGCTAAATTCACATTTTAACCAGCAGTGCAAGTGACTCATAAACAAGTTAAAGCTTGAGCATCATAATTTTAGACCTAGAGAAAAAGAGATCACAATTCTCAGAAATATGTTTAGAAAGCCACTACAATTCCTTAAGATAATACACAAAAAACTACAGATTATCTACATAGATTCAAATTTCTAAAATCAAATTTCTGACAAAAGAATCCAGTTTTGTTAAATAAATATTAATAACATACAACAAAGAAGCAGAGTTCGTTTCAGGGATATGACAATAATTTGTTACCAAATCTATTAACAGAAAAGAAAATTATGGATGAATTTACATTTAAAAAATAATAATTTTGGGCTAGGGAAGGATTTTCTGAATATGATTTCTAAGCCAGAAACCATCAGGCAATGGTTGAAATACTTTATGAAAGATTTTTTTTAATCTCTATTGCAAAAATCACTAAAATCACAGACAAGGTTTAGAGAGAAATGACTTAGAAAATATATGTGAAACTTCTGACAAGGGGTTATTATCTATAATGTATAAAGAACTAATAAAACTTACCAAGAAAGAGACAAGCACTCCAGCAAACAATGGATGAAGGATATTAGCCAGTTCACACACACCACACAAAAAAAAGCAAATAGGAAAAAAAAAATAGGTCTATACTTTCATTTGCTTAAACCAACAAGCATTAAATGAGCATTTACTATTCTTTGCACACTACATTCAAAATTCTGTTCTAGAAAATGAAACAAAGTAGCTTCCTACAAGATGATCTCAACAAATACTCAAAGAAATGTCAAATGACATATTCACCTGTAACAGACAGGAAAACATTAAAAGGACAAGTTGATAACCTGGGTTGACAAGGATGTCAGCAAATGGACATCTTCATACACCAATGGTGGGAGTGTAAACTAGGACGCAATTGTGCTGGCATTTAATTTGGTAAATAATTCTTTTAAAGGCATACTTCCAAACAATATACCCACAGGAAATGGACAAATACGTATGAAGATCTTCATCACAGCATTATCTACAACACTGAAAACAATATCCATTAACAGAAGAATGACAATAATAATGTCACATAACATTGCTCGACCTATTATCTGCTCATTTGTTAGGCATCTATTATTTTTACTGTATCCATAGCAGAATGAAATGTAATTTTTAAATATTTCATTTATTTTGCAGCATTTCAGATGCAAAGCTAAGATGTATAGCAGTGACAGAAACCCTAATACATTTTAAATTATGATAATGGAATAATTTATGTGAGGCTTCAGTCCTGTATGTAAAACACACACACACAGGTTTAGGGATATAAATATCACTAGAAGCTTCCTGAAAGTGAGGTCCACGGCTGCCTAGGAGCTAGTCCCGGAGTCCTCAGGACAACACTCAGATACAAAGGTGGCTGTCCACCGACGTCATTGCTCCTTTAGACACCGTCATCCTCCTAAGTCTCCATTCACGCAGCGGCTGGAGGGCCCTTTTTAAAAATGGGCCTTAAATCCAGACTCCCCCTCCACTGGCTTTTCAGTGCTCTCACCACAAAAATGCAAATTCTCAACAATAATGGCCACAAAGCCCAGCATGATGGTCACAGACCACTACCATTCTCCACCTCATTCCGTCTTTCCTTTTCATCCTGTGCTCTGCTTCCCGAGCCTTCTAGTCACTCCCGGACTTGCCAAGCTCTGTCCCACCTCAGAGCCTTGGCACGTGATGTTTTCCACTACCTAGAACATTCCTTTCTCCTCCTTTTCAGAGCAGGTTTTGTCATCCTTCAAGTCTCAGCTGAAACAGTATTTCCTCCGAGTAGCATCCACTTACTTGCCCTCTCATTATCAGGTATTATTACAACTCTCTGCCTGTCTCCTTCATTACACTTAATACAATTAAAAAAAAAAAGAAAGAAAGAAAGAAACTGTCATTTTTAAAATTAATTAATGGTTTACTTATTTGCTATCTGTCTCCTCCATTGGAATGCATGTTCCAGAAAGCAGACCCTATGTCTATTTCGCTCTTCAGTGAACAGCTAGCTTCTTCTAGCTCAAAAACTGGTATGCTGAGAGCATTCAAATGCTGTTAAGTGAATAAATGAACGCGAACATAGTTTTGAACAGTGCCATCAGGAACTTTAAACAAATTTAAAAGAAATGTTTTTGATTCTCTTTTTCTATTTCTGGGACTCGATCCTAAGGAAATAATCAGAGAAACACACAAAGGTTCTCATTGCAACATTCTTCTAACAGCAAAAACTCGAAACAACTCATATGCCCAATAAGAGGGAAACATTGAAATACGTTAATATGAAATGGGATAGTCGATTATAAAGTATATGTTAATGTGGTCAGTTTTTAAAAGAGAATAAGAAAGAATACAGAGTTGGACCCTAAATGCAGAGAAACAGAGCATACAGCACCCTAGGTAAAACAGAAGAAATAGCCCCAAATTTGAGTCATGGCTTTGTTTTTTTCCATATATTTCCCGCATTTTCTAATTCTACGTGCTTTCTAATTGTTGACATTAAGCAACAGGGTACCATTTTTATTTTTATTTATTTTATTTTTTTTTTGTATTTATTTATTTTTTTACACGAACTCCCAAACATGAACCCCCCTCCCACCTCCCACCCCACATCATCCCTCCAGATCATCCCCATACACCAGCCCCAAGCATCCTGCATCCTGCATTGAACATAGACTGGCAATTCATTTCTTANTTTTTTTTTTGTATTTATTTATTTTTTTACACGAACTCCCAACCATGCACCCCCCTCCCACCTCCCACCCCACATCATCCCTCCAGATCATCCCCATACACCAGCCCCAAGCATCCTGCATCCTGCATTGAACATAGACTGTTCAGGTTTCACGTGAGAAGGAAAGTCGCAGTCCTGCTGCGGGGAGCACGGGGAGGGCTGAGGGACACCACCCAGCATCTTGTGCCCCGGCAGCTGGGAAGAGGGGGAGATTTTCTTTTCACGCTAAGTCCTTCTGTATCTTTTCCGGTTTTGTCCTGGTATCATGATATATTTGTAAACATAATACCTGTTCAAAAATAAACAACTGAAAACAGCAACCACCACCAAAAAGAAAGGAAAACTTTGATTTTCAAATACATTTGAAAAGACAGCTACACCCAATCAAGGAAGACTGCTCCAGTTTAAACTTGCGTGAGATTCTATCAGCATGCAAAGCATGGTAACAGCATCAAATAATTTATTCTGATTCCCAAAACCCAAGGAAAAAAATCATTAACATGGACTCTTTTACCTCAAAATCTACAGAAACACACCACATCCTGAAATTCTCAGTTCTGCCTCTCTCCGCCCTCCTCCCCTTTCACTGTCTGCTCGGAATACCCCTTCAGTGGGCTCTGGTTTCTCTACATCTCTCTTTGCTTGTCTGTTTCATGCTCAGCTTCCCTCCACTTCCCTTTGAACTTGACATTCTTATCACCCTTATTCTCCCCAGGGCTACATTTTTATTTTTTCTTTGTTGGCCACAATATGAAAATATATGCGAAGCATTTACTGAAGTGTGGTTTCCTCCCATTAAATAAAATCAGGGAAGCAAAATCATCTGTTCACATCTTTCAAAAAGAACTAAATCAAATCATTTTGTTTCGGAGGTCACTGACTTTCAGTAGCCCATCAGCACCCATCAAGACAGGCCCCCAGGAAGACAGACTCACTCTTGCTGAGAAGTCTAGCACTTTGGTACACATAAGCAGACATTGATGATAAGCTTATTAAAACTTATCTTAAGAAAAAAGCTGTGAGGTAAGGTGTGGTTTGGCAATTTAGAGTCTGCCCAGAAATCTATAGACCACAGTAAGTGTGAAGCTCCTAGGAAGCCTGTAAAAATAGTATTTTATTCTAAGTCAGGGGGACAAAGCTTTTGTATATCAGCATGAACGGAACCCAGATGAATCTTGCCCAGGAACAATCATAGCCATTGGAGGAATCTAACATCAGGAGCAGCATCAAAAGAAGTCCAGAAATAGAGCAGATTACACCTCATGAGATTATGCCGTCAATCTAAAGGTTAAGCAAGACCTGAAACAGCATCACGTAAGTCGAAAATAAAATATCCATCACTTAAGTAGAAAAACAAGCATCCAGCAGAGGAAATGTGAAAGATGTCTTCTAGCCAAGCACTTTTGCTCTTTCCATGGATAATCTGAAGGGTTCCAATGGGAACAACATCATCTCAAAAAGAAAAAAGTATTGGTGGGGGGGGAGGTGTCTGATTTTTTTTACTTGGAATTGGAAACACATATTTAATTTTAACAGTTCTCAGAATGGAAATACTGGCTTCTGGACTTTAAATATATGCAGCATCAGATCTTATTATTCTTCTATCTTTAGCCATTTTTGCCTTCATGAGTTATCACTTCATTTTCAACGACTTTGATATGTAAATTAAAGCCACTATACCAAACGTTATGATTTTGATAAAGATCTAGAAACACTAATATTTTTCATCATGGATTTTTGCTGATCCAACTGAATCCAACAGAATTGCTCAATTTGAACCAGGTAGGGAAAATATTTGGGCAGAACTCTGCAGACATTTAAAACTGCTTANTTGCCTTCATGAGTTATCACTTCATTTTCAACGACTTTGATATGTAAATTAAAGCCACTATACCAAACGTTATGATTTTGATAAAGATCTAGAAACACTAATATTTTTCATCATGGATTTTTGCTGATCCAACTGAATCCAACAGAATTGCTCAATTTGAACCAGGTAGGGAAAATATTTGGGCAGAACTCTGCAGACATTTAAAACTGCTTACCATCCAAATACACCAACCGAAGATTTCCTATTCTAAGTGCCTCTCAGTTTGACATCATGGCACATTGTCTAGTAACTCACACCAGGATCAAAAGTGAAGTGAAGTCGCTCAGTCGTGTCCAGCTCTTTGCGACCCCATGGACGGTAGCCTACAAGGCTCCTCTATCCATGGAATTTTCCAGGTAAGAGAACTGGAGTGGGTTGCCATTTCCTTCTCCAGGGGATCTTCTCGACCTAGGGCTCGAACCCGGGTCATTCACATTGCAGGCAGACACTTTATCTTCTGAGCCACCAGGGAAGCTCCAGGATCAAATGTTCTGTTTAAAATACAGGAAGAATCATCCCTCAACCCAATTTACAAAGTTCTAAGACTTTAGGCTCAAGAAAGTATTAAGTAGAGTCATTGATACTTTGGGATTTATCTGTGCTTAGCAGCTGTGTGACCTTGGCCATGTTATAACCTCTCTATGCCTGGGTTTCCTTAACTGTAAAACGGGTGAAGAAATAGAACCTGCTACAAGTATGAAATACAATAATCCAAGTAAAAATGCTGACTTAGCCCAGCCCACGTGGCACATAGCTACTCAATAAACATTAGTCAATGATAGTTCCTTAGGCAGAAGTTGCAGTGACAGCTTTGTCACATTCTTAAGACTTAAGGAATTACTTTTCTTAAAAACAAGAGAGATGGCCTTACAGTCTGTGAGATCGGGGGTCAGCATGTGGCCCTGTTCAAACGAAGAGGCAAAGGCGCACGTCTCTCTGGACCAACATGCCACCCCGCCTCACTCATTTCCTGTGTCCTGTGATGGTCGGAAGGAACAGGAAGCTACTCCGGTCACTCAGACACCTGCCAGGTGACCCACGAGCATCTTGTGACTGAGCTAATGACCCTGATAGCTTGGACAGCTAATGACAAGTCAGAACAAGAGGACAGAGAGAAGGCACAGAGCGCCACAAGCTCCCTGAATGTTTTCATGCCCTGTAGCTCCAGCGGTTCTTCAAAGGGGCACAGTTAGAGTTTAAGAAGAGCTGTCCCCAAGGAAAAGACTAAACACAGACGGTGTTTCGTCTCTTTACCTATCCACTCACTGGCCACTCACCCACTGACATTTGCATGCCACGTGCCCAGCCTTGCAAGAGCAGCTGGAGGCACAGAGGCACCCAGGAGGCAGCCCTTGTCCTTGGGGAGCCCTCAGGTTATTGCAGGGCTGGTCTGTCAAGAGCCATGTTTAGCTAGAGTGTTACAGGCTAGGAGACGCTCAGCTGGGGTGCTGAAGGACAGGAAAGAGGAGGGGGTAAAAGGGGGCAGCAGAAGCAGAATGGCAGAATAAGGGGGCAGGGGGCACCATGCGTTCTTCCAGTTGTACCAAGTCCAAGGAGGCTGCACTGAGGAGGGGATGGAAGAATAGCGTAAGATGCCCCTCGGGCCTCAAGGGATCTCACGTACAAACTAAAGAGGGAGATGTAACCTTGAGACCATCCCCTGGAGGGTAGGCAAGAGAGACACACACTCAGGTTTATATCTTTGAAAGACTGTCCCACCCTCTTTACCTCTTGCGCACGTTTGGCTCATCACATTCACTGGGCATTTGTGGCTGCATCTCCATTTATGTAAAGTCTGATCATCTGACCCTTCAGGGGCTCCTCATGCCTCAGGCCCCCTTACTCCAGGTTTACTCAAGCAGAGAGGAGAGGAAGAGCGTCACCCAGCTGCGGGCCACGTCTCCAGCTGCTGACACCCATCTCCCATCTGCCTCCCAGAGGTGGTGCCGCGCAACACATCCAGGACCAAAAGCATCATCTTTCCCACAAAATGGGCACTTCCTTTTCTCAGTATTTTGGTCACCCAGGTTCCAGAACTCCTCTTCACTCCTTGCCACATCCCGTCTCCCACCAAGGCCTGCTGTGTCTTCTTTCAAAAATGTCCCCACCTCCCCACTTCCTGCCCAGTCCCACTGCCCCTGACCTACAGACCACAGTGGCCAAGCCCATGAGCTCTCACCACCCTGACCACCTGGGCTCTCTGCCACCAGTTATACCCCTCTCATCAGCCCATCTTCCACCCCCACGTCACTCCCCGCCAAAGCTGGCTGACTCCCAACTCCCAGCAGCGTGGGACTGACCATTAGGTAAGACATTCAGACCTAAGGTACCTGGGTCCCAAGGACACTTTCCATCAGCATCTCCTTTCTCACATTCAGCTTGCTGATTCCTCCCGCTGAACAAATCATGCAACCCACCTTGCACTTCCTACTCTGCCTTCTGCTCACAGTATGGACTGGGTTAAATAGTGTCCACCAAACCTCAGAATGTGACCTTATTTGGAAACAGAGTCTTTGCAGATGTAACTGGTTGGGATGAAGTCACATTGCATGAGGGTGGGCCCTCATCTAATGACTGGTGGCCTCATAGGAAGAGAACATAGAGACAAAGACAGATACAGAGAAGGTGGATATGTGACAGTGGAGGTACAGTTTGGAGCTATGTGTTTAAAAGGCAGATGAATGTCAAAGATTGCCAAGGACTGTCGGCAACCACCAGAAGCCGAGAGAAATTCATAAAACGATCTCCCTGAGGGCTCGCAAAAGAAACCTGCTCGGCCAGCAACTTGAGCTCAGGCCTGATCTTCAGAACTGTGAGAGAACACACTTCAGTTGCTTAAGGAGAAACTAGTACATTGTGATGTACCAGTCAATCCTAAACGAAATCAGTCCTGAAGAGTCATTGGAATGACTGATGCTGAAGCTGAAGCTCCAATACTTTGGCCACCTGATTGGAAGAACTGACTCATTGGAAAAGACCCTGATGCTGGGAAAGACTGAAGGCAGGAGGAGAAGGGGACGACAGAGGATGAGATGTTGGATGGCATCACCGACTCTATGGACGTGAGTTTGAGCAAGCTCTGGGAGTCGGTGATGGACAGGGAGGCCTGGCGTGCTGCAGTCCCTGGGGTCACAGANTGATGCTGGGAAAGACTGAAGGCAGGAGGAGAAGGGGACGACAGAGGATGAGATGTTGGATGGCATCACCGACTCTATGGACGTGAGTTTGAGCAAGCTCTGGGAGTCGGTGATGGACAGGGAGGCCTGGCGTGCTGCAGTCCCTGGGGTCACAGAGAGTTGGACACGACTGAGTGACTGCACTGAAGTACACTGTTACGGCAGCCCTTGGAAACAAACACACAGAGCCCTGTGCCACCACCTAGAAGGCCAGTGTTTGCTTAGCTGTCAAATGAGACCGGCCCCAAAACACCCAGCTCAAACTTCTCATGTTTCTGGAGGCAGCCATGGAGCTTTCCCATCCCTCTGATGAAAACTCCAAGTCTCATCGATCCTGGGTTTCTGGGGTCTTTTACATTGCAAAGGCCACTCACACAAGTTTGATCACCTTTGAATTGCTTCTTAATATGCTGCTCTTGTAAACAAGAGTCAGTTCAGTCCAGTCACTCAGTCGTGTCCAAATCTTTGTGACGCCATGGACTGCAGCACACCAGGCTTCCCTGTCCATCACCGCCTCCCGGAGCTTACTCAAACTCATGTCCATTGAAGGGATGAGTGAAGGGAGTTGATGCGTCTTCTTCACGGCTAGTCATTGCTTTGTGTCCACAAGCTTCCCTCCTCATGTCAGCCAACATTTCCTAAGTGTCTGTGCTCACAAGGAGAGGCGCACACACAGCATTCCAGCTTCCCATCATTAAACCCCAACCTCCCTTTCTGCACTCACTGTCCTCACACCACCCACTGTGTCATGCCATCCATCCTAATAAATTTGATATCCAGCCACACCTGAATCCTCAATAACCCCGGAACCTCAACATCCATGAAGGTAGGCCCTTCTCTATCTTTCCATCCCCTAAAATCCTTTAGTCTTTCAAGGCTGATTCAAATGCCAGCCTTTCCTAAAGGTCTTTCTTCATCATAAGTCATTGAAAATCTACTCCCTTCTTGTACAACTGGTTAGAGCTCAGTTTACATCACATTAGGGTATCCTTATCATGAGCCTGGTTGCAACAATGTGTTACACGTAAAACTCTGTGCCTTACCAGCCAAGTGACCTTGAGCAAGTCACTTAACCTCTTTGGACCTGTTTCCCCACTAATACAACTGGTGTAACTATAGCATTGACCATACAGTGTCATGAGGGCTACATGAGATAATGCAGGTAAAGTATTTAGCACACAGACTCAAACTTGAAATTGAACAGTGAAAGTCGCTCAGTCGTGTCCGACTCTTTATGAACCCACGGACTATATTGTCCATGGAATTCTCCAGGCCAGAACACTGGAGTGGGTAGCCTATCCCTTCTCCAGGGGATCTTCACAACCCAGGGATCGAACTAGAGTCTCCTGTACTGCAGGCAGATTCTTTACCAACTGAGCTATCAGGAAAGCCCAGACTCAAACTCAGCAGCACTCAATGTGTATCAGCGGACAGCACCATCATCAACAACCACCATCCCCATCAAACTCTGTTTTCAAATGTCTGGCATCAGCTAGGAACACAGAGTTGTGTAAGTCACCGCTTGCAAGGGAAGAAAAAAAAAAAGACTCTTCAAAATTAATGCCCCCACTAACCATGAGCACTGAACAGGTTTTTCACGTATCAAGGACAGCATATTATTATCCTCATAAAATTCCTTTCTTCTTAAGAGATTAAAGAGCTGAGAAGATCTCATTCCATTTGGCTTCACAAGTCCCCTGAGAGAGAGCCAACAGGTAAGCATCTCTTTTCCACTGTCCTCAGGTTGTGTGAGGATACAGACAAGAAGCAAGGCCGCTGTCCTGAGAGCTGGAGGCTGCCCTCTCCCCGGGCCTGGGGACCAGGGAAAGCCCGGACCACCCCCTATTTATTCCCCAGGCAGATGCCCTCTGCTTATTCTCTGAAAGCAGTGAGTGTGCTGTGGGCTCAAGTCCGAGGCAAAGCCACCTTCCACATCCTCTAGGACTTATTCATTTGCTTATTCATTCAAGCATGCAAGTGCTTTTGCTAGGCCTAACTATGTTAGGCCTATACCCTATAAGCATCAAGAAGGCATTGGAGAACAAGGACCAGAAAGTCAAGCACAGCATCCTAAGAAAATACTCCAGACACTAAATGGCCAGAATCTGTCCTATATGCTGAATACAAAAAAAGAATGTTCCTAAAACCTTACCAAATTTAATTTTCTCCTCTTATAATTGTTTACAAAATGGAAGGAAAAACTCAACTGAATTTCTATAAATACTTCCAAAATGCTAATTCCCCCAAATAGGAATCTTTCCTGTCCAAATACACGATCCCTTCCACCTCTGTCAAAGTCATCATGTTCCACAGCCAAAGATACCAATGACAGGTGGAGATTTATGCCTAGGGTGTGGATGTACTGAAGAATTAGAACCTCCCATTGTAACAATACTCCACCCCCACACACACACACCTGCTTCCCAACAAGATAACAATGCATCTGAGCATAAAAGTAGAGAAAGCAAACAGATACTTGTACATTCATGTTCACAGCAGCATTATTCACAATAGCCAAAAGACAGAACATAAGCACCTGTCCATTGATGGACAAGCAAAATGTGGTATACACACACAATGGACTGTCACTCAGTCACAAAAAGGGAGGAGATTCTGATACAAACTTTAAAGATACTATGCTAAGTAAGGTAAGCCAGACATAGCGGGACAAATACTGCGTGATTCCATTCTTATGCGTTGCCTGGAGGAGTCAAATTCATGGAGATGCACAGCAGAATGATGGCGGCCAGGGGCTTGGAAGAGGGAGGAATAAGGAATGGTTTGATGGACAGAGTTTCAGTCTGAGATGATGAGAAACGTCCTGGGATGGAGAGGGAATGGTTGGACAATAATGGGAATGTACCTTTAATACCACAGAACTGTGCACTTAATGGTTAAACCGGTAAAATTTCTGCTCATTTAAGTACGTGTTAGTATTTGTTGCTAAGTCATGTCCAACTCTTTGCAGCCCCATGGACTGTAACCTGCCAGGCTCCTCTATCCATGGAAATCTCCAGGCAAGAATACTGGAGTGGGTAGCCATTCCCTTCTCCAGGGGATCTTTCTGACCCAGGGATCAAATGTAGGTCTCTGGCATTGCAGGCAGATTCTTTACCTTCTGAGCCACCAGGGAAGCCCCTCATTTAGGTATATTTTACCACAACTGAAAAAAAAAAATCAGAGGACTTCTCCAGTGCCATGGAAGGAAGGTTTTGTATTGCAGAACAGGAGTTCCCAACCTCCGGGATCTAATGCCTGATGAACTGAGGTGGAGCTGATGTAATAATAATAGAAATAACGTACACAATAAACGTAATGTGCTTGAATCACCCCCCTAAAACCATCTCCCCCACACTCTGGTCCACAGAAAAAAATCATCTTCCACAAAACCAGTCCCTGGTGCCAGAAAAGTTGGGGACTGCTAGTGCAGAGGATGCTGATGGCATTGACAATTCTCCCCTAAAGCATGGAGTGCTTTGAAATGATTTCTGCCACCACTAGTGCATTTGATTCCCAACAAGCAACCCTCAAACCAGCCAGCACAAGGAGATCTACAATCTGCCACCTCCTACATGCCCAGGAGCTACGCTACACACTAGAGATAGAGGGAAGCAGGAATAAGTTAGACTCTTGAGTCTGCTTGCATGTGGGCTAAGACTGAAATTAAACAGATGTTGCAGGAGCTAAGATAACGCAGAAGGCAGGTGCGGATACCCATACCTGGGAGTATGCATGACCAGAGCCACCCTGCTCAGAGCCCTAACCTCTGGAGCCCACAGGTCCTCTAAGGAGAGACATCAAGTCAGTGTCGGTGAGACATCAGAGGGTAAGCCTGGCCAGAAGAGAAAGGGATCTACTGCCTTTTCTTACTTGTTCTTCATTTGTTCACTCAGCAACCATCTCCCACCACTTACTCCAGTATCCGGCACCACATGGACACTGGGATACAACATAAACACAGGAAGAGAGGGCTGGAAGAATGGGCTCCAGGCGGTCGGCAGGGTTCTCCATGGCTTTGTGATCTTGGGTGAGTTCCTTATCTGTGACACCAGGATAGTAACACAGCAAATATCTCAAGGCTGTTGCGAGGATTAAATAACAAAGATAAGGCAATAGCTCATTTTCTAACAGAAAATGCTCAGTACATATACTAGTCATCATTGCTTCTTTGTTATCAACTGCACACATTTCCTTCCCTCAAGAACCAGTGCAAAGAGAGTGATCGAAGCCTGATGCCATGTTGCATCACAGGAAAATGCATCTTGTCTCTCTCCATCCTGGAAAAGGAACTCTCTCTCGGGACCCAGTTTCTGCCTGGCACTCCCCTGTCCTGACTCCTGGCCACTCACTCTGATGGCTGGAACCTTCCCTTGCAAGTCTCGGTTATCTGCACAGAACAAGATAAGCTTACACTTCCAGCTCATTTGGCAGACGCCATGAGTAACTAATGCCGACAACTGTCACCATTTAGTGAAAGATTTAATAAACGGGGTGTTTTTCCAAGTCCAAACTCGAGAGCCAAGCTGAGGTTTCGTTCCCCTCAGTGTTAACGCTGGCATATGTCCACCAAATGGACACCGAGGAGCAAAGCAGGACTTTTTCAGCCCCATTCAGAATCCCCAGTGACTTCTAAAGCCAAAGCCACATATTCACAGGACACCAGGAGAAGAATAAAAAAATCAGCATTCAGGGAATGGCATCATCAACATTGAGTTTCAGGGGGTTATTTATTTATTATGTGATAATGGCCTGAATGTATACACTACTCCAAAATCTGCCATGAAAATTCAAACGTCTTTGTAATCCTTGTTTACAAAGCACACAGAGAAATTAAAACAGGCTCAACCAAGCAGCATTTGTGCATATTAATGAACCCAAATTCTAAATCTGGATTTTGGAAATAAAAAGGCTAAAAGAGGATTCATTTCAAACTAATTTGCTTTTGAATATGACACTCTGCATGTCAAACAGTACAAGGGATGTGGAAGCAGGGGCCTAGGGAGGCCTTTTAAAACATTTGCATACAAGTTATAAGGCCTAAGATCTTTGAAAGGAAAGGGAGTACCTTCCTTGTCCTACCTAAGACTTTACAGGACACATCCCTTGACAGTCACCTGTATCCTGTTCAGTATAGGAACAATGATGGGTCTCCACTATGACCACAGAACTTTTCTCTTTTATAACCTACATAACCTTTCCTTGGCTGTTTCCACTGTAACACGATCACAAGAACACAGGGTGCCATAAAGGTCATGGTCTTGGAACTTGTACATAAAGACCAGGAGTGCTTGGGCCTCAGGAAACAGAGAGGTATAGGGAAAATAACACAACCAAATCTGATAGAACTAAGTTCAAACGCCAGCCCTGCCTCTCAGTTCAGTTCAGTTCAGTCGCTCAGTCGTGTCCAACTCTTTGCAACCCCGGGGACTGTACCCCACCAGGCTCCTCTGTCCATGGGATTCTCCAGGCAAGAAGACTAGAGTGAGCTGCCATTTCCTTCTCCAGGGGATCTTCCCAACCCAGGGATCGAACCTGGGTCTCCCGCATTGCAGGCAGATGCTTTATCATCTGAGCCACCAGGGAGAGTGATAATTCCCATCTCTTAGTCAAACATACAGCAGAACATAGTAGGTATTCAAAAGTGTCACTTCCATTCTCTCTGCTTTTCCTTGAAGCAGTAATAAATCAAGGAGGGCCAAGCATGATTTTATGGGTGCTATAATTCAAAAAGAAACAAACACTCACTTTTCTATGGATTAGGTCTGCAGAAAAAGAAAGACACAAATCAAAAAGATCCCAGAGGAGACTTCCCTGTGATTCAGCGACTAAGACTCCACGCTCCCAGTGCAGGGGGCCCAAGTTCGATCCCTGGTCAGGGAACTGGAGCCCACACGCTGCAATGAAGACAGAAGACTGCATGTGCCAAGACTCAGATCCGGAGCAGCCAAACAAACAAATAAGTGTATGTTTTAAATCCCAAAGAGGGTATTTAGGGACAAGGATAGACCTAGGGATGGGATTGGACAGCAACACGAGCTTCCTGAACTGCAGCGCTCTCCAGCTTGCTCTCCTTGGCGTAGAGCACATGTACAGCATGACAGACCTCCAGGATGAAATAAGAGCTGGGTGTGCGACTGTGCAATCAGACTTCCCTGGCTGGACTTCGGGCTCTGCCACTGACAGGTGACTTCCAGGGGTTGGTTTTCTCACCTGTAGCTGGGGACAACCATGGTACCAACCTCCCCAGCTTATAGACACCCCAGCGGTACTTATAAGCCACCTGTCAGTAGATTCCTTTGGAGACATACATATATGATAAGGCAACAGACCTGGGGAATTATACTCACATCACAAAGACTCACAGAATAAATGGATGTCCACTAAACTTTCTGCCAAAAGGAAAAGAAGGCATTGCACACAAGCATTGAGAGGTGTCTCTTCTGCCAGAAATCTAGCCTGCTCCCCAGCTGAGAGTGTCCCCCACTTCCATCCTAGTTCCCGTCCAAGGGGGCTGCAGATCAGCTCAGCGTCTAGGGCTTGGGGGAGGGGGAGGTAAGGGCCCCCTGGGACAGCTGCTCTCACAGCCTCCATCTCTCTGGCCCAGCATCTCCTCTAAAGCCTGGGGCACTGCAGAATCAGCCAGGCCGGCTTGCTTTCCAGGAGGACCATCGCTTGCTCTGCCATCAGCCTCAGCCTCTTCTCGCTGCCCCCAGGAGCCTTTTCCCCACTTGCTCCCGGGTTCTTGATTTCTCTCCTTCCCTCCCTCTGTCTCTGTCCTTTCTCACTGGACATCAGTCCCTTGTTTGTTTCCCTTCCCTCTGCCTAGGTCAGTCTGCCCTCCTCTCCCCACCATCTCACTTGCTCTGTCTGCTCATCTCTGCAACTGCTCTAAGGAAGCCTCCTTCCACCCTCCCTCCCTCCTGTACCACACTCTTGATCCTCTTTCTCTCGCGCATCTCGTGATTGCTCTCCCTATAACATCACCTCTTATGTTTCTCTCTTCTCCCTCTCTTCCTCTCTCTCTGATGGGAACATCAGGCTCTCACTTGCTTTCTCTCTGTGGATTTCCCCTTTTCAAGACAGGGACCAGCATGAAGGGCACAAATTTAAGGAAGTTCCAAAAAACAAACAAAGCTCAGCCATCATGTCAATCCTAAAGGAAATCAATCCTGAATATTCACTGCAAGGACAGACGCTGAAGCTCCAATACTTTGGCCACCTGGTGCGAAGAGCTGACTCACTGGAAAAGACCCTGATGCTGGGAAAGATTGGGGGCAGGAGGAGAAGTGGGTGGCAGAGCATGAGACGGTTAGATAGCATCACTGACTCGATGAACATGAATCTGAGCAAACTCTGGGAGACAGTGAAGGACAGAGGAGCCTGGCCTGCTGCAGTCCCTGGGGTCGCAAAGAGTCGGACACGACTTAGTGACTGAAAAACAACAATCACAATATTATCTTAATGCGATATTTGAAAAAAGCCAAACGAATGTCAGAAACATTCATGATGAAGAATCCAAAAACCTGTGTAAAGGCAGAATCTGACCCTGTACTTGTCCCACCAGCCCTTGCCTCACCCTCACCCACTCCTGCTGGAAAACTTGCTTTACAAGAACAGGTAGCCAACGTCAGGGCTGGAGTGTGCCAACTGGGTTTTTTTAAAACACTACATTGAAATACGATTTAATCTGATTAAGTACTTTTGTCCTGGATGGGAATGCCTCTGTTGGGGTCTCACCTGCTTCTTTTCTCTGCATTTCCCTTTTTGTCTCTTCCCCTCTGTTCTTATCTCTCTCCCCTTTTCTTCTTTTCTCTATTTCTGTAGAACAGTGTCTCTCCCCTGCTTTCTGCCCAGCTAAGCCTTCCCCTCTCTCAGCCTCTCTCTGTCTGTATCTCTCAATCTCTGTCCCCCTCCCTCCCTCCCTCTGACACACGTTTGCATACATCTCTTTCTTCCCCGGACTTCTCTGCCTGTCTCTCCTGTGTCACTCTGAATTTCTCTCTATCCCTTGCCACTCTCCTGGTCTCTCCTCATCCTGCTTACACCTGTGGCTAACCCATCAAGCCCCAAACATGGCCGAAGGTACAAAGGAAGGACAGACAAGATTTCTCCTGGCATGAAAGCAGGACTCAAAGAGCTCTGAACTCAGACCTCCAGATCCACCACCATCTGCCAGCTCTCCTGTCAAGCCCATCGTGAGCTATAAATGCTCTGTGTCCCAGAGGTAGGCGAGTGGGCAGCTGCCTGATGCTACAGTCCCCCACAGAGGGTGGGACAGGAGCACGGCGAGCGGCAAACCCCAGCAGAGGAAGCCTGCCGGCAGGACTACAAACGCTGAGGCAGGAAGGACCCAGGTCACCCAGGACAGGGCAATTCACTCTCCACATGGCCTTCTCAGGACAGCAGTTAGAAAAGTGAAGCAGGAAGGATTTGCCTAACATCTCTGGATGTCAGGGCTATCATGGTGCATTTAATTGAATCCTACCCACTCCAGTATTCCTGCCTGGAAAATTCCATGGATGGAGGAGCCTGGTGGGCTGTGGTCCATGGGGTCGCAAAGAGTCACGACTGATCAACTAACACACACACTCCATCTTAAGTGTGACTTTTTCTGCAGCTGAAGGAAGTGCAGTTCAGAGGGGCTGAGTGATTAGCCCAAGGACTCACAGCCTGAATCAGATTTAGGACCTTGACCTCCTGGTCCTGAGTCCTCTCTTTCTACCACTTTATCTGTTTACAGAGCTAATGTCTTCTCACACACCCCAAGGACTACGAGGTAAAGGCAGACCAATGGTTCCATGGCCATCCGCGTGTGTCTCTGATCTGAAAGACAGGGAGAATATTTTGAGTATGACACGAAACTCGCACGTGAAAAAGTTGACTGTTTCCACACTTTTTTTGTTTTTTAAGAAGAGGTTTTGTGCTGCAAAACACAATTGAGATAGATGAAAAATGCGAAACACATCTGCATTCTAAATGACAAAAGGTCAATGTCCTTAAAATGTGAAGAATGTCAATCAACAAAAGTCTTAACCTAAAAGAAAATACAGAGGAAGAACTCGAACAAGCGATCAATAGGAAAGCACTTACATAAGAGAAATAAACAAGAAAAAAGGTGAAAAAAAAACCAAACCCTCAATTATTCAAAATTTTAATTAAAACTACGAAAATCATTTATCAGCTGTTAGATTAGCAAAGATTAAATACCCATTATTATCAAGAGTTTAAAGAGCTGAGAATTCCTTACAGAATTAATGTGAGGGAACGTGGTTACAAACCCTTATTGAGGAATTTGTGAATAATCAAAATGTCAAATGTACATTCCTTTTGACCCATGAATCCCACTATTAAGAAAGTATCCTACAGAAGTGCATGCACACCTACACACAGATGTGGGTACAAGGTTATTCATCATCACATCGTTTGAAAGAGAAAAAAAAAAAAGAAACAGTCTAAATGTCCTACAACTGGTTCCTGAGCCAACCATAGCACCTCCGGCAAGGAAGGCAACAGTCAGTAAGAAGAATGAGATCTGTATGAACGATCATAATGGAAAACTAATCAAAAGAAAAAATGTAGGAAATGTAGGTGGTATGGTCCCTTATAAGACTGCACATGTCTACGGGTGCGTGTGAGTGCATTTGTAGGTGTAGAGAGAAGACTGGAACCGCAGACACAGGGAGCACAGGAGTTGTACTGGGAGAGGGAGAGATTAGAGGACTCACTTTTTCCTTCAGGCATTATTCCGTTACTTACAAAGAGTACCTGTTACTTACTTCATTTTTCTGCATTTAAGCCTCTACCTCTCCTGTCTTCACAAAGGTCCTGTTAACGCTGATGACATCTATTTTACTGAAGAATCTTAGGCACCCACTCAGGGTTAAGTGACAGCGCCAGGACCTGAATGCAGGTCTGCCGGGCAGCCTCGATGAGGACCAAAGATACCCCAGGGCACTGACCAAACCAGTTTCATGGATACGGTGCAAAACCCACTTATCCAGAGTACTGTTACCATCAAGAAGACACAGTAAATATCTACTCTGAGGAAACTGTGAGATCCTGACAAAGTGAACCCTTAGGGAGAAAACTTTTCCTTTCACCCACGCCTCCTTGCCTTTGCCAAGTTCAGATCCGAGCTGCAGAAAGAGCTCCCTAGGAGGATTCTCCCTAAAACACACCTTAGCTCAGTCTGTTGAAGAACCATGGCTGTAAAAGCCAAGCCTGTGGCTCTAGAAAATTCGGCACTTTTGCCTCAAAGGCAAGAACCCCGTTTTTGTCTGAAGCATGCCCACTGTGGAGCCCATCCAGAATATGTGATGCAAAAGCAGATCAGAATTCACTTGAATGGAGTCAGTCATAATCCCAGGAGGGCAGGGCGTGGGGAGCAGGTTCTACTTGCACCCTCCTGGATGTGAGGAGGGGCTGTGCCAGATTGAGGGGCGGACCTCAGAGACAGCAGTGACCTAACTCATCCTGGCCAGAGTCCTTCCAAAGCCGTGCCTAACAAAGGAGGTACAGTTATGAGATTCCAAGAAGGGAAGCAGTGTCACTAGGTATAAATCTTAACCGCACTCAGGTTTAACAGAGACTAAAACAATGCGGCCTGTTCAATAATTAGGGTTTGATTTTTCTCCCATCATGAAATGCACAGAAAAAAAATAACTGTTGCCACTGAGGCAAAGGCTTAAGGTTGTCAAGGTGAGAGGTCTGCAATTCTCTTATCCCCATGTTTCTTCGTTGGCCCTGGGGACCGCTCCACCTCCCACATGGAGCCTGTTTCACTGAGGAGGAAGGAACAGACACAGGACAAAAGTGGCATGAGGTGGCTGAGCCAGCCTCCCTTCTAGTGGTCTCACTTGGAAGCCTTGCCCAAAAGCTCCTCCTTCCATCTCATTGGCCAGAGCTGGGTCACATGGTCACTTGCTCTGCAAAGAAGGCTGGGAAATGTAGTTTTTAAGCTAGACACCCACTCCAGTATTCTTGCCTGCAGAATTCCATGGACAGAGGAGCCTGGTGGGCTACAGTCCACGGGGTCACAAAGAGTTGGACACATTTGAGCGACTAATACTTTCACGCTTTCAGGGATAAATAGCTATTGGCAAACAACTAGCAGAGTCTACCGTATCAGATAACTTAGGAGANGGGACGACCGAGGATGAGATGGCTGGATGGCATCACGGACTCGATGGACGTGAGTCTGAGTGAACTCCGGGAGATGGTGATGGACAGGGAGGCCTGGTGTGCTGTGATTCATGGGGTCGCAAAGAGTCAGACACGACTGAGCGACCGAACTGAACTGAACTTTCACTTTCAAGAGGCTCTTTAGTTCCTCTTGCTTTCTGCCATAATGGTGATGTCATCTGCATATCTGAGGTTATTGATATTTCTCCTGAAAATCTTGATTCCAGCTTGTGCTTCATCCAGCCTGGCATTCCGCATGATGCTCTCTGTATATAAGTTAAATAAGTAGGGTGACCATATATAGCCTTGACTTTCTCCTTTCCCAATTTGGAACCAGTCCGTTGTTCCTTGTCTGGTTCTAAATGTTGCTATATTTAAAATTAATAATCAAGACTGCTATATTTGAAATGAATAATAAATAAGGACCTACTGCATAGCTCATGGAACTCTGCTTAATGCTTTGTGCCAGTCTCAATGGGAGAGGGGTTTGGGGGAGAATGGACACACGTGTACATATGACTGAGTTCCTTATCTGTTCACCTGAAACTACCACAACATTGTTAATGTGCTATACTCTAATACAAAATAAAAAGTTTAAAGTCTGGAGCAACAACAAAAAGAACAGTGAAAATAAGAAAAAAGAACTAAGGAAATGTTAAAAAAAAAAAAAGAGAGAGAGAGAGATGTTTTCTCTCCATTCTATATGAAACATAGGAATACTTTTCACATAAACAGCATCTACTCTTTGGAGTAGATCATTTTTTCTAGTGAATCCTGCTCGAGCCTGTGACTCTCTCCAATCCCCCTTGAGTTTTATGTATTAAACAATGCAGAGTAGAGAAAACCAATACAAGTTGCCTAGCCTATTTTGAAAATACTTTAAAAATATGATGTAATTTTTGGAGAGATCATTTGTATACCTTTAAAAAATATGATACTAGCTTTATTCATCAAGTTCTCTTCCTTTTGCCTCCACAGAAAAGCTGAGCACAGAAAGACCTATTTACACCCAAACCCAGAGATGCTGTGTGCATTATCTTGGCTCAGTCAGCTCTACAAGGGGGAAAATGTACTTTCTCCAACTAAAGATTACCTTCCCCAGGGGGTGTAAATCACCACTTACATGGATAATATCATGGTGTGCAAATGCAATCAATCTTTAACTAAATTTGCTTACTCTTTAAGACATTACCTATGCATAATACCTGTTCTCTCAGTAATTCTAAACAATAAATATTTAGGCTTCTTTGTGGCTCAGATGGTAAAGAGTCTGCCTGCAAAGCAAGAGACAGGGGTTCAATCCCTTGGTCGGGAAGATTGCCTGGAGGAGGGTGAGGTAATCCACTCCTGTATTCTTGCCTGAAGAATCCCATGGACAAAGAAGTCTGGTGGGCTACAGTCCATGGGGTCACATAGAGTCAGACACAACTGAGCAACTAACGCACAACTCCCAGTAATTCTAAACTCCAGTGAAATACTTATTGAACGCCTACTGTGTATGCAGAAATCTGCTAGACTCAATAAGAACAAAGGAGGCAATAAAACCATGAGAAGACATGGAAATGATTAAATGAGAGTAATAAAAATGCTTTAAAAAAAAAATCTTTGTAAACGAGAAAGGTCTAGAAACTTAAGTTAATTTTGTGAAAGTTTTATTTTCTTAAGCCTGAAAGGAAATATAATTTAAACCATATTAATATATACCTTGTTCAAGGAAAAAAGTTTCAAGTCTTGAATCAAAGACATGTTTATTACACTTGCGAACTACCTGGTATCTGTATTGTTTCAATTATTGCCTTGAAGAAAAACTCATCTGGTTTATGCTACAATATTTTATAGAATCTAATCTCTTGCCTACAGAGAGAAATAGTCTTTAAATACAAAAAGGTAGTCTTCAGAAGCATTCAATAAGACAAAGCAAATGCAAACTTGGTCTAATAGCTAAAGACTTTTTGACTTTTTAAGATGTTCAATTGAACATTTAAAAGGTTTAGTCTCATATCAGTTCTGGAAAGCCCCCCTGGGGCAGGCTTAAGTAACTATGCCATTAGGCACTCAGCTGCAAATTGCCTATTAAGTCTGACTGAAACTGTAAAATTGCTTTTCACAATGCAAATTAATGTAAATAAGAACAATTGGTTACACATATCACAGGCTATCAAATTGTCGACAGATGATGCATACTTCCTTCCCCCACTCAGAAACAGCATTACTTTACAGTTATATTTAGTAGGTTTTAACAGGCTTGGGTAGCCCATGATAAATTCCACAAATTTATTGTAAGCAGTACATGTGTCCTATGTATGTTATCTGTTATTTGAAATTTGAACCTGTTTTTACCTCTTTCTGAGGGTATTTATTGGAGAAGGAAATGGCAACCCACTCCAGGATTCTTGCCTGGAAAATCTCATGAATGGAGCCTGGTAGGCTAGAGTCCATGGGGTCGCAAAGAGTCAGACACGACTGAGCGACTTCACTTGATATTCAGATTCAGTGTGTATACTACAACATAATCCATTTAGCCTCAGCTCTTCGGTTACAGTAGCATCATTCAGTTACTTTATTAAAAACATTTACCTATTTTTTGACAAGTGTATTATAAGAAAGAAAAAAGTACACAATTATAAGAATGGCATTAAGTCTCTGAATAGTAATATATAGAGAAACCTTATTTCTATTATATTTATGATTATTGTTTTAGAAATTTACAAGTTATTTAACCTTTTAAACCCTTTATTTCCATATCTTAGTTTCCATGTCTTAGTTTCATTCTATCAAATGAAAATAATAGTATGCAACTAATAGAAAAGAGATTTCATACTGTAATCTGTAATTAAAGGTGGAATGAGTGAGACTTGTAAGATGCCACCAGAAAAAGCATATTCGTAACCCCACTTCCATTCAAGTACAATCTGTGGCATCTTAGGAGTTTGGGCCAACTCCTAATGCAAATCTGAAAGAAATAGCTTTGCATCTCAGTGTAAAAATACTTGCCACTATTGTCTTGTCCTTAAACTTTTAAGATCTGAGACAAAAGATAAAATAATTTTAATTTTAATAGCCTATTTTATCCTATTACAATATCTATGAACCTATCAATTAATCAACAGCTATTTTAAGATTCTCCTATCATAATCACTGTACTAAGATAAATATGAGACCAGCCTCAACTTCATTTTGAAAAGAGAAAGAATAAAAACAATTAACATGGAAGTATAAGTGTATGACCTCAACCTATAATGAGCAATATTTCTCCAATTTTAGTAAAGAATGTAATACTTCTCTACCAGAGAGTATATATATATCCATGTGAAAATAATCTATTAAACCTTATTTCTAAGACTTCATTCTACCACTATATTGCAGAAATGATCAAGATCCTATTTTTAGAAAAAAGATCATAAAAAGAATTAAAAGTTTATATAATTCTAAGACAAATGTATAATTCAGGTGAGAAAAAGGTTACATACTTGATGTTTTATTTTCATTAATTTATTGTCATCCAAGCTCAAGTGGCAACCTTGCACCTGATATAATCACATAAAATGGTAAAGTCATTAACAAAAAGATGTCATACTTCATTTCAAAGAATATCACATAGGTACTTTTCTTTAATTTCTATACATTTGTAAATAACTATACATGAAACACAGTTTATATTTTAATAGTTATCTTTTAGGTATCTTTTGGTATTAATCTTTAAGAGTAATACCAACTGGTAAGTAATTTATTTTGGAGTGAAAATAATCACCAAAGCCCAGAAAATAATGCAGACTTCAATTCCATGGAGGCAGTATTCAACAGACTGCTGCTGCTGCTGCTGCTAAGTCACTTCAGTCGTGTCTGACTCTGTGTGACCCCATAGACAGCAGCCCACCAGGCTCCCCTATCCCTGGGATTCTCCAGGCAACAATACTGGAGTGGGTTGCCATTTCCTTCTCCAGTGCATGAAAGAGAAAAGTGAAAGTGAAGTCGCTCAGTCTGTCCGACTGTCAGCGACCCCATGGACTGCAGCCCACCAGGCTACTCCGTCCATTGGATTTCCCAGGCAAGAGTACTGGGGTGGGGTGCCATTGCCTTCCCCAATTCAACAGACTAGAAGAGTGATATTCATACATTAAAAAATAAAGAGAATGTGGGAAACGATCCTGGGTCTCCTACATTGCAAGCAGATTCTTTACCATCTGAGCCAACAAGGAAAATCCTCCAATAAATTTGTTCCTGCATTTAAATTCAACTTACTTTTTAAAACCATCTTCCCAGGTGGCTCAGTGGTAAAGAATGTGCCTGCCAATACAAGAAAAGTCAGAGATAAGGGTTTGACTCCTGGATGGGGAAGATCACCCTGAGTAGGAAATGGAAACCGGCTTCAGTATTATTGCCTGGAAAATTCCATGGACAGAGGAACCTGGAGAGCTACAGTCCATGGGGCTGCAGAGTCAGACACAACTGAGCAACTAAGCAGCAGAGAGTCAGACACAACTGAGTGACTAAGTACGTGTGCGCACACACACATGTGCGCACACACACATGTACACACACACACACAGTAGTAAATGCTATGGATACACATCAGTAGTACCTATTAACCTGCTGCTCTAACCCATTAAGAGGGCAGGCTGGAAGTTCAAGTCCCTAGGAGCAGCAGTAAGGCAATGAAATATGAGTATCCACTCCTCTACCTACTGAATATGACATTACTGAAGAGTAGTCTATGTTGTCTCCCAGAGTTCTCCAGCAGAATTGAGCAGATATTTCCACAGTATTGACCGACCTTAGTTCCATAACTCCCTACCTTTTTTTCCTGGATGACTTCACAGATAAAATACATATACTCAAATCTTTTAATAACCCATATTTTGATAGCACCATTATATTTTGCATACTTTTACATATGCTACCAATAAAGTAGAGCACAATTAAATGTTCACAATTTATTTTCTTCTTTAATTCACCATTCTACATAAGTTTGTATAAGATATAAGCACTCATCATGAATATGAGAGTGGTACGTTTGTCACTGGAGGAAGTCCAGAAAGTATTCTTGTTTTTTTAACTGAAGTTATCAAAGACATCACATTTTCTATAGTAAAAGAGAGTAAAAATGGATAGATGTATACCTATATAATATCTGTCCTTATATCTATTTTTCAGATGATTCTGGTAAATTGAATTTCACTGAAAAGAAAAACACACATAAAATTTGGGGTTGATGTTCTCGACTAACCTGAAGAAAAGACATGAGAGCATGAGAATAAGCTGAAGATAGAAATGAATCTACTGTCAGAAGAGAGGAAAAATTGTGTTTAGTTAAGCATCATTCTATCTTCCCACTGTTGTTTGGTGAAGATGGTTTTCTTTGAGGACTAGAGATCAGAGATCCTTGTTAAGAATCTATAGTTGGGCCAGTCCTTAATAACATCTTGAAACAGAAATCTTTAACTTTTTTTCCTTTTATTAACTGTGACCCTTCTAGTCAGGAATCCATTTATATTACTTAGGGGAGAATTAGCATTGTTATAGAAGAAATGCAAAAAAAAAAAAAAGGTCAGTGAATCAACATTCTTTTTTTTTTAAGCTTCCAAATGAGGCTAAGAAAATCAAAAGACATAAGCTAGGGAGCAGTCAAGAATGGATTCTTTGGTCATAGTAAAACAATAGATTAGATTCAGAATCAACCTAAATTTTCCACTCAAATTTTCCAAATTTTCACCTTCATGCCACTATTATTGGAGAAGGAAATGGTAACCCACTCCAGTATTCTTGCCTGGAGAATTCCATGGACAGAGGAATTCCATGGGGTCACAAAGAGTCAGACATGACTAGGTAACTAACACCACGATTACATGTAGTCAAAGTTTTATTCTGCTTCTTGTTTAGAAGTGCAGCCATCAGCATCTTTCCAGTGTTGTCTATGAATCAGCCAGGAGAGATGACATTGACAATATCTGAGACACCCACACTAACAAATTTAGCCCCATGCAAATACTGCCCAGCACTTTAGTGTTAGTTGCTCAGTCCTGTCCGACTCTGCAAGCTCATGGGCTGTAATCCACCAGACTCCTCTGTCCATGGAATTCTCCAGGCAGGAACATTGGAGTGGACTGCCTGACCCAGGGTTGAACCTGGGTCTTCTGCATTGCAGGCAGATTCTTTACCAACTGAGCCACCAGGGAAGCAAAATATCCCTAAGAATCCCAAAAAGAAGGGTGGAAAAAATGGGAACTGACAAGAAGAGACAGAAAAAGCTGCTGTGATCTTGGGTGAGACCTGCAGTGGGGTTCTACTTGCCACCATTCTTACCCCTCTAACTATATCCCTGTTTACAACAGTGATTTTCAAGAGATCAAAATATTCCATGCATTGAATTAGATTTATCTTTTAGACCCCATTCTAGAGATAGAGTTGTATTTTGAATCTTCACTCAAAAACATTTCCCAATGACAAATAACCCATCTGAATATATTTTCCTTTTTTAAGCTGAATGTTTTGTGTCATGTGTCATACTGACAGTGCTTTTAAATGTTTCTGATGGTTTTTAAGGTAATTCTCATTACACACAATCTAATTTTCCTTCACCCTGACATTTCAATATTAAAGATACAGTCTACAAGTTACAGTGTTGTTTTCTGGGAACAGTTTATTTCAATTCTACAGAATTTCTACTAGTCTCCTTTTATTAAGAGGCTTTATTCTCCCCTGATAAATTTGACTTTATAAGAACAAGATGTTTACTAATAAAATAAAAGAAATTTAAAATAATGTCTTTAACATGTAATCTTTAAAACAATACAGAGACTGGAATTTAATCCAAAGAGCAAAAAATTATCATTGATTTCAGCAAATCAGAAGTCAGTATCTAAGTCTGTGTTAATTTGCCGTTAGATTAGCATAAGGATTATTTTA
This sequence comes from Oreotragus oreotragus, assembly GCA_006410675.1. Taxonomy (NCBI): domain Eukaryota; kingdom Metazoa; phylum Chordata; class Mammalia; order Artiodactyla; family Bovidae; genus Oreotragus; species Oreotragus oreotragus. Next base: position 221,821 of record SJYX01006985.1, read on the forward strand.
AAACTAATAAGTAAATTCTATAAATTATTTGTATCCATTTTAAATGTAAGAATTTTAAATGACCCTATATATTTAAATATCTCTTTTTCAGGAAGTTTGTCACAGCTTTTTCTGGAAATTAACTAAATGCCATTCTTACCCATTATTAACTAAATGTCAGTCCAAAGGACTTAACATGCAGTGGTATCTTATTTTTTAAGATTTGCTCTATTTCTCTTTGTCACTGTAATCATCATGTGACTCCTTGGGTTTAGATAATTGCTATTACTTGTGGACATATTTTGCTCTATATACGTTATAGTTGTTCAGTCACTTTGTTGTTCAGTCACAAATTCGTGTCCAACTCTTTGCAACACCATGGACTGCTGCACACCATGCCTCCCTGTCCCTCACTACCTCCCAGAGTTTGCCCAAGTTCATGTCCACTGAGTCAGTGATACTATTCAACTATCTTATCCTCTGCTGCTCTATGTATTTAAATATTCCTTAAATTCTTTTCTTACATAATTCTTATGTAGTTTTTCATAAAAAATATGATAGTACAAAGATAAAGATATAAATCTTTGATAATACTAACATCCAGCAAAAGCCCACTGTCAATACTATATAAATGTATTCCATATATGGTGTGTGTATAAATGTGTAATTTGTATATACGTAGATATATCTTAATAAATGTACATTAATACATATATATGTGTACATGGCAAAGTGAGATTGAACACTACATGATCTTTTTTTTTTTTTTAAAGAAACAGTCTAAATGTCCTACAACTGGTTCCTGAGCCAACCATAGCACCTCCGGCAAGGAAGGCAACAGTCAGTAAGAAGAATGAGATCTGTATGAACGATCATAATGGAAAACTAATCAAAAGAAAAAATGTAGGAAATGTAGGTGGTATGGTCCCTTATAAGACTGCACATGTCTACGGGTGCGTGTGAGTGCATTTGTAGGTGTAGAGAGAAGACTGGAACCGCAGACACAGGGAGCACAGGAGTTGTACTGGGAGAGGGAGAGATTAGAGGACTCACTTTTTCCTTCAGGCATTATTCCGTTACTTACAAAGAGTACCTGTTACTTACTTCATTTTTCTGCATTTAAGCCTCTACCTCTCCTGTCTTCACAAAGGTCCTGTTAACGCTGATGACATCTATTTTACTGAAGAATCTTAGGCACCCACTCAGGGTTAAGTGACAGCGCCAGGACCTGAATGCAGGTCTGCCGGGCAGCCTCGATGAGGACCAAAGATACCCCAGGGCACTGACCAAACCAGTTTCATGGATACAGTGCAAAACCCACTTATTCAGAGTACTGTTACCATCAAGAAGACACAGTAAATATCTACTCTGAGGAAACTGTGAGATCCTGACAAAGTGAACCCTTAGGGAGAAAACTTTTCCTTTCACCCACGCCTCCTTGCCTTTGCCAAGTTCAGATCCGAGCTGCAGAAAGAGCTCCCTAGGAGGATTCTCCCTAAAACACACCTTAGCTCAGTCTGTTGAAGAACCATGGCTGTAAAAGCCAAGCCTGTGGCTCTAGAAAATTCGGCACTTTTGCCTCAAAGGCAAGAACCCTGTTTTTGTCTGAAGCATGCCCACTGTGGAGCCCATCCAGAATATGTGATGCAAAAGCAGATCAGAATTCACTTGAATGGAGTCAGTCATAATCCCAGGAGGGCAGGGCGTGGGGAGCAGGTTCTACTTGCACCCTCCTGGATGTGAGGAGGGGCTGTGCCGGATTGAGGGGCGGACCTCAGAGACAGCAGTGACCTAACTCATCCTGGCCAGAGTCCTTCCAAAGCCGTGCCTAACAAAGGAGGTACAGTTATGAGATTCCAAGAAGGGAAGCAGTGTCACTAGGTATAAATCTTAACCGCACTCAGGTTTAACAGAGACTAAAACAATGCGGCCTGTTCAATAATTAGGGTTTGATTTTTCTCCCATCATGAAATGCACAGAAAAAAAATAACTGTTGCCACTGAGGCAAAGGCTTAAGGTTGTCAAGGTGAGAGGTCTGCAATTCTCTTATCCCCATGTTTCTTCGTTGGCCCTGGGGACCGCTCCACCTCCCACATGGAGCCTGTTTCACTGAGGAGGAAGGAACAGACACAGGACAAAAGTGGCATGAGGTGGCTGAGCCAGCCTCCCTTCTAGTGGTCTCCCTTGGAAGCCTTGCCCAAAAGCTCCTCCTTCCATCTCATTGGCCAGAGCTGGGTCACATGGTCACTTGCTCTGCAAAGAAGGCTGGGAAATGTAGTTTTTAAGCTAGACACCCACTCCAGTATTCTTGCCTGCAGAATTCCATGGACAGAGGAGCCTGGTGGGCTACAGTCCACGGGGTCACAAAGAGTTGGACACATTTGAGCGACTAATACTTTCACGCTTTCAGGGATAAATAGCTATTGGCAAACAACTAGCAGAGTCTACCGTATCAGATAACTTAGGAGAATAAATTTTGTGAATTTCTCTGTGCGTAGATGATGAAATGGGTGGCATGCATTGAGGAAACTTTCAGAACTGGGGCCATGGGCTCAATCCATGCACTGGAGGGAGATCTCCCCGGAGCCTTGCAACACAAGGAGGGAAAGGGAACTCGCATTCTGGCTTCTGCGGTCTCCCCAAACAGTCTTTGTCTTCCTGAACTGGACGCTGAGACAGGAGCTGAGGAAGAACAATGCTGAGTACACTTTCTTCTGCTGAAGTTCAAAGATCACTTCAGGTGCGGGTACAGCAGCAACCTAGGGAGGACTGGGGAGGTCAGATCACTGCTCCCGTGCCTGGAGCAGGAGTCGTTTCCCAGCACTGAGTCCGATGGAAAGAGGGGCGTTTATGCTGGGGCATCTCACTGGCTAGCCCCATAGAGGCAGGGCAAGGACTGGCAACAGGCTGCTTACCAGAGAAGGAGGGCTTGCCCCCCCACATCAGGAGGCAGGCCGGAAGCAATGAGGATAAACAGTGATGTGGCATCAAGCCCTCCTGGGGTAGATATCAGGGCAGGTGAGAAAGGGCAAGAAGAGGCCAGGAGTCGGGAGGCAAAGCTGTCAGGAGGCGAGCAGTTCCCGAGCCTGACTTCTGCCCAGCTGGGGCCGTTTTGGAAGAATCGACAACATGGCTTCACAGGGGGTTACTTAAAGGGAGGAACAGAATGGAACTGGACTCTGACGTCCAAGGGCACCAAAGATGTCCAGCCACAGCAGGATGGCACAGAGGCAAAGCCCCTTGTGGCAAAATGTGGGTCCTTGCAACACATCCCTTCTGAAAGGAGGGGAAATACTTCCACCTTGACGTCACCAGCCTTGCACTGAGAACCACAGCTGTGACTGATGATGACCAAGATCTCTGCCGCTCTGAGTCTGCAGGGCCAGCACTCACCCTGTAGGAACACTGCCCACACCTCTGCCGTGAGCCCGCTTTCCAGACAGGGCCCACGGCTCAGCGTCTGTTGCTTGAATAACTTTGACCTATTTTGCATCGCGACTTTGAGGCGACCCGAAGCGTCCTCGCCAGTGCTTGCTGGCTGAGCGCTCCAGGTGGAGAGCTGCAGCGGCCTACACAGGGGAGGCTGTGGCGCACAGCTCCTGCCGCTGTGGGCACGTCTACGTGCCAGGAAGAGGCGCAGGTCTGCGACCGAGCCACGGGGAGGCAAACCAAGTGCCTGTCCCCTTCTGACAAACGCACTGGAGGGATGCTTCCTGCCCACTCGAGCCCCAGAAAGCCCACTTGACTTCCCAATCGCCTCCCCTCTCTTCAGCGGACGGAGACACATGGGCACCAGCCGACTGGTTACTTGGCACTTCTCCTTACTGACGTTCTAGAACTGTCTACATTTACTTGGAGCTTCCCTGGTGGCTCAGGTGGTAAAGAATCTGCCTGCAATGCAGGAGGACCAGAGTACGATCCCAAGGGTGGGAAGATTCCCTGGAGAAGGGAATGGCTACTCACTTCAGTATTCTGATCTGGAAAAGCCCATGGACTGAGGAGCCTGGCAGACTGCAGTCCATGGGATCACAAAGAACCAGACACGGGCGAGCAACTAACACTCTGTTTACTTAGTGGCGAGGCAGAGAGCCTCCTGAGCAGGAACCTGGTGGCCACAGGCTGCTTTTCCTCCCTGCGCCCTCCTTTCCTCTCCGGACCACTTCCATTTGGGCCCAAACTCACATCCCTTCCTCTACAGCAAGCCCTGCTGCAATGACCTCCCCTCAAAGGGCAACTCTAAAGGCTATTTCTTCTTATTTGAGATCATCTCTTGGCCTCACCCTCTACCCCAGATGTCTTATCAAAGTGCCCACTTCCCGCCCCACAGAGCTTCCTCCCAGAGATAAGCATTCTGCTAAGTACAGGTTTCTCATCACATTTTGTTCTCAGGGATGCTTAATGCCCCTGGATCACCTGGCATCTCAGCTGCCTCTCCGCGGGTACAGTCCTGGGGACCAGCAAGCTCCTCAAGCCACAGTCTTTGCAGCACCAAGGTGCAGGAGGTTGAGGTGTATGCACCGTAGTCATGACTCCAGTGCCTGGTCACAAAGCCCAGCTCTGCCAACAGCCAGTCTGCGAGAATGTGGGTGACTTAGTTAACCTCTCTGAAGATGGCTGCCTCCGGATGCCGGGCAACCTTACAGTGTTATCATGAAGATTAAGTGAGACGGTACATGGATATCATTCATCACAGTGCTTGGCACACCACCCCACCACTATTAGTGCAAGTATGAGTAACTAGAATCAGTACTACTACAGGTAGTAAACTAGGATCAGTATTAGTACTACTAATCAGGTAGTAAACAGTGTCCCCAAAGCATTCCCATGGGAATCAAAGATGCAACTGAAAATGCTTATGTGAATCTGTATTCTTCATAAAATTACAGGCATTAATAGAAATGCTGGCTTGGCCTCTGTGCCACTGGACCTGCCCAGGGTCCAGTGTCAGATCCCAAGAGCTGGCAGTGAGGCCCCTCTCAGAACATGCGTGTGGCCATTTCTCAGACTGGCACTTACAGAGCCTCGTGTCTGCCACCTGCTCCCCCTCTGTCCTCTGCCTACTCCCAGGAGAACTGATTCTGTGGTCTCTTGGAGATGCCTTGGCACCTAGAATCTCACACAGACATTCTCACTTCTGACGTTTTATGCAGACTACTCTCTTGTCCTTCTCTGCCACCCTGAAAATTCAGAAACCTTTTAAAAGATTATCCAAATCTTACTGCCTCTCCACTGCCATCCCTGACTGCCATAAACACAGCCAGAAGCTTCTGTGGTCCCAGAACCTCTGCAGGCACCCGGATCCACAGACACCTCACTTACAGGTGACCTGCTCTCCCCGCAGGCAGCAGATCTCAAGTGAGCCCCATCCTCAGCTCACCATGACTGATGCTTCTTAGAGACTTTACAGAGGTCTGCGGGGGGAAAGCAAGAAGTGTTAGAGAGAAATCTCACTGGGCTCGGGTACATACACGCCTGTGCCCACACACAACCTCTGAATGGCTGTCTGAAAGCAATAGAAAACTAGAAAGGAAACCTAATTCTGCAAAAAGTAGCCCATCCTTTCACCCTGATGGTGAAAATCTTAGCATCACTTGGGTTTGTGTGATTCTTAGTTTATACAGCACTTGGAAACAGAGTGAGTCCCAGGGCAGGGAGACACCTCGACATAACCTGGCCCAAGTCTCAAGGTGAGACAGGAATCTCTTGTGTGAAATCCTCGACCTCCAGCCCCTTGGCTGAATACATCCTGTGCTCAGGAACTTTCTATCTTTCACCTGTATTCTCTCTAGAGCTCTCTGAGTCAAAGGGTCCCTTCCTCAGATGAGTTAAAATTTGCTTCTCAGGGCTTCCCAGGACTCTTGCCTAGCCATCCCAGAATCTTTCTCAGGAACACACAAAGCCTTCTCATGGAAATCTGTCAAAATTCTACCAACAAAGACAATCTCTGTCCAGTCTTTTCTCCTCAACATGACCCTCCCCAGCACTTCAGTGCCCCCTCCCTTGTCTGGGACCCCAGTCCTCTCACCATCTGGGACCCTCCTTGAGAAGACTCTCTGCTGCAGCAATGCCTTGGAGACTGTATACAGTAGGAGCCTGTCCAGGAGGACAGGTGTCATTCCAGTTGGCGTTTCAGTCCTCCCAAGCACAGTTCTGCACTGCCTGCCAGGGGCTGGATTGTGTCCCCCAAAATTCATATATTGAGACCCAAGCTCCCGGGATCTCAGAATATGACTGTATTTGGAGACAGGGCCTGTAAGAGGTGACTAAGAAATATAAGGCTACCACAGTGGGACCTAATCCAATCTGACCCGTGTCCTTCTAAGAGAGGAAATCTGCACACAGAGAGATGCCAGGGGTGCCTGCACACAGAGTAAAAACTTTCTGAGGACACAGAGAAGAGAAGGGGGCTGCCTGCAAGCCAAGGAGAGAGGCCTCAGGAAGATACAGCCCTGCCCGCATCTCACTTCTGTCCTCCAGCGCTGTGAGAAAATTAGTCTATTGTTAATCACCCAGTCTGGGGGGTATTTTGTTTTAGTAGCCTTAGCAGAAAAACACACTAACTACATGAAGAACTCATTTATATTATCTACTCAGCCCCCAAAAGCATTTAGATTGCCAGTCTCTCCAGTCAAGACATGAATGACAAAATACTGTCTGGAAGAAATCTCAGAGCCATTGTCTATTCCTTTTCTGAACTTCCCAAGAAGGGCACACAGCCCCAGCATCATTTCCATCTCAATCTTGTCCACCTCTTTAAGAAACAATGATTTCTCTGCTAAAAAGAAAGTGAAGGGCCCCTATGTGATATGGGCCAAAATTTTCCAAATTAAGATCTTTGTTCTTAGAGAAACATGAAAGGGAAGCAAGAATATCAAAACCTGGGCAACAAGTCACTGTGTATGTGCTTTCAGCTACCAGCCCTGCTCCTGCACTGCACTTTAAGTCTAACAGAGAACAGAGGTCGTGTGCCACAGTCACCACACATGGACTTAAGCTAGAGCCTCTGTCCCTCCTCGTACAACTAACCTCAGGCACCTTCAGAAGCTGCAGGACACAAGCATCCCTTCTTAGATTTTCCCTTTTGCCATTTGAACCCAGAAACACATCTCACATCCAAACTCCCCTAAACTGTCACAAGCAAAATACCGTCTCTGATTCATGGTAGTTCTGGAAGTCTTCGCCATCCTGTCATCACTCATGGATTACCCTAGTGCTAAAAGAAAGAATCAAACTGTTATATAAGATTGATCCCTTTTTAAAGAGATTTTAGCACAGTCTTCCCCTCCAGAGGTCTGATATTTCAGGGGAGCCAAACTGGGGTCAAGAATTGTCCCTAAGGATGAAGTGCCAGTGAAAGGTCCTGGACCACAAAAGGAGATGCTCGGTGCTACTTACCTTGGCCACAGCATCCTACAGCCTAAAGGCAAGCTACAGATCCCTAGCGGTTGAAGGCAGACGGAATCAAATCTGAGCCAAATGCCTTAGAAGCAGCAAGGGCTAAGTCTCAGAAAACCTCCAGCAAATGCCCAACTTGAGAGCAAGAAGAGAACCGAAACTGGGGGCCAAGCTAGAAGGAATAGGTGAAATGGAACAAGAGGGAGGCAGTGGATGGTATGAGAGGGTGCAGAAAGACAGGAAGACATAGGATAAGGCTTCCCATGGTCATTTCTCTACACATCACCCTTCTGACTCCCCAAGCAACGAAGCTGTGCATCTTCGGGTCAGAGCAGGAAAGGATGAGACTGGAGCAGTCATCCATCACTTCCTCCTCTCAGCGCCGCCTGCACAGAGGTGCAAGCTTTGAATTCCATCCGCAAACCAGGAGATCTGTCTTGCCAGGATTCTCAGCTCCTGCCACAACTCATTGCATCCTGTGGCTGATTGGAACAAGTCTTTAAAAGGCCATGTTTCAAAGCCATGATAGTCCAGTAGTCATGCTGTCTTGGCCCTGACAGCTCCCAACAAGTTACAGGTCCAGAATTACGTGCAGCAGCCATCCATCAAGTGTCTCCACGGTCTACCAACAGCTTGTGAGATTCAGTTCAGTCGTGCATACAGGCCACCAATGGGCAGCTGTGATTAGAAGCGTTTTGGCTGTCATCACCAGCATTGGGAGAGGCGGCTTTGGCATCACACCCAAGAATGACAGCTTCCAGAAACAAATGAGATGCATGATGGGGGAGTTCTTTCTCCAACCTTCAATGGCCATGCTTTCTGCTAACTGATTCCAAAAGACCCTGGGGCAATTAGCTGTGTTGCCCTTTTCACTCTACGGTATTTTTTTTGTTCATGTGCCAAGCACTGTGTTGTTTTTTTATTTTTTTCTTAATTGGAGGATAATTGCTTAACAATATTCTGCCATACATCAACATGAGTCAACCAGAGGTATACATATGTCCCCTCCCTCTTGAACTTCCTTCCCACCTCCCACCCCATCACACCCCTCTGAAAGTGAAATGTTACCCAGTCGTGTCCGACTCTTTCTGACCCCATGGATTATACAGTCCATGCAATTCTCCAGGCCAGAATACTGGACTGGGTAGCTTTTCCCTTCTCTAGGGGATCTTCCCAACCCAGGGATTGAACTCAGGTCTCCTGCATTCCAGGTGGATTCTTTACCAGCTGAACTATCAGGGAAGTCAACCCACCCCTCTGTGTTGTCACAGAGCACTGGTTTGAGCTCCCAGCCTCATACAGCAAATTCTCACTGGCTATCTCTTTTCCATAGGGTAATACATAGGTTTCAGTGTTACTCTTAATTCATCCCTCCCTCTCCTTCCCCCACTATGTCTATAAGCCTGTTCTCTATGTCTGCGTCTCTGCTGCTGCCCTGCAAGTAGGGTCACTGGTACCATCTTTCTGGTTTCCATATACATGTGTTAATATACGATACTTGTTTTTATCTTTCTGACTTACTCTGTATAATAGGCTCTAGGTTCATCCACCTCGTTGGAACTGACTCAAACGCATTCCTTTTCATGGCTAGGTATTCTTTATTACTGTTCAAAACACTTCCTGGCACAGCTTTACCTTTCCCTGCCAATCCACTCACACGGGGATAGTGGCTGTGGTGGCTACCATACTGGGTAGGTCAGATATAGAAACCCTAACCCAAACCCAAACCCTAACCCTAACCCATCATGGCAGAGTACTCCACTGGACAGCATCTAAAGGGGGCTGCTTTGGAACCCTGGAGGAAGCAACACGGCCTCAATAATGATCCAAGTGTTACCCATGTCCCTCACCCACTGTCCCAAATCTTTTCATAGAAAACACAGTAGCAAGTAAATCTAATGAATCTGAAGGGGGTGAGGAATGTATATAATTAATCCATGAGGGAGAAGGGAAACCATTTTTGTACCTATTTATGTTTGCTTGATAAACAGGGAAAAGCTAATGACTCTGTAGTTTCAGAAAAGTCCACAGGGAAACTGGAATCTCTTATCTGAGTTCCCCTGCAGAGCAGGAGGGTCTGTGCTCTGAACCACGTCTGAGATCAAAGAGAATGCGTGCATGTCATTACCGAGTTCCCTCCCCTTTCCTCCTATGTTTTCCAGGCTTCTCATTTCGGAAGACTGGCCTACATTAGCCTGCCAGGGAAGAATGAGGCTTTCACTCCACAAGAATACCAATAAATAAGAGCAAAACAGCTGTAGCTAGATATCCAGCTCCTTTTCCAGTCACCTTCCCCCAAACATAAATTTTTGGTGTGTGGAACAGAATCACAGAAGCCTTGCAGGTTATCTGATCAAACTGCGCATCTATTCATGTCAAGCCACTGTGACTTTAAACTTGAACTAAATGGAATGTCTCTGGAGTGCATGTATGGATGCGTGCAGAGCAGCACCTGAGGCCTCCCAAGGACAGCTCTATTTCAGATACCTACGAATGTTACAAGCCTGGGCACATTTCTTACACCACATCCAAATGTGCCCCCTTGTCACCACTGCCCATCTCTCTTGGGTCTCTCCTTGGGGACCCGGAGAACAAGTTCAGATCCAATGGCAGTTATCTTGAAGACACGAGTCACGTCCCCTTGAGCCTTCCCTTTGCAATGTCTCTGGATTTCCCTCCTAGTCCTCTCAAGGAGTGACTTGTGGATGTTTCCTTGTTCCTTCGCCCTGGCTGCCACCTACCCCCGTGTGCCAATCTCCTTCTGAGAGATGGACAGCCAAGCCTGAACCCCCACCTGCAGGCAGATGGGAACAAACCTCCTGGCCACCAGGACCCATAAACAAAGGCATCGGGGTCACAACCTCTAAAGCAGCCACAGGGACCCACTCCTCCACCCACACCCACACTCCCACCTGCTGGAATCCACTCCTGGATTCCTCGCTGCCTTCTCCTCCTAAAGGCCGGGTTAGGAAGGAGCAGCGTTAATTAGTTATAAATTGAAAGCTATTACCATAATAATGAAAAGATGAGTGAATGCAAAATCCCCTTCTTTCACAGTGGTATTTACAAAAGAAAGATTAATAAGGTAATTTTACCCCCAAATCTACAAAGAGCTCAGCAGATGCAGTGCATAAAGGGAAGGCAGAGGGAAAGTCTGAGTTCCCCTCCTGGTCTCCGGTTGTTTTCCCTGGTGGCTGAGAGCCAGGTGTTGCAGCAAGTACACAGAGGGTACCCTTTTACCTGTTGGTCCCTGGGCAGGATCCCAGAGGACCCGCCAGACTCCCCATCCCACCTCTGCCCCACCTATCCCCTGTGCCCTCAGCAGGACAGTCCTCCCTGTGAACCAGCAGGGAGGAGTCTGTGTTTGTGTGAAGAGCAAATCTCTCTCCAAACCTGCAGAAGACCAGAGAAAGGAAAGTGGGCATTCATACCAACCTCCTACTGCAGCTGAGGGCAGGCTGCCCCCAAATATGCCACATGACATCCTGATTATTCTGAATTAAAGCAATTTAAGCAACAGTCAATACAAGATGGACACTCTGACCCTCCTGTCTCCCTGAAAGCAGGAAATACATCTGTGAAAGGTGTAGCCACTGTGGAAAACAGTGGTTTCTCAAAAAACAGAACTACCATATGATCAAGCAACTCCACTCCCAGTTGCGTATCCAAGAAAAAAAAAAAAAGCTAATTCAAAAAGATACGAGCACTCCAATTTTCACCGCAACACTATTTACCATAGTGAAGGTGTGGAGGTGACCTAAGAGCCGATATTTTATAAGTATAAATGGAGTGTAACCTTCAAACCTCAGATATGCAGATGCCCCCACCCTTATGGCAGAAAGTGAAGAGGAACTAAAAAGCCTCTTGATGAAAGTGAAAGAGGGGAGTGAAAAGGTTGGCTTAAAGCTCAACATTCAGAAAACGAAGATCATGGCATCTGGTCCCATCACTTCATGGCAAATAGATGGGGAAACAGTGGAAACAATGTCAGACTTTATTTGGGGGGGCTCCAAAATCACTGCATTTGGTAACTGCAGTCATGAAATTAAAAGATGCTTACTCCTTGGAAGGAAAGTTATGACCAACCTAGATAGTATATTCAAAAGCAGAGACATTACTTTGCCGACTAAGGTCCGTCTAGTCAAGACTATGGTTTTTCCAGTGGTCATGTATGGATGTGAGAGTTGG
>SJYX01006985.1:233660-296434 GCA_006410675.1 Oreotragus oreotragus
TGACTCATTGGAAAAGACTCTGATGCTGGGAGGGATTGGGAGCAGGAGGAGAAGGGGACGACCGAGGATGAGATGGCTGGATGGCATCATGGACTCGATGGACGTTATGTCTGAGTGAACTCCGGGAGTTGGTGATGGACAGGGAGGCCTGGCGTGCTGCGATTCATGGGATCGCCAAGAGTCAGACACGACTGAGCGACTAAACTGAACTGAACCTTCAAAAACGGTAAATCACTTTATTGTGCACCTGTAACATACAATATTGTGCATCAAGTACACTTCAGTAAGTAAAAATAAAAGTCACAAGAACAAAGAACGAACCATGGACCTCTCTGTACCTGAAGGTAGAACAGCCTTACTGTCAGAGACAGGGAATTCAGGCATAGAAGCTTATATAAACATATCTTGTTACTTCTTTATTATTCCAAGCCCAAACTCTGTCTAGATTCTTACTCAATTGAGCATCCACTACCTAAGTTTCTTTGTCCTGTCAATTCCTCCCAAATGTATTATTTGTCTGACAAGTACAAAGTTGCCTGCTTTGGTCAAATTCTTAAGTAGACTTCTCCTTTCTATGAGACCTCCGTGTGCATGAGTTAAAACAAGCTGCTGCTTCTCCTGTGAATGCCTTGAGTCAGTTTTATTATTAGTCCAACAACAAGAACTCAAAACAGGTAGAGAGGAAAATGCCCCTCTCCCAACTCTCCATTCTGAAAGAAAGAAAGTGAAAGTCACTCAGTTGTGTCTCCTTGTGATCCCATGGACTATACAGTCTATGGGATTCTACAGGTCAGAATACTGGAGTGGGTAGCCGTTCCCTTCTCCAGGGGATCTTCCCAACCCAGGGATCAAACCAAGATCTCCCGCATTGCAGGTGGATTCTTTACCAGCTGAGCCACAGGGAAGCCCAACCAAACTGGAGTGGGTAGCCTATCCCTTCTCCAGAGGATCTTCCTGACCCAGGAATTGAACCGGGGTCTCCTGCATTGCANATCTTCCCAACCCAGGGATCAAACCAAGATCTCCCTCATTGCAGGTGGATTCTTTACCAGCTGAGCCACAGGGAAGCCCAACCAAACTGGAGTGGGTAGCCTATCCCTTCTCCAGAGGATCTTCCTGACCCAGGAATTGAACCGGGGTCTCCTGCATTGCAGGCAGATTCTTTACCAATTGAGCTATCAGGGAAACCCACTCTCCATTTTACAAAGCATGAAACTGTGGCTCACAGGAGGTAGGGAATGTGCCCATGGACTTGGCACTATGAGAGGGAAGTTGAGATTCAAAGCAAAGCTTCCCAGCTCTGCTTCAGACACCACGGGCTCCCCTTAGATCAGTCTCTGCTTTGCTCACCCTCTTTTCAGAGCCCAGGTGCCCCCTGGTTTAAAACTCCAGCCCATCAGCAAGAGAAGGGCTTTGATGTTCCCCAGCCCAGCCCAACCATCATGCCAAAAATATCACAGTGCGAGGCAGCGGTACCACAGAGGCCAGGTGTCTCCACACATTGACCCCTCCCTTCCGGGTCCCTCCCCTCTGCCTGTGCAACTCTGCTCCCCAAACACCCCCCACACCCACTACTCTGAGCAACCTGGAAAGGAGGAGAGTCCCAATCCCAAGTGAGAGGGAAAGACCCTGAGCTTCTTCTACATGAGCCAGCTACTTAACCTCCACGCCTTGCTTTCCTATCTGTAAAATGGACATATGGCAGGGAGGGTGTCGGGGGATTCAGTGAGAATGTAGACCCAGCGTCAATAGACTTTTTCCGTAAAGGCCCTGACAGCAACAACTTCAGCCTTTGCCGGCTCTGAGGTCTCTGTCACAGCGACTCGACTCCGCCCTGGTAACGTGAAAGCAGCCGCGGGCAATGCATGCCTGTGTTCCAGTGTTCTATAAAAGATAGGCAACGGGCTGAACCTGGCCTGCAAGGCAACTCCCGATGAAGGCAAAGTAAGTGGCACACACTAAGCCTCAATGAATGCCAGCTACTCTCATGATGATGATGCTCATCAGTACTGTTACTGTTGTTATTATCACCATTTTACCAGCATTACTGTTCAGAGTCATCCAGCTATAAGAGCAGGTGGACCTAGCCCCGTAGCTAAAGCAGTGGATTAGCAAGAAGAGGAAGGAGAGCTGGTCACTGACCATCCCATGTGCCCTCACTCATCTCCAGAGGAAACCCAGTGGGCTTGGCTAGAAGAGATCCCCTAAGTCTGGGCAAGAAAGGAGGCACACGAAGCTGCCACTGGCCTTTGCCAAGGTCCTCATGGGCCTCAAAGGCTTTGGATTACTTCACAGAGCACTGTCTCTGGGCTTAGAACAGGTGCTGATATTTTGCAAATATCAGTAGAGGCAACAGAAAGCAGAGTAACCCTCTCTAGTTGGCTAGGTTTGGGTACCCAACTCAGCCCTGAAGACCCTGGAAAGTGAGAGAGAGCCCCTTGGGGGTACCCCTGCCCCTCCACTGCCCAGACCAGAGCAGGCTGTTCCAATGGGCCACTCTAGGAGCAGAGCCCAAGAGGCAATGAGAATACCTCCTGCTCCAAAACACCCAGGTTCAGTTCAGTTCAGTCGCTCAGTAGTGTCCGACTCTGCAACCCCATGAATCACAGCACGCCAGGCCTTCCTGTCCATCACCAACTCCCGGAGTTCACTCAAACTCATGTCCATCGAGTTGGTGATGCCATCCAGCCATCTTATCCTCTGTCGTCCACTTCTCCTCCTGCTCCCAATCCCTCCCAGTATCAGAGTCTTTTCCAATGAGTCAACTCTTCGCATGAGGTGGCCAAAGTATTGGAGTTTCAGCTTTAGCATCAGTCCTTTCAATGAACACCCAGGACTGATCTCCTTTAGGATGGACTGGTTGGATCTCCTTGCAGTCCAAGGGACTCTCAAGAGTCTTCTCCAACACCACAGTTCAAAAGCATCAATTCTTTGGCTCTCAGCCTTCTTCACAGCCCAACTCTCACATCCATAAATGACTACTGGAAAAACCATAGCCTTGACTAGACGGAACTTTGTTGGCAAAGTAATGTCTCTGCTTTTGAATATGCTATCTAGGTTGGTCATAACTTTTCTTCCAAGGAGTAAGCATCTTTTAATTTCATGGCTGCAATCACCATCTGCAGTGATTTTGGATCCCCCCAAAATAAAAACACCCAGGAAGTAGGCCTGACCCTCCAAGAGCACGCGGACTTCCAGGCACTTTAGCGCTTCTGGGGACTGGGTTCTCTCTCTGCCTAGACCTTGAGTTCTACATCAGGTGTTAGAAAACTGTGTCTGTAAAGGACCAGATAGCAGGTATTTTAAAGTTTGTGGACCTGATGGTCTCTGTGGCAACTGCTTGTCTCTGCCACTGTGATAAGGAAGACAGAAAATACACAGACGAAGGGGTGTTTTCCAATAAAACTTTAGGTGGCTAAGTCGATATGGCCCTTGGGCTGTGGGATATGGCCCTTAGGCTATAATTTTCTGTCTCCTGTTCTCGAGGACAAGGGTTCTGATTCATCCTGGTATTTGCCGCTAAACATTGCAGGTGCTCCATGACCCTTTATGGAACGATGGGGGGAAGCTTGTGGTCGAGAACCAGATGATTAAAGATAACTGCTTAAACTGATTAAAAGGTAAAAGTAACACTAATACTTAATTATTCTTAGAATACATTATATTATTTCAATGGACAGAACTCTGCCTTGAGTGAAGAAGTGAAATCGCTTAGTCGTGTCTGACTCTTTGCGACCCCATGGACAGTAGACAACCAGCTCCTCCGTCCATGGGATTTTCCAGGCAGGAATACTAGAGTGGGTTGCCATTTCTTTAGCTGCTAAGGCCTGATGTATCCTGAGGTGTGGGCTGGATGCTGAAAGCCAATGACTGAGTTTCTAACAGTTTAAGAAAACTGAATGTGAAGTTCACTGAACAAGGTTAATTGCCCTCCTGCGTCAAATCTCTCTTTTCCACACTCACAGCAGGCTGCCCAGTTGAGAGAAATTCCAGATAAAGCATATTTATTGAAAATTTACATGGCATCACCATAACTTAGAGGCGTAATATTCATGATCACTTCTGGAAGCTCAGGGTGGAAAAGGTCTGCTCAGAACCCTTAACTGTACAATGAGTGGTACCCCTGGACCAATGATGACAGACCAGTAATTCCCTTTCCTATGAATTGCAGCAGGTCTGTCCCAACATCTAGTAAGGGGCCTGACCCCAAGGACAAAGGCAGATGGGGCTGGGAGAAAAAGCTTCCCCTAGAATGCTTCCTTCAGGGACAGCAAATGAAAGAGGACATTGTGTTTATGCCATAACCTATATTACAAAATTGAATGAGCTGGGCAAGGTGGATCATGTATTACTTTATTTTTACATAGTGCCCCTACCCTGCCAAAAGGAAGGGAAAAAAAGAACAGAATCTAGCACATAATCTAAACACAATCTAACCCATCTTCCATTTGGGTGGGAGGAATAGCTCTTTTTAAATTTCTCATTCACTTTTGAGGGTGTATGGTGAAGATAAGAGAAGAGAAAAGAAATTTTAACTTTGTTTTTAAGAATTTACAAGAACTAAATATAAAAATAACTCCCAAAGATTAGCTTATGATCATAGTAGAATAAAATCTGAAGTTATGAAAGATAAAATATTTAAAAACTCAACTACTAAGAAACTTTAAAATATGCTAACCTATTGCATTAAAGAGAAAGCAAAATATAAGCATAGACTAATTAGAAAAATATCAAAGAAATAACTACCTTTTAAAACTTTCAGAATAAAGACAAAACTTTTTTACTTTTTTTGACTTTTTTAAAGTCAAACTGTTTGTCGTTCAGTCATGTCTAACTCTTTGCAACCCATGGACTGTAACCTCTGTCCATGGAATTCTCCAGGCAAGAATAGTAGAGTGGGTTGCCATTCTCTTCAGGGACTCTTCTCGAAGGCAAAGTTGTATTCAAATGAAAATGCATATCTTGAGTTTTCCTATTAAATTATAAATCAACTTATAAGTTCAAAAAAAGTGCAATGAAGTAACAAAGTAAAAGGGATATTTAATGAACTAGAATTTTTTTTTTTAAAGGTAGGACTGATCAAAGTAATATCTGGTTCTTCTCAAAAGACCCTAAAATAGATAAACATTTGGCAAGAGGGGAAAAGATAAATATGTAAAATTAGGAATTGAAAACATGAATATACCTCATTCATAGATTCTTTCATGCAGCAAATACTCATTGAGCCCTTATTAAATAGTGTCAGAAATCGGTGACACAACAATGAATTAGACAAAATCTCTGCTTTAACTTAACTCACTGTAAAAGAGACGAGAGAAAGCAGTAACTGCATTGATGGTGTGTTATGAAAAGTATGCAAATTTTAAGAGAGACTACTCTGTGAAACACCACCAGGAAACCAGATCACAATGAAAGGCATTTATATTTCAGGAAAATATAAAGTTAAGAACTAGTCTGACTCAATCAATAACTCTTATTTTAAAACTTCACTATTTGTCAAAATTTACCTCCAAAATCTGTGCCATGATAGTTGGCTTTGCAGGCTAGCTGTGACAAACCTTCCTAGAATCAATGACTTTGGTGCTTTTAAACTATACTCCACGGCCCAGAAAAAGGGAGAAGGGTTTCCTGTGCATTTTAAGCAGCTGGAAAAACTCAGTTAACAAGACTGGAAACAACAAAACTGCATCACGCGGGGATACTGAGGCCAAAATTGAATACAAGTTCACAACCTCTTGTCTAGAATTCTCAAAGTGGAAAAGCTCTGAAACCTGTTTTTTATTTTAAAAAAACCTCATTTGGTGGCAGTGGTCAGTGCTATCCAAGCTCCCCTTCCTTCCTTGTGACCCACATCTGTTTGGGGCACACTGAGGATGAGGTGGCTGGATGGCATCACCTACCTGATGGACATGAGTCTGAGTAAGCTCCAGAGTTGGTGATGGACAGGGAGGCCTGGCGTGCAGCAGTCCATGGGGTCGCAAAGAGTCGGACATGACTGAGCGATTGGCTGAACTGATGACTGTGGTTCAGCTCCTTTGTCCCGCGGGGGTAGCTCAAGAGTCCTGCTGCTGCTGCTCCTGCTAAGTCACTTCAGTCGTGTCCGACTCTGTGTGACCCCATAGACGGCAGCCCACCAGGCTCCCTCATCCCCAGGACTCTCCAGGCAAGAATACTGGAGTGGGTTGCCATTTCCTTCTCCAATGCATGAAAGAGAAAAGTGAAAGTGAAGTCGCTCAGTCTGTCTGACTGTTAGCGACCCCATGGACTGCAGCCCACCAGGCTACTCCGTCCATTGGATTTTTCCAGGCAAGAGTACTGGGGTGGGGTGCCATTGCCTTCCCTAGTTTCCAGAATTCCCCTGTAGCAATGGAGCCAGGGTCACCCTCCCTAGGACATCACTGGCTTCCTCCTCTTCCTGCTCACATTTGTCCACTCATCCATCTGTTTTTCCTGGGAACACTTCCTGATCCATCATCCTCACCGCTTGTCTGGGGGTCCACAGCTGGAGAACCCATCCCAAGATAGAAAATCTGATCTCAACTTCTATGCAGCCATCCTTGACCAGAGACTATTTCTAGCATTTATTTATCTGATTTAGTTTTGCATTTTCGTGTACGGCTGCATAAATATTAATGTGTTTGATTACAGGGTACTTCCCCAGATTCCGCTGGGGTTATTACATAACATTCACAGGATATGCATCATATTACCTTCCTCAAATCTAATAAAATATGAATTGCAAACACATTTTACCCAAAGGGTTTTAGATAAGGGATTATGGTGCTGCATAAAATACTAGCAAATCAAATCCAGTATTATATTAAAGGAATAATAAACCATGACCAATTAAAGTTAATTACTATAATGGTTTCCTATTTGAAATTTACTCATACAACTTTTTAAAATAATAGGTCAATGGGGTAAGAAACCACAAATGATCTCAACACTTTTTCTTGATACAAAAAAATAACTCTTAATAATAGGATGTTGCTTTCTTAAATGATAAAGAACATTTATCTCAAAAAAAAAAAAAAAGGCATTGTACTTAATAAAAGCCAGAAAGTGTTGTAACTGAAGCAGGAAAAAGAAAATGGATATCTGCTATTATCATTATTATTTAACCTCATTCTGAAATTTCTAACACAAGCAAAAAAAAAAAAACATTAAAAGTCACAGCAATTAAGTACTAAAAGGGAGATGACAGAGGTGCCATTATTTGTAAATGATATTATTGGTTCCACCTTAAAACCAGGGCATAACTGAAAACTATTAGAACCAATAGGAGAATCTTGGTATGGTAGCCAGACACAAAGCACACGCCTAAAAAAACATCTTTTTATACCAGCAATAGCCAATTAAAAATAATAGATACATTTATCCCATATACAAAAGAAACAAAGATGTAGGAATAAACAAGAAATGTGCGAGACTTAAAAGATGAAACTATTAAACTCCACTGAGGGACACAGTGCAAGAGATTTGAGTAAATGGTGAAACTTACCTTATGCTTAGATAAGAGGACTGCATGATATAAAAATGTCTGTGGTGGCTAAATTAATCTATAAATCCAATGCAAAAGGAACCAAAAGCCAAACAGGATCTTTTAGGGGCCATTTGACAAAATTATTCTAAGATGTTTCCAACAGAATAAACATGCAAAAACACCCGTAAAATTTCTGATATTTCAGGGTAATGGGGGAATAATCATCTCTGATATTAAAACATGTAATAGCTACAGTAGTAAAGCAACATGGCACCACTATATAAATAAGGAGAAGCTAATTAGACTCCAAAATACACAGGAATATGCTAGTCAGGCTGCATTTCCTACAAGTAGGAACATAAAGATTATTTAATAAAAGATATTGAGACAACTAGCTGTCATCATGCAATAAAATAATAATAACGCAAGCTCTCTCCCTCACCTTTTACATCAAAATAAGCGTCTGATATGTTAAAGATTAATTTATTTTTAAAAAAGGAGGGAGGGTAAGATGAAGAAACCATAAAGTTATCAGAATAAAACGGAAAACCTCCTTTATGAATGTAAGGCAAATCTGATGGTGACGTGAAACCAAGTGGAATACGGATAAAGTTCACTACCTAAAAATTAAAACAAACAATAAAAAACGTCTGTGTGACAAAAATAATAATAACCCCTAACCAAGTAAACAAGAAAACAACCTAGAAAAAAATAATGCAACCCAGGGAGAGAAAGAATTACTCTTTCTGGTATCCATACAAATGAAAATTCGGAAAACTTCCTGAAAGTATACGGTGCAAAAGGCATAACCAATTAAGTCAAGTCACAGAGAGGAAAGAAAAATGCAAAAAGCTTCAATAAATATTTAGAAATATTTTCCTATCTCCCTAATAACTCAATGAATGCTAATTTAAAATATGTTTTCATCTATGCAATAAAAAGATCAAAAAGACTGATGATAACCATGCTGGGAAGAGAGCATTAAAATGCCAACTCTATTAGATGGCTGTTTGCCATTATTCAGGATTAAGAATTATGAGTATCAATAAAAAACATGCCTGAAAGATACATCTAAATCTGTCGATAGTGGTTACCCAATACAGAACAGAACTGGGGAGGAAGGAGAGAGGATCTTTCACAATAAACACTCACGAAGGAACAGTTTTTCTGCCTTTTTTTTTTTTTTACAATAAACAATATCACCACGGCTGATAGAGTTGTCCTACGGTATCCACGAGGGATTAGCCCACAGGACCAGGACACAGACACCGAAATTCTAGGATGCTAAAATCCTTTTGATACAATAGTGAGTACAGTCAGTGCCCAGGGGGTGAGCAACCCAGGGAGCCAGCCAGACACAGTGTCATAAAACGCATTACCTGCATCACAGACACCATCCCGTAACCCCTGGGGCTACTTTTGCAGGGAGTTAACTGTCTCCCTTCCGTCTTTCATCCTAAAAGAAAAAACTGCTGTTCACATTTCTTCCTCTTCTCCAGAGAATGCAGAAGAAGCAGCCCTCTCTCCCCTCCATCCAACCCTCCTAAGAGCTTCTCTCAGGGAAGCTTCTCTTAAGGAACTACTGACAGCTGGGTCTGTCCAACGCCACTTCTGGGCAGACATGGTGGTTTTACTTTGCTGCAAAAGCTGGAAGGATCTCCACGCCCCGACCTGTGCTTGCCGAGGATGCGGGAGTCAATTCCCTGCTTCCCGATCCCACTTAGATGCTCCTCTGACAACCTCTGTCTGTTGGACAACAGTCAGAATCTGAAGCATTTAGAATCCTCTTACCCGGCGGTTCTCCAAGTGTGGTCCCTGGGCCAGCAGCATCGGCACCACCTGGGAACTTGTTAGAAGCACAAACTCTTGGTTCTGCCCCAGGCCCACTGAATCAGAAACTCAGCACAGACAGGCATCCGCCCCCAGTCTGTGCTTTAACAAGCCCTCCAGGTAATTCTAAGGTGTGAAAGATTAAGAACCTCACTCTAACCACAACAGTTGAGGAAACCAAGACTCAGAGCTTAAAACAGCCTGCTAAGCATGAGCTCAGGGCAGCTAGTATGTTGCCCAGCTGGGAGTGGAATCCAGATCTTTCTGATGACAAAGCCATATGCTTACACACTCTGCTATACTATCTCCTTATGCATTGTTCATGTGATATTAATCCAGTAAATACAAATCTTCTGTTAAAAATACAACGTTCTTAAACACTGCTATGATTAGCTTTAGAATTGACTTTTCAAAATTTATGGCAGCAACAACAGAGAAGGAATTAGGCTAATGCTGCTCTTCTCAGTCATCCTGTTCCGACCACGGGAGTAAGTGCCCTCCTTTCCCCAGAGCAGCAAGGCTGAGTCATCGAAAAGCACCTACAAGTGCCTCATCCCCTGGAGGCACGGCAGTCACATGGCACCTGCCTCCTTCGGTGCTCAGCTGGCTGCACAAGACCTGCTTCCACAGGAATCCTTTTCACTCTCAAAAGTAAACCTGACTGTCTCATGGTTACTTGGGCCAATATGGTGTTTACTGTCAGGCTAGAAATTCCAAAGCATGGCCTATAGGCCAAATCTGGCCTCTGGCTGTTTTGGAAATAGAGTGTTATCAGAACATAGTTAAGCTTATTTGTTCATGTGTTATCAACGCTGCTTTGATGCTCCAAAGGCAAAGCTAACTCTATGAGACAAAAACTGTATGTCCCACAATATTTACAACTGGTCCTCTACAGTAAATGATGGCCAACCCCCCTGGTGACATCATGTGTGTCACTCCACGGAGAGAGGAGATTTTTGCAGTCAGTCAAGGCTGAGTTCAAATTCTAGATCTGTTATACACCAGAGTCTTACCTCCCTGGTGTAGGACAGTTTCCTCATTTGTACAGTGGTGGCTCCACAGGACTGGGGTGAAGATGAGATGGAACAGAACATGCTAAAAGCCTGGCACACAGGAGGTGCTCACCGAGGGTTAGCTTCCTCCTTCCCCTTCTCAGGTAGAGACATTCTTCAAGACCAGTGAGTTTCACAGCTCTGGCCCATAGTGGGGATGCTATCTGACCATCCAAGGCCAATTTCCACTGTAAATTCAGAAGGCAGAGGCTCCGCAAAGCCCACAGGCTGCGGTTTAAAACATGTCCTCATCCAGTGATCCCAGGGATAATTTACTAACCAGGCAGCACACTTAGAAAGCATACATCATCTCCTAAGCCAAGCCCGTCCTGCCCAGAGCCAACAGTTGGCTCAGCCCTGGAAATGAAAAATGGGCTCCTAGGGGCAGCAGATCCTGGCTACAGGAGGGAAAGAGAAAGCGGCCTGACTCCAGAGCATTCTGTCCCCACAAATCTCTGACTTAGAAAGGGCCTTCTTTGGTGACCTTAGGATCTTTCACAAGTGGAGGTTTTATAACCCCCAGCCGCCTGAGAACTGAGAATTAAATCTGCCTCTTGGTCAAGTACAAGAACGACCACGCAAGAAGAACTGCCTTGGGCCAAGGTGAGCAGCGGGTGTTCCTCCTCCCACATGCCCACACATCCACATCACCGCCCAGCATCCACATCACCGCCCAGCATCCACATCACTGCCCAGCATCCACATCACCGCCCAGCATCCACATCACCGTCCAGCATCACATCACCGCCCAGCATCCACATCACCGTCCATCACTTGTGTCTCCAGGATTACTCCTCTTCCAAGCTCCAGTGGTTCAAGCCACTTTCTTCCTCCTTCCAGTCTAAGCTTCTGTTCTCTCGGATCATCTCTACGGGGTGCTTTGTTTCCCCTGGTCTCTCCCCTAATTTGCCTGTACCTTGTGAGGTTACTATCCATATGTGGGAACCACCGATCATTGCTGTGGGTCAACTGTGTCACCCATGCCTCACAAAGACAGTTTTGAGTCCTAATCCCCAGTATCTCAGAACGTGACCTTATTTGGAAATAGCGCCTATCAAGTTTAAAACAAGCTCATGAGGGAACGCCCTAATCCAGTATGACTGGTAACCTTATAAAAAAAGTGGAAAGCCGGTCACCAATCAGACACAAATAGGGAGAACACCAAGCAGGCATAAAAGCAGAGATCAGGGTGCTGCTTCTACAAGCCAAAAAGTGCCGAAGACATCAGAAAACCACCAGGAGGTAGGGGAGAAGCCTGGGACAGATCCTTGTCTAGTGCCTTCAGAAGGAGTGTAGGTCCACTGACAACCTGGCCTGGGACTTCGAGACTCCAGAATTCTGAAACAGTACATATCTATTATTTAAGGTCGTGGTATTCAATTTGTGGCACTTTGTTAAGGCAGCCTTAGCAAACTACTACAATCATCAATGTCAAACACCCAGATGCCAGGTCTGCTGGCAGGGGACCTTGGTCCCCACATGGCCCATCGGAATCACAAGGGCAGGCCACATTCTGCAGGGGGTAGACGGGATAAACCCACATACCTCTGACCTCTAGGACGCCGGTCCTAATGACAGGTGAGCCTTCTCCTGCCACAGTCAGGCCTGCCAGCTGCCAGGCACCTGGCACCTGCAGGGTTAGTGTGAACAGCAAGTGCACAGGGCCTGGCAGGCCTGAAAGGTCAGTCATGGACACCTTCCCCCAGCCTCGGGAGGCGCTGGGAGAGCGGTGGGGAGTTTGATTCCTTTCAGCCCATACGGTCAAAAACAGAAGAGTGAGGCGCTCCACATCCAGAGAAACCAAAGGGAAGCAAGTCGGGAATCAGGGCAAGAGGGGGAGAGAAAGGATAAGTAACATCGAACATTTAGTTACCATTTAACCAGATTTTACTGTGTGCTAGACATAAGCCAAGTATCTTGTCTTGATTATTCTCTGCAATCCTCAAAAATGACTTTCGAGGAAGGTTCCAAGGTTGACCCTATTTTACAAATAGAGAAATCGAAGCTTGGCAAGATTAACAGGCTGACTCCAGGTCATACAGCCAGCAGGCAGCCAAGCCCATCTCAAGTCTTCTGGTCTCAAAATGATCCTAAATACTAGGTTCCTTCACATGACTCTATGAAAGTTCAAGGACAGAGGCCAAAAAACAGTCTTAGAGACCCCAAGACGCAAACTTGTGAAATTACCCAGTTCAGCCTTTGCATATAACAAACAGGTACACGGAGGGCCAGGCAGGAACATGACCTTCCCAGCATCACCCAGGGAGTTAGTGGCCCAAATAACATAAAGAATGAGGTTTTTATGAAGAATTTTCACATCACAGGGAAGTTGGTAAGAGTTGTCAGGCTCACAGCTTCTCAAGTTTCAGGACACACACTTCCTTCTTCCCCAAATTTCAACCCCGAGAATGGCTTGCATGCCCAAATCTAGCCTCTTTTGATGCTAGGCTGAAGGAGGGTCTTTTCAAAGGAGGCCCAGCAGGAATGCCTAAGAGTTGGCACACTTGTGGCTCAAGAAGTCCCTGGGGATTGAAGCAGGACCCCAGAGGTCAGCAGGAGTCCAGACCTCAGAACCAGGGTATCTGAGGTCCGGGCAGAATCAGGGACCCAGCACAGCCTCTGGTCCTGGAATCCATGCAGGGAGCCCAGCACCAGGCTGTGCCCACAGGCAGGCAGGCACAGGAGAAGAGGGCAGTAGGGCTGGCCACCTGCAGATCTGGGAGTGGGGTGGCTCTCGCAGCCTGGAGGTGACAGTGCTGGTCTAGGAGACTGGCCTAGGGAGGCGGCAGTCTTAGACTCCAGAGAGGAAAACACGAGTGATGCGGAATGGACTGCACAGCTGCTGATCCTTTCTGGCAGGGCGCTCCGACTACAATCAGCATACGCCCATGGAATAATCTCCTCTTTCAAGAGTTGCTGGGATTGGAACCAGGGACCCAGATTTGAGTCCTGCATCCTTTCGACATGGAGCCTTGCCACTGAGGCAGGCTCCCCAAATGCGTTTCACTACCTGTAAAATTCAGGTGCTGATAGCACCTACCCCTTGGAGTTGCTGGACAGGATGGAGCAAGGAGGCATAATGCTCAGCCTGGGGTTTTCAACAATCGCTCTAAGAGGCAGGGAGCCTTTCTCAACAGTACCTCCCATGGATTCCGGGCCAGTGTAGATGACTCAATCAAATAGTAGTGAACAAATTTTAAAAAGCTCATACCAGACTCACTTAACTCATTAAAGCAAAGAAGCCGATGACTGTGGGTACAGCCCTTCGGCTTTTAACTCCCCGACGTCAAATTGTCATTCCACTCTCCTGTTCCAGCGCTTGGTGCTAAGGTTATTTGGCGTGTCTGGTGTGTGACTGCTTAAGAAGGGGTAACAGCCTCTAATTAAGCCTGAAAACGTCAGCGTGAGACAGGCAGGCAGCGAGCAACATCTCTTCATGAAAACATTTCTGGGGCAGGCTTAGGCCAAAGAGCTGTCAATCAGTAAACTGTTTTGTCTCGGCGTTCTTACACTTAATGCATTTTGAGAGCCAGAAGGAAGGCTTCTTGAGCATAATTTCTTTTAGAGACGAGGCTCCCCAGGTCCCAAGGGGCCAGGGGATGTGGTTCAGGTCTCCTGAGTTAGTAACACTCCATCCATCATACCTCCTGGCCCTAAGATCCCTTCCTCCTCTCATTTCTTTAGTGCTACGGCTCAGCTACAGTAGGCGGATCACGTATTTATTGAGCAGCTACTGCATCCCTGGGGCTTCCCACGAAGCACTAGTGGTAAAGAACCTTCCCACCAGCACATGAGACACAGGTTCGATCCCTGGGTCAGGAAGATCCCTGGAGGAGGGCACGGCAACCCACTCCAGTATTCTTGCCTGGAGAATCCCATGGACAGAGGAGCCTGGCGGGCTACAGTCCATGGGGTGGCAAAGAGTCAGACACAAGAGAAGCAACATAACACAGCGCAGCACTGCATACTGGTCACTGGGACAAAGAAGCCAGAAAGAGAAAGGCCCTGCCCTCCTGAGCTCACAATCTCACGGAAGAAGACAAGAGGGAGAAAACAAAGAATAATTACAAATAGTAATTACAGACGAGAGACAGAGAGAGAGTACAAGAGGGCAGGGGCCAGGGAGGCAAATTTAGATTCTGGGGCTAAGAGATGTTGTCTAAGGCAAACTCGGGGAACTCAGGAGGACCACCCCATGTGGAATTCAGGAATGGTAGGGAAGGGTAACTGCAAAGTCCAGGAAGAAGGGAGCACAGAGGGTGAGGGGTTGGTTAGGGGCCAAGTCATGTAGGGTCCTCGTGGGCCATGCTAATGACCTTGGATTTTATTCCAGGTGCAAAGGAAAGCCAGGTGCAAGGCAGAGTCAACAGGGCAGCGTGTCCTGTTTCATGATTTAAGGCCATCACTGCGTCACTGCAGTTGGCAACAAAGAGAGGGACGCAGGGAGAAGTGCTCAGGGGCCCAGACCAGCTGACCTGCTTTGTCCATCCCACCAGAAGGCCTACAAAAGCCACTGGAAAACATTCTCTCTGGATGAGCTGGGCTCAGGCACTGATATGGGGCCCACGGAGATGCAATTCGCCAACACCTTCCCTCTCATCTTGCCCAGAATCCCCTCGGGGCTGACAGAACCAGTCATCACCACCCCAGCACGCTGCATGGTCCCCAGGCCCAGACACATCCTGGGTCNCATTCTCTCTGGATGAGCTGGGCTCAGGCACTGATATGGGGCCCACGGAGATGCAATTCGCCAACACCTTCCCTCTCATCTTGCCCAGAATCCCCTCGGGGCTGACAGAACCAGTCATCACCACCCCAGCACGCTGCATGGTCCCCAGGCCCAGACACATCCTGGGTCTCAATAAACACTTGTTAAACTGAAATGAACTCAGTAGACAATCCCTCAGGAGATACAAGTTCTGCTATTGACGAAGGCCCACAGCAAGTCAAGGATAATGGAGCTCAAATCTCGTTAACAAAGTCAGAGAACTGAGAAATTTCCCGTGCTCAAAACAATCATTTCCCTTCTGCTTTCAATATTTTAGCATAGTGCGGAATCCTTCTAAGGCGGCCAGGATAATTCCTGGGCAATTATTCAGCATGTGTTGGGCTGGCTTTGCTTCTTTTCACCGAAGTTAAAGATCACTCCCCTTCAACAGTTGTGAAGTACAGTGCTCCCTCCCTGTCTCCTCCCTCTTCCCCCACATCAGTGCCTCAGAATATAGCTGTTTTCCATGATTCTCCCTTTGCCTTCCTCCTACCTGTCGAAGCCTCTAGGCTTCATCTTTCTGGGGAGCCCAGGAAGACTGTGCTTGAACACAGCAACTCCCAACATTTTTGTTTGACATCCCAGTGTGTCTCCAGGCATCTCCAGGGGAGCTGTGAAATTCATTTTCATTCACTTTCACTTAAGAAAGAAATATAGGTCATTTAGTTCTTTTAAGAAGGGGAAATGTGGCATGCCACTCAACCAGCAGGGAGGTGAATCTTGACTTGAGCTATCAGCTTGCTGGGCAAAATGGCTCCCCCTTCCAAGCACCGCTTGGCTCGCTTAAGTGAGTTTAGTGCTTTGCTAACGTCTGAGAAACACCCACTCTTTGGGGGAAAGAAAACTTGACAGAAAAAGAGAGACATGAGAACATTAATATTCTTTCATCTATGCCACTTCAAAGTCAGAATTCAACAAAATGATCCCTTGCTCTCATCTATGTAGTCCTTCCATACAACAAGAACTTATTGAGTATCCAGCATTTTCCAGCAGCTAGTGTCAGTGATGAGGCTGATAATAGCACCTAGTGTTTACTTAGCTCACTTACTCTGTGCCAGGTATAGTTCCACAAGCATTACCTTATTCAAGCCCCACAGTAACTCTGTAAAATGGTGGCAGTTTCATCCCTACTGCAAACCGCTGAGAAAAGTAACCAAATTACACAAAGCCTGTCAGTCGTAAGTGGAATCGGAACTCAAGACCATCTCACTACTACCACAATACATTGCTTCTTTGTCTCAGAGGTGCAAAGACACGGAACTCATGGTGTGTAGTGCGCAAAACACACAGTAATCAATGGCACGTGTCATTTGCAAAAAGCCGAGGAAGGGGAATCTGGGCATTCAGAGGCAGGTCCTGGGCTCAGCCTTTGAAGTGGAGGATACATAAGGATGCCCTCCCAGAACTCACGGGAGCTGGTGAAGCAGATGGGGTAGGGCTGGAGAGAAAGGAGGCTCCACACAGAAGGAAGGAGGTGGGGTGGGAGTAGCCTGAGAGAGTGAGCCATCCCTGGGGCAGCAAAAGTAAGCAGAAGAGGCTGGGCCAGCTGTGGGTGGGAAGATGGTCCAGGAGCCTGGCTGCGGAGCCAGCAGGCACCAATCAGCCATGAACATCCTTTCTGAGAGGCTAAGGATAAGGATGGGAAAGACTGAAGGCAGGAGGAGAAGGGGACGACAGAGCCTGAGATGGCTGGATGGCATCACCGACTCAATGGACATGAGTTTGCGCAAGATGGTGAAGGACAGGGAAGCCTGGCGTGCTGCAGTCCATGGGGTCACAAAGAGTCAGACATGCCTGAGCAACTGAGCACAACAACAAGAAAGATGAGTCACGGAGATGCGAGGAAGGATGCGGCACCAGAGTGGCACAGCCAGTGGCAGAACTTAGCAATCCTGAGGCAGCTGTGTGCCCAGCGTCAAGGATTTCGGATGCAGGGAGAGGAACCCACCTGGGAGGTAGTTTGATGGGTGTCTGGGCAGATATGAGAGGATGAGGGATTGACTCCAACAAGGCCATGGATGGGGAGGAAAGAGCAGGTGTTTGAGAGACATTAAGGAAGTAGAAACAGCAGGTGCTGGTGACACCCATGGAGGCAGTTATGAATGTTCGCCATTATTTTTCCAAATTCTCCTGGGGAAAAAAAAAAGTGTTTCTGCTTTTACTTTTCTGGTGACGGTGAATTTCTTACATATCTTTGCCATCTGCTCTATAATTGAGAGGGATAGAAGATCAACAAAGTGACAAAGTGGGTGACATGCCAAGAAGCCCTGTCCCACCCTGAACTCCACGACGGGGAGGGGGGACTAACCAACAGCAGCCTTTCTGCAAGTGACCCTCTCTGAGGGCCCTGCTCGCCTCTGCCTGGCTACCACCCTCCCACTGCAGGGGACACCCCTGCCCCTGCCGTTTCCCTGCAACACTCACAGCCCGACTCCACAGAGCAGCGGGAGTGTCAGAGGCAGCCGTCAGCACTGATACGTGATGGCTGAACAAGAGAAAGCAGCAAGGCTTGAATATTCAGTGGCGGCTCTGCCTGGGAGGCTGTCACCCTGTGCACATCCTGTCTGCCCCTCAATCCCAGGAACATGGGAAAAGACAATCAGTCACCTCTCCTCTCCTACCAACTAACCCCCTGGTGACAGAGCAGGTGGTGGAGTTAATATCCAAAGTTCTCAGAGTCACAGCTTCCTGGCCATCTTGCAATGAGAAAAGATGAATCTTCTTTGGAAAAAGAAGGATCAATTTATATATCTAATTGATGATTTCTAGAATTCATGAGAGGTCTGGTAAAATTTTGAGATCCCTACATGCATATACACATCAATGCCTTTGAAATTTCAAAACACACACTCATCTCTCTACTTCAGTGTCAAAAACACTATTTTCAATGTATTTCCCAGGAGGAATGAAGTTGGTAATAGGAGGATAAACAGCAGTATACAACCCGATTATCGACCTGCATCCACCCATCTCAGACACAGGTAAACATAGAGCTTTGCAAAATGTGCTTTTCATGTGGAACTGAATTCCCACCAGAACCAACAGGGCCACAGACAATCAAGGTGAGATTAGATCTGTGTTTAAACCCTAAATTATACCACTGGCATGAGGCTTTCACTTCTCACATCCTATGTATCCCCTGCCCAAGTGTATTCTGGGAAAAATCTCTCTGAGAAGGAAGCTTCACTCTTAGGGGTGGCACTTTCTTTGGGATTTAAATTATGCTTTAGGTAGCAGCATGAGGCCTGTTAACTCACACTCCTATCTGCTAAGTGAGACAGGAGCCAAGAGACTTGGGTTCAAGGACCTGCTTTGTTGCAATCTGATTGTATGAATTTAGACTAGTCAGGAAATCTCCCTAAGCCAGCGGCCATAGATAACAATAATGGCTAATATTTACTGAGTTACTACTGGGTTTATGCAAAACATTTGACATGGGTTATTTCAGCCAGTCCTCCCAATCTTTTATGATTCCCACTTTATGAGTGAGAAAGTGAGGCTGGTGAGTGGGAGACCTGGAAAGCTGAGCCTAGGCAATCTCAGGGCAGCCTCTGAGCTACAGAGCACCACCCACAAGTTAACAAGCCAGTCACAATGGGCCTGGTTAATTCAGCCCTGACCACATGGCAAGCACTGCATTGACCCTGTTGAGAACAAGAAGAGAAAGACAGCCTCTTCAATCCAGGAGAACTGTGGTAATGAGAAAAACCATGGGCAGGGATGGTACTGAACTGCTTCACAAAGTTTAGGGAGGATTTCAGCTGGAGAAGAGGATGGGAAAGGAAGCCCAGGCAGAGGGAATTGTAGTCACAGAGGTCTGGGCCACTGAGTCAGTGCTGAGTTCATGGTCACCCTGGCAGAGCACTCACAGGCCATACGGGGCCAGCTCGCCCATTTATTGCGTTTCTGACCAGTGACAGGCCCAGCCCTGCACTGGTGGATGTCTACTCATACCAGGGGTCCAAATCCATTATAGAAAACCAATAATGGTGGCATGCTTGATCTCTTGAAACTGGGTAGGCTTAAGCTTTGATCCTGGGTCTCTCTCCTCAGAGTTGAGTAATCTTGGGCTGGCCACTGAGATTCTCTGAGCCTCATTTGTAAAGTGGGAAAATTATATGACTCTTACAAATATTCCTCTGAATAGCAGGCTTCGCATTCACTCCTTCTGGTATCAGAATCCCCTCTGCTGTGGGGAACTCATCCCATAAAATATGTGGCTGTTGTGTTCAGTAGCCAAGTTATGTCTGACTCTCTGAGACCCCATGGACTGTAGCACACCAGGCCTCCCTTTTCCTCACCATCTGCCAGAGTTTGCCCAAGTTCATGTCCATTGAATCGGTGATGCCACCCAACCATCTCATCCTCTGTCACCCCCTTCTCCTTCTACCTTCAATCTTTCCTAGCATCAGTGTCTTTCCTAATGAGTCAGCTGTTTGCATTGGGTGTTTGCATAAGATATAGATGGGCCTAACTCCTTCCCTGCATGCCTACCCCTGACAGAAGCACAGGAGACACACTTGATCAATCAAAGCATATCATATCCTCTAGTTGCACTCCAGCATTCAATGATGAGCAAATGACCCAGCTTCCCTCAATCGGAATCCTCGTAGGGCCCTTTTTTTTTTAAACTTAGCAGGAACTTATCTCTTCTCTGGGATGACAAAATGACAAGCAACACAAGAATGCATAGAAACTTCTAGAGAATGCACTCAACAGAGAGAAAGGAAAATATGATAGAACCAAGACATAAAGAGGTAGAGAGAAGCAGAAAGTGAGTCTGCACGTCCCAGTAACATTCTTCGATCTCCTGGATCCAACTATGCCTGAAATTGAATCCATTGTTTAAACTTCCTAGATACATGAACCAATAATAGTGTTCTTTTGCTAATTTCAATCTGAACTGAGTGTGTGCCATATGCAACAGAGTTCTGAAAGCAAGTTTGCGAGGATTAAATGAGATCCAATTAAGTGGCATGGTGACTACACACTGTGCCATTTCCAATAAATCCTCCTTCCCCTTTTTGTTGCAGAGTCCTTGTCTTGGGAGGATATGGATGGCATTTAAGAATTAATGACATCTACAAAATATTTGTAGAAACCTAAACTGCCATCAAGATATTCTTAACAGACACTCTTAAAACTGGATGATTTAGTTTTAAGACAATATTTAGCCAAGTCACTCTTAATTTCTTAAAATTCTTCTTGAATCCACCTGTTCTTGAATCCAATAGATAGCCAACAGGAATTTGCTGTATGTCTCAGGAAACTTAAACAGGGGCTCTAGAGGGGTAGGATGGGGAGGGAGACAGGAGGAAGGTTCAAAAGGGAGGGGATATATGTATACCTATTAAAAAACAATAAAAACAAACTGAATGATTTGGTTGTAAGAAAACATTTAGCCAAATCACTCTCTTAATTTCTTAAATTTCTTGAATCCACCTGTTCCAAGAAGCTGCCCCAGATTACGGCCACTTATGGTCCTTTCAGCCAGTTTATCAAAGAGAAAATAATTATGACATTTTAAAAGTAAATCCAATTTCTGTGTTTCACATGCAATTTCTCGAGTAACTCTGATTAAACTGTAGCCTTTTCTCCTCAGAGGAAAATTGTTTTATTAAAGACAATATTTTACTATAAAAATTTGGCAAATTTTAAAGCATCTAAATATCAAAGGAAAACTTTTACATATTGATATAGATATATATAATATCTATTATGTACATCTAATATGTATAATATCTACATGTATCTAATATCTAATATCTATGTATCTATCTATCTATAATATCTAATTCTTTAAATATAGAAATATACATATAACTAAAATCAATCTATATGTCCTATTTTTCTAATGACTTTTTCAAAGTGAAATTAAATGCCTCCAAGAGAATAAAAAATGACCCAAAATCATTTAACATGAAAATGTAGCCAAGTTTAAAAAACTAAATATTTAAAGGTAACTTCAATTTAATATTTTAAAGAATAAATATGAATGTGTGAAAAATCCCTGGAATTACTTTTGCTACTTGGACTAATGGTCTATTGGAAACAAAATGGTAAGAGATGAGCTAAAAGGAACACATGTAATAGGAGACTCCTGGGTCCCCCTTACGAGATACCCAGCGTCCCTTCTGAAAGCCCAGTCCTTGGCAGCCCCACCTCCCTTAACGCCACAAGGTCACAGCCACTTTATAGCGATCAAGTTGGCAGGAAACATGGAGTCATAATGGGGTAATGATTCAAAATGTAACACAAATGAACAAAGGAACACATGTGCTGAACCCAAGATCCAGGGAAACTGGCTCCTCTGTAAAACAAAGCATCACACGCCTATGTAACAAACCAGTTGCCTGGACTATAAAAGCAGATCATTCAATGATTCAACAGATGTTTGCTGGGTATTTAGTATGCACCAAGCACCATTCCTTGGATTGCAACGAGATCCAACCAGTCCATCCTAAAGGAGATGAGACCTGGGTGTTCACTGGAAAGACTGATGCTAAAGCTGAAACTCCAGTACTTTGGCTACCTCATGCGAAGAGTTGACTCACTGGAAAAGACCCTAATGCTGGGAGGGATTTGGGGACAGGAGAAGAAGGGGACGACAGAGGATGAGATGGCTAGATGGCATCACCAACTTGATGGACATGAGTTTGAGTGAACTCCAGGAGTTGGTGATGGATAGGGAGGCCTGGCGTGCTGCGATTCATGGGGTCTCAAAGAGTCAGACACAACTGAGCGACTGAACTGAACTGAAGCACCATACAAGTGGCTGGAGACAAGGCACAAAGCTACGTGTGGTCCCTGCTCTCACAAAGCTTTCAATCATATGATACAACAAACGTGTACAGATAAATGTATCATTTTGAACTACAATGGGTGTTTTTACATTTGAATCTGCAAGTTCATTAATGCCCTGGGAGGAACTTCAAAAAGGATGAAATCATTCTATTTCTTCAAAAAAATTTTTATTACAGTATAACTCACATATCACACAATTTATCAATTTAAAGTGTACTGTTCAATAGCTTTCAGTATATTCACAGATACATGCAGTGATCACCACAGTTAATCTGGGAATTAACTAATTTTCTTCGTTCAGTCACGTCCGACTCTCTGCAACCCCATGGACTGTAGCCCACCAGGTTCCTCTGTCCATGGAGATTCTCCAAGCAAGAACACTGGAATGGGTTGCCATGCCCTCCTCCAGGGGATCTTTCCAACCCAGGGATTGAATCCAGGTCTCCCGCAATGTAGGCAGATTCTTCACTGTCTGAACCACCAGGGAAGCCCTAGAATTACCATATGACCCACCAATTCCACTCCTAGGGCTTCCCTGGTGGCTCAGAGGTTAAAGCGTCTGTCCTCAATGCGGGAGACCTGGGTTCGATCCCTGGGTCGGGAAGATCCCCTGGAGAAGGAAGTGGCAACCCACTCCAGTATTCTTGCCTGGAGAATTCCATGGATGGAGGAGCCTGGTGGGCTACAATCCATGGGGTCGCAAAGAGTCGGACACGGCTGAGAGACTTCACTTTCACTTTTCCACTCCTAGGTATATACCGCAAAGAAATGAAGACAGATGTTCAAACAAAACCTTGTACATGAAATGATCACGGCAGCACTATTCACAGTAGCCACAAGGTGGAAACAACTGAAATTTGTCCATCAGTGGAAGAACAGATAAAGAAAATGTAATTTATCCATACAATGGAACACTATTCAGCCATAAAAAGAAATGATCCAAGCTACAGTGTAAATGAACTGTGAAAACATGCTAAGTGAAAGGAACCAGTCACAGAAGACTACAGAGTATATGATTTCATTTCTGCATATTTTCTTCTGACTTGGAAGTGATCCTTCTGTCTTCTTTTTCATTCAAACCCAGCACCCACCCATCCTCAGTGTGTCACACCCACCACCTGCATTCTACCCTCAGGGCCAGTCAGCATGGCTCTCACTCTGATGACTGCTACAGCCTCCTTCTTGGTTCCTTGGTCCTGGGCTTTCCCCTCGAACCCACTCAGAGCATCAGCTGACAGCATGGTCTCTCTAAACAAACATCTGGTCAAGCTTATTTAAACTCTTCAGCCACATCCCCATCACTGATCAGACTACAGTAACCCCCTTGGCATCACATACAAACTCCCAGGCTCCATCACCCAAAATTCTCGACAGGCACACAGAGATCAAACTTGACTCAGGTACGCAAAGCTCCTTGGATCTCGCACTCCTCACACACCTCTGTCCCTGCCTGTTTGTGCTCTTCCACTTGCCTGGGATGCCAGCCTTCACCTTTCTTGCCTATAAAGAGCACTCTGTATTCCACACAGTTCAAGCCTCCCCACTCTCCCTGCAACGATGATCTGCCCAGCACCTTCACAGCCTGCAGGCCCTCGTGGCATTAGCGGACTATTCAATGACCACTGCTGGATGAACATCTGAAAGGCGGGAGCTGTATCTGCTGTCATATTCCCACGAACCAGCATCCAGTCTGCCTGACACACAGTAGGTTCTCAACAAAAAATATGTTGCAGAAAGAGAGGGAGAAAGGGACAGAGGAAATGAACACACTGATCTCAGTACTTTAGGTACTTATTTTATGAATTAACAAATAATTATTGTCTCAGATATTGGAAGCTTCTGCCCTCCTTTAGGTTTTTCTCCAGATTCTTCAAGGATGAGTAGGAATAAAACAAAAGGCCAGAGTTGATAACAACAATAGCATCAACAAAGAAACGCCCCAACACACCCCAGCTCAAGCCTCAACCAGGATAATCATGAGAAGTCCTGCCTTCTTGGAATCTTGTTCATTTCAGAAGTTTTACCTCCAAATCTACTTGTAAAAGAGAATAGAGACTGGTAGAGAAGGGTTAATCAACAGTCAAACCTGAAGATGTTGCAGAGCTTTTAGGACCCTCAATCATAATCTACCTCCCAAATCTGTGAGCTTTTTGGGTTTTCTGCCTTTACTTACACTTTCTGGGTTGATAAACCCCACAAATGACTCTTGGTCTCATCTCACCTTCACAGAAGCCTTTGTGGACTCTGGTCTCTGACAGCCTCTCTTTTCGGGTAAGAGATAATAGAGCTCCCATTTGCCTCTAGGGGGCAATAAGGCGGTTTACAAGTAATTCTAAAGACTCCTCTAGCTCTATGTTACTCAGCTAGGAACAAAACAACATGAAATGATGGCAATATGCATGAGTCCCATCAAAGACTTTCTTTTCAAAGGTAAACATGCAAAGGTGTAGCTCATGATGATTGAGAGCAAAACATAATAAGCAGTGACATTCGAGATTGGTCTTGATCACTCCTAACTGATTTCTAAAATCTCCCCATCACCCTACTATTATAATTTCCTGCTAATTACTACAAGCAATTTTATTAATATACTTTTCAGCCTCATTAAATATTACCTTGGGCCTCACATTAAAAATGATGAGGCGCAGTCATCTTAATGAGCATCCAAGCTTCATCCACCCCTGAAAACCCAGACAACAAGAGAACCAAATGCCATCCTGCTCTGTTCCCCAGGCATGCAGAAAAGCAACTTCAGAGACATGAAAGAAAGAAATGTATAGCCTGGAAGGAAACCTGACTTGGAACCAGTGTGGCCACGCCTCCTCCAGATCCTGTCCATTAAGGAAGAGGGGAATTGTCCAGAAGGCATTTTGGCTTTAGTTCTTCCTCCTCTTTCATCCAGATGTAAACACAGCATTGATCAGCACAATTACCACTAATATGAAGTCTCACTTGTTACTCTGAGGAGCAGAGCTATGGGTGATCATGGGCTGGAAACATGAGCTGTTCACTGCTCTCACCAGCGGTAGTTTCTGGCTCCCTCTAAAATGGTGGTAGAGGCACAAAGGATAGGCGGTCAGAACTAAAGATCGGTTTCTTTTCCTTTCCTTCCTGGCGTGGCCAGAACTGTCTGTTATCTCTCAAGCAGTGATCTAGGCAAGCACAGTGAGACCAGCTTCTTGATCCTCAGAGTAAAAAATTATCAGGAGCTGAATTTACTGCTCTCATGATTAAACTGTCAGAATCCTCCCGATTGCAATCGCAGCTGTGCTGTGTGGTCCCAGGGCTTCTTCTGTTTCCCTGGGACTCTAGGGTAAAGATGAGGCCATGGTGGTAAACATAGGGTTGGCGGAACAGACCAACCCAGGTTGACTGAACCTCCCCTTCAGCCAAGATCACAGAGATTTTTCGAATACGTCTGAGAATAAAGGGTTACAACACAAAACCATTAAATGTAAGAGAGGAAGCTTCAGAATTATTTAACTTAACCCACTGTTTGTAGATAATATAAGGCTGAGATTCAGAGAGTGAACATGATTTGCCTTGGTTGCTCAAGAAGAGTCAAATCTAGAACTTAAGCTCTTAGATCCCCTCCCGTTTGGTTGCTGTTGAGATTATTCATCTGAAATGGGGTCTTTGACAGGAGAAGGAGGCAGAGACAGTCAGCCATCCATCAATAATTGTGCTCCCCCTCTTCCAGGGTGTAGTGCTGCCTTAAAGATGTGGTTGCCATCAGGAACATCATCTTCCCCTCCTTCCATCTACTCCTGTTTACTACCTTGCAGCTGACTCCAGCCATCAAACTGCATTCTAGCCAACGACACGGGAATGGAAGAAATGGAGGGCACCACTTCCAAGGATGACCCACGCTAACCTGCAGCCTGGTGAGCCTCCATGCTCTCCCTCTATCTGATGGCTGGCTCCAGCGGACCTCAAGGTCTTAAACGATAGCAGAGGTTCATAGCAGAAGTGACCTGCGTCTCCAAATCATTTCACAGAGAAAAAGATTTTAAAGACAGAGTATATATACATGGTCTGTTGCTGGAATGAGATATAAAATTTTACTGTGTGAAGCTACTAAACTTTGCAGGGGTTTATTCATTACAGCACCTAGCATTATCCTCAACAAGACAATGAATATTTCATCGTTGAAAGGAGTGTCTCAAACACATAAAGATCCGTGCAAAACTTAGGGCCCATGGAAAAACTAGCTGCTGTAAGAGTGAGGAAAACACTTATAAATCAAATAATAAAATCAATCATCTACCAACTCGCCAATTTGCCAATCAGACTGAAATAAATTAACTGTTCAGGTCTCTGAGGCGGGGGCAAAGAACTAGTAAAGGTAAGCCTTGAAAGCAAAGACTTTTCACAAAGGAATTTCTTTCTCAAGTGTCCTGTGCCTGATTCCTTTTATCTTGAAAATGATGACAAGGTGAACTATTGATACACACAACAACTTTGATGGATCTCCAGGGCATCACGCTAAGGGGGGGAAAAGGTTATATGCTATCTGATTCCTTTTATATAACATTCTTGAGATGATAAAAGTATAGATGAAGACTACAGAAGTAGTTGCCACAGGTGAGAGGTAGGGGAAGAGTGTCACTTAGCAAGGAGTAACTCAGGGGAAATGTTCTGTGGTTTGGGAACAGTTCGGCTTCCTGATTGTGGGGATGGTCACTAGAATATACACATATGATCAAATTTCACAGAACTATACATGAAAAGAATGAGTAGGAGAGGAAGGAGAGGAAGAGGAATTGAAGAAGGGGAACAGGGAGGAGAAGGAGAAAGAAGAATAGGAAGAGGAGAAGAATGCATGCTAACACTGATCAAGTCTGAGTAAGGTCTTTCCTGGATTTGACAATATATTAAGGTAACAAAAGATATTATCTTTAGGGGAAGACAGAGAAAAGATACAAAGTATCTTCTATACTATCTTTGCAACTTCTTATGTATCTCAAACTGCTTCAAAACTAAAAGTTAAAAAAAGTTTTAAGGGATAGCCTAAGTTCCGGACCATGAAGCTTTAAGTTAGGAAATAGGCATCAGGACTGAGCCACATGAGTATGGGATCTGCAGAGTATTAGGGACTAGTTACACTAAGTCCCCTACGTATGAACCTTCAAGTTGTGGACTTTCAAAGATACAAACATGCATTCACACGTCCAATCACATATGTCAGTTCACGTGAAACTGCAGCTGGCCCTTCCTCTCCTATTGCTGACGATCCTTCAGCTCTACCATCTCCCACCTCCTCTCCCCCTTCCAGTCAGTGACTCTTCTGGACTGTTCGCTCCATGCCAGCCCCTGGATGCCAGCTATTGTACTGTACTACTGTACTTTTCAAGATACTGTATTATATAAGATCTAAAATGTTTCCTTTGCTTTTTTGTGTGTTTGCTTTTTTCAATGTTTTAATGCTTTTTGAATTTTTTAATGCCTCTTTAAAATTTATTATTTGTGTGGCAAGCATTGCAAACCTATGATAGTAGAGTACTGGGCTTCCCTAGTGGCTCAGACAGTAAAGAATCCGCTTGCAGTGCAAGAGACCCAGGTCTGATCCTTAGGTCAGGAAGATCCCCTGAAGAAGGGTGTGGCTACCCACCCCAGTATTCTTGCCTGGAGAATTCCATGGACAGAGGAGCCTGGCGGGCTACAATCCGTGGGGTTGCAAAGAGTCAGACACAACTGAGCAATGAACACTTTCATTTTTCACTGGTATACTAGTTCACTACTGCTGCTGCTACCGCTAAGCTGCTTCAGTCATGTCCGACTCTGTGCGACCCCGTGGACTGCAGCCTACCAGGTTCCTCCATCCATGGGATTTTCCAGGCAAGAGTACTGGAGTGNCTGAGCAATGAACACTTTCATTTTTCACTGGTATACTAGTTCACTACTGCTGCTGCTACCGCTAAGCTGCTTCAGTCATGTCCGACTCTGTGCGACCCCGTGGACTGCAGCCTACCAGGTTCCTCCATCCATGGGATTTTCCAGGCAAGAGTACTGGAGTGGGTTGCCATTGCCTTCTCTAACTACTAGCTCACTAGTACAGTACAATTTAACTGATTGTGTTAGTTGGATACCTAGGCTAACTGTGTTGGACTTACAAACACACTGCAAACAGAACTCGTTTATATGTAGCGGACTTTTTATACAGGGCTTCCTGGCGGCTCAGATGATAAACAATCTGTTTGCAATGTGGGAGACCCGGCTTTGATCCTTGGGTTGGAAGATCACTTGGAGAACGGAATGGCAACCCACTCCAGGATTCTTGCCTGAAGAATCTCATGGACAGAGGAGCCTGGTGGGTCCACGGGATTGCATAGAGTCGGACATGACTGAGCGACTAACACTTTCACTTTATTATATAGGACTCTCACCTTTGCCTGTTAATTTTTTGCCTCCTTTCTGGAATTAAAATAAATATCAGAGACCATGTCAGTGTTGTTCTCCTCTCAATGCCTAACCTAGCATCCGGTACATAGAACACTCTCAGTAAATCTCTATTGCACAAATGAATGCAGCAACAGAAAAGAAAGGTATTAATATCCACATTTTGCAAAGAAACAATGGTGTGCAGAGACGTCAGCACCCCACTCACCCTTGTGCACACAGCTGGAAAGCAGGTGAAGACCCTCAGGGCTCTGGAGGCCTTTCCATAGCAGCACTGTATGTCTGTCAATAGCTTGGATTTCTGATAGCTGCTTTTTCTTAGGAAATAGAGTATGAGAGAAAAAGAGAACGAGGAGGAGAGAAAAAGTGGAGAGTGACAACAAGGGCAAGAGAAGCAACATAAGAGAGAAAGAGAGAGAAAGGGGGTTAGAGAGAAGCCAGGGGAAAGAAAGCAAGAGCAAAGGAGGGATGGAGGGGAAAAGAGGAAGAAAAAGAGAGGATGGGAAAAGGGGATGGGAGACAAGGAAGAAAAAATCTGGCCCAACACAGTGACAGTGAACAACAAGATTCCAAATTTGAACACGGTCACGCTCCACAGATCTAGGCCTGTGCTCTGAAGTGGTATTGCAATGTGAACAATCTATCATTAAGTAATAAATACTTCATGCAAAACAAAAATATATGGTCAGCAATGAGATGTAAATTAGGAGCAACCAAGGGAAATTGTGCTTCACACTTGCCGTGCTCCGATTAGCCAACTGTGATCAGAAGTTCTTTTTATCTTTTGAGAAGGTGCTGTAGTTTGCAATACAGCATGATAGAACGTAAAATGCAACACACCAAGACTGGAAAAATAAAAACCTGGGTTGCATTATTACAGAAACAGTAAAGCTTCTGCAGGCAACAGACCCAAATTTGAATTCAAGCTGTCACTTTTCATCTACATGACCATGATCAAGTTATTTAATTTCTTTGAACCTCAGCAGTTCAGGGGCAAAAACACGTACCTTGCGAGGCTACTGTGAAGATTCAATGAAATAATCAATACAAATGTCACCAGCACAGTGCCTGGCATGCATTCAGCACTTAGCAAGGGCTTCCATGCTCTCAAAAGCTAGACACAAAAACAGTGCACATTCTATGATTCTGTTCCTGTGATCAACAGACATAACATATCAGAGAGAAATCCGCTTGTTTCCTGGGAGGAGGGGGACTGAGTGCAAAGGGGCACAAGGGAACTTTCTGGGGTGATGGAAATGGTCTGTATCTTGATCAGACTTCAGGTTTTACAGGAGTGTATGCATTTGTCAAAACTTATTGAACCATGTGCTTAACAGTATATAAATTATACTTCAAAACATTTTTATTAATAATTATAAGATCTATATATCAATAGATACTAGATAGTTAGGTAGTTTAGTAGCTAAATAGCTGGAGAGAAAAGGGGGATGGGGACAAAGAGAGAGAAACCAGTGAAAGTATCTTACACAGCATGTAACTCATGCTAAGGGCTCGATATACGTGTGTGGAATTCTGGGATCAAAATGAACATTCCCACTCTTTCTCCTCCAGAGACAGCCC
Source organism: Oreotragus oreotragus (assembly GCA_006410675.1). Taxonomy (NCBI): domain Eukaryota; kingdom Metazoa; phylum Chordata; class Mammalia; order Artiodactyla; family Bovidae; genus Oreotragus; species Oreotragus oreotragus. The sequence continues at coordinate 263,578 of SJYX01006985.1, forward strand.
ACACCACTGTGGCATACAGGGTTCAGCTAGTTCTCAAAGTGTTTCCTTCTCTCTACCTGAATCCTGGTCCCTGACACTCCCAGGAAGATGAAACCTGCCCACCACCCACTCCTCATGACAGAGCCCAGAGGTCCTGACCATCAAATCTACTGTCTCCATCTAAGCATCGCAAAGGCTTTCATCTCTAAGAATTTCACTAGTCACACTCAACGCTTCAAAATCTCCTTAGACTGGGAGCCCAGAAAGGCTGCAGGATGCCGTCTGTTGAGGGTGTGTCCTGGATATAGCGCTCCACTCAGGGCTTTAGGCAGCTCTGCTGCTGTGAAATGGGGTCCACCATCCTGAGGTCATGCCTTCAGGCTGGAACACAATAATTGCTAACATCTACTGAGCATGTACTACCACGCCCCGGCCTGTCCTGGATGCTACATATCTTCACTCTTCTAGTCCTCACAATAAATCCATCAAAAAGTTTAGCATCAGCACCATTTTACAGATGAGCCAGCAGAACTTTGAGGTATCCCTTCACCCCAGTCTTTTCAGATCCCACAAAATCCATCTGCAAATCTGATCTCCACCTCTCTGTCCTGTCCTTCACCATAAAGGAGCTGCAACAACTCAGGAACAACAACTCTTTGTCCAATATATACAGAACAGGAGCTCAGTTTAAAGCTTGACAGTGGAGCCTTGGATGAACAATTGATACACAGAGCAACATGGGTGAGGCTTAAAAACAATTTGCAGAACAAAAGGAGATGCACATAACAGAGTAGATACTGCAAGATTCCACTTCTATGAAGTTCTAGAAATACAAATCTAATCTACGGTGACCAAAATTAGGTCACTGGTAGCCTGGGGCTGAGAGTGAGAGGCAAGACTACAAAGTGGGGGTAGGGGGATAAGGGACAGCTCTAGGTGATGAAAATGCCCTACACCTGGATCCCAGCAGTGGTTTCATGCTCACATTTGTCAAAATTCAACCTGTACATTTCAAAAGTGTGCATTTATTATATGTGACTAAAGCTGATGTTTTAATGCAAAAACAAAGGAAAGCCTTCGGAGCCAAGAGCCCTTGATTTCAATCTCCTTCTGTCTCTTCCTAGCTGTTGACCTCGTGCATGTCCCTTAACACATCTGAACCCTGGTTTCAGGCTTTTGTCAGGGTTGGAAATAATACATCCAAAACCTGGGAAAAGAGTATGCCTTCAATAAACAATAGCTTCTATTATTACCATTAATTAATAATAATGAGAAGTAGTAATCTGAGTAACAGCTTCAATTCTGCACTGCACTTTGCTGAGTGGATCTCAGACTGCTAAATGTTCCTTGCTATTAGCTCTCACTGAAAACCAACACACATTCTTTTCTGGCATGCAATCATTTTAATGTTATGCTGGGACAGATAATCAAGAATGAATACCAAATGTATGTAGATGAAAGAATTCATGTTTATATATGAATGTGGGCCATGGAATCTCAGATTAATTCAAACCTGAACACTGCTGACAATTACCATTTTCTTTCCAAGGAATCAGATTTTCATTCTAAGCAACTCCATGGGGAGTTTTCTACTATATTGTTATCGAGGGTGTAATTTCTTTAATAAGGTCATTAGGGAAAAAAATAAAATTCTGGACTCTATAGTCCTTTTGTATTAATTTCTTCCTAAGAGTGTCTTTCTTTAGGAATGAGAGAGAGGTCAGCGTGGCAAACTTCAAATGTATAGTAATCTGGTTTCAGTGAGTTTTAAAGCTAGAAGCTGTGAGCATATCACCTTATTTTTCAGTCACCTCCTTCCACATTCAGAAAATTGCTTTGCAGGAAACTGTTAGTTCTATTTAGGTTTACAAATAATTTCTCTGGACCAGAGCAAAGGTGAATTAGAAAGTTTCCAGAGTCTCAGCAGAATGGAGATTCTCAGTGTGAGGCTGCAGAAGATGGAGCAATACTGGTGATTCTATTGGGTTGGCCAAAAAGTTGGTTCAGGTTTAGCCATACGATATTACAGAAAAATCAGAACAACCATTTTGGCCAACCCAATATGTGAAATGAATGAAAAAGACCACAAAGTGATGGGCTCAGCATTGCCAGTGGGATCAGTCAACCCATCTTGCAGTAAAGGTCTCTATTACCCTTCATTTTGGGTACATCCTTGTCCCACCTCCAGCCAGCCAAGGAGCCAACTTCCAATGATAAAGACTGTGCCAGTCTCAGGACAGATCACTCCGTGTCATGAGCTGTCTCCCTTTTGGTGGAAATCCCTCAGGGCCAAAATGACAGCCGGGGGACCGAGGGCCTTCTGCAGGCCTATGGAAGGCTCCAGAGAAAGAAGGAAGCAGTCATCACACGGCCAGAGGCCACTGACACACGGCTCTTCCGCCCAAGGGCACGCTATGCAGGACCCCAGGTATCATGCTCCATCATCAGCCAAGTCAGGTCCCGGACAGCCAACTGTCCAGAGGTCTCAGGGAAGAAAGACTCCCTGGCGCACAGCCCCACTTGGATTTTTCAGGAAATAAACCTGCTGAGAGCAGGAGGGTTCTGTTTCATGATGTGGCGTTCCTTGTATTTACCTGTGAACAACAGTTTTTCAAGAAGCCCAGACCACTCTTAAGAATGCCTTCCCAGCTACAGCAGAGACTGCGACTTGTTCATCCTACCCTATCTCCTCCTCTTTCTGAGTTCACAGTGAGACCCCATTTCTTGGGATCCCCTGCGGTCAGGCTCAGGTGCAGCCATGAAACTGAATTCTGCCCAGTGAACTGTAGATACATACAATAATAGCAAACCTTAGGCCTGGCCCATAGAAACCTCCCACAGCGTCCTACAGCCTACACCCTTCTCTTTTCCCATCCATCAGTGGAATGGAAAGAACTACATGGGCCTAGAAGATGGAAGAACCCCAAGATGGGAAAAAAGTCCTTAGTCCTGAGTGACTGTGAAGAACACAGCTCCTCTGCTGACCGACATGGGATGGGGAGAAAACAGCAGATTTTTACTGTATCAAGACCACAACATGCTGAGGTTGTTTGCTCCAAGAGTCATCCTGTCCTGACTAAACATACCTTCCTCCTACATAATTATCCCCTTAAAATCTTCACTGGATGATTTCAAATTGAAAAAAACAACAAAATGCCAGCATCTAGCTCATACAAGACAAACGTCACTTGATCAAATCCCACCACAAGTCAGACTGGGAGCTGTGGCTTCAAGCTCTGAACTGTCTACGGGTGTCCTCATGCCCTACTCCCCACAAACATGAAGTTCAAGTAAGTCTTCAAGAAGTCAAGAGCGGACAGGAGCTGACTGGCACAGAACAGGAAGCCCACAGTTTCAGACGGCCTCTGGTAACAGTTCAGTTACCCACCACCTGCTCATCATATGTTTCTCAGCACAGCTTTTTCCACTGTCTCCCAAGAAAAGGTTAATGGGATGTATCAGAAGCCAGTAGGCAGGAAAATCCCAGGGCTCAGTTAAGAAAACAGAAGAAGTTATTTCTAGACTCAGTCAAGGTCCTGGAAGCCAGCAAGTGTCACCCCGGCTCCCTGCTGTCTTCACAGCTGTCCTCCCCTCTCATACTGTCAAGACCTGTCCTCACTGATGAAGATGAGCCTTCCACCCAGGGCCAAAACTTCCTCCAAGCCATCTCCCAAACAGCCTTGATCTAGACTAGGGGCACCTCTGAAGAAAGAAAGCACCTCTGAAGAGAGAAGGCACCTCCGAAGAGAGAAGCCACCTCCTTCCCTCTGCACCCCCAGTCCCAGGCACAAGGGGCACCAGTCAGCACGGGTGAGCTACATCCAACAATCTCAGCATTTTGGTGGCTTATAACTAAAACATCTTCTCTACACGCATGCAACTGTATAACAAAGATTCACGGACCCAGGCTCCTACACTCCCACCAAATCCTATGGCCTCAGTCTTCTGCAGGCAAAGGAAGAGAACAATATAGATTTATGAGCCAGGCCTGAAAGTGATATACATACACACATTCCACTGTCCAGAACTCCACACGGGCCCACAACTAGCAACAAGAAAACAAACTTATAGCTACCAGGTAGAAGGGATACACCAGGAGATTGGGACTGACACGTACACACTACTATTCATAAAACAAGTGACTAATAAGGACCTGCTGTAGAGTACAGGGAACTCTACTCAACACTCTACAATGGCCTATGTGTGAAAAGAATCTAAAAAATAAGTGGGGATATGTGTATGTATAACTGGCTCACTTTCCCGTACACCTAAAACTAACCCAACATTGCAAATCAATGATAGTCCAATGTTTAAAAAAAGAGAGAGAGAGAGTCCAGGAAATAACTAGACCACATCTAAAGACGGTGGCTCACAAGGAAAGAAAGAAATGGATTTTCCGGTACACATACAACCATCATATACAACCCAGTGGGGGAAGAGAATATCTCCCAGAAGACAGTCAGCCTTTAGAGACTTAATCCAAAGATCTGATGATATAAAAATGGCCTTTTCCAGAGCTATACCAAAAAAAAAAAAAAGAAAAGAAAAGAAGTTACCTTTGCAAAATAAACCAGGATGATGTCCAGCACCCTGAGGCCCATGTGAGTGGACGCTCACACAAGTTCAGAACAAGGTACCCTACTCGGTACAAAGAGGACCAAGAAGGTCCAAAGGTGGGAAATAGCTGTGTGGCTGATAGATGCACGCTGGTGGGGACCAGCAGACTCATGATTCTGCAGGCAGCAGAGGGCCCAGGGTGGGGGACCTCTCGCTCACAGAGGGGTTCAGAGACGTAGAGCATCTCCAAGCCCCAGCCAGCGGGAAAGTCATCCTATGACTCCCAGTCCACCCTGTCAGGCATCTACATTATCCTTTTATCTGCCAAAGCGGGAGCCTTAAAACATGACTAGCCAGAATATTCTCTCAGACAAAACCTCTCTGGAAAACACATTTCCCATCCTGACATTGTGTTCTTCCAAAGTCTCTCCTTCCAGAATTTCATACACTGTTCACGTGGCAGGTGCCCGTACAAGGCACAAGGACGAAGACACTCACACACCCCTCAGTCACCCAGATAGCTTTCTGCTCATGCAGGAAGGACTCAGCTCAGTTTCCACCCATAAACGCTTCTTTATTGGTCCCTGGAGGCCTTCCTGTCACCTATAGGAACACTTTCCCGCAAGCTCGGTGAATTACAGCTCTTTTAAAGAGGATGTTCCAGACAATGAACTCCTTTCCTTCCACCTTTTAAAATGAGATTAACCCAAGAACAGTGCGGAAGGTCTGTGAATGGCTTCCAACGAGAGGCGTTTCTCTAACACAGGTGTGGGAATATCACCATACTGCTTTATTCATCCAAGCTAGTTTGGAAGCCCAGGCTTTGTCTGAAGAAGGATGGCAGACAAGCACAATTCATAAGAATTTATCAAGCTGGCATTCAAGTCCTCGGGGGCTGAAACCAGAGATGCCCCCCATGAGGATTCTCTCTGGCCCCTATATACCCCCATCATCACACTTTTCTCTTTTCCACATCATTTCTGCCCTGTCTTCCACCCTCCTTGTGGCTCAGCTGGTAAAGAATCCGCCTGCAATGAGGGAGACCTGGATTCAGTCCCTGGGTGGGGAAGATCCCCTGGAGAAGGGAACAGCTACCCACTCCAGTATTCTGGCCTGGAGAATTCCATGGACTGTAAAGTCCACGGGGTCTCAAAGAGTGGAACATGACTGAGCGACTTCCACTTCGACCCTCCACGCCTGTGGTCACGTCTACCCTGTTCTGTTTGAACTGTGGGACTTAGAAAAGAGTGGCGACAGTTGTGGGGGTGTGACATAATCAGAGTGGACTTTGAATTCTAGTGCGAGGGGCTTCATTCTGTTCTACAGCAGCAGTCAGGAAACCATAACCTGTGGACCGAATCTAGCCCATCATCTCTGTTTTTCGGGGGTTCTTGGGTTTTTTTAAGCCACACTGCAGGGCATCTGGGATCTTAGCTTCTCACCCAGGGATTAGGCCCATGCCCACTGGAGTGGAAGTGTGGAGTCCTACCCACTGGATTGCCAGGGGCTTCTCCATCATCTCTTTCTATAAAGTTTTATTTATAAAGTTTTACTGGAACACAGTCAAACCCACTTGTTTCCGTTATGTTTCCATGGCTACTTTTGTGCCACAATGGCAGAGTTGAGTAGTTGGGACAGAAACTTCCTACGACTCCCCAGAACTAAAATATTTACTATCTGAACCTTGACAGAAGTATTTGTTAAGCTCTAAAACTGAATTCCATGGCAACAATCAGTGTCTACTCCAACACATATGTACACATGGTCACAGAAGTACCATTCACGATAACCAAAAGGTGAAAACAGCCCAATGCTCATCAAAGGATGAATGAATAAACAACTTGTGGTACATACGGACAGTGGAATATTATTAAGCCATAAGAGAAGAACAAAGTAACGACATTTGCTACGATGTGAACGAACCTCAAAAACAAGATGCTGAGTAAAACAAGTTAGATGGAAAATGCCATATATGTTATGATTCCACTTATACGAACTATTCAGAAAGGGTAAATCCATAGAGACGAAATGCAGAATGGTAGTTACCAGGGGCTGGGGAAAGGGGAAATGGTTGGGGAAAACTGCTTAATGGGTACAAAATTTCCTTTTAGGGTGATGGAAAGGTTTTGGAACTATACAGAAGTGATGATTAATAAGACTGGGAATGTATTAAGTGCCACTCAATGGCTCACTTTAAGATGGTTACTTTTTTAAGAGTTTGTTTTTTTTTTTTTTTAATGTGGACCACTTTTAAAGTCTTTACTGAATCTGTTCCAATATTGCTTCTGCTTTATGTTTTGGTTTTTTGGTTGCAAGGCATGTGGGATCTCAGCTTCCCAACCAGGGATTGAACTAGCACCCCTGCATTGGAAGGCAAAGTCTTAACTATCAGACCACCAGGGAAGTCCCCTTGATGGTTATTTTTAAGTTGTGGGAATTTCACATTTCAATAATGTTTTCAATTCAAAAAATACGTTTTTTAAAAGGAGTCAGGGAATTTTGAAACAGAGTGACATGATCTGAGCTTTGCTTTCAGGAAAGAACCCTAGCTGCTGCTGCTGCTAAGTCACTTCAGTTGTGTCCAACTCTGTGTGACCCCATAGATGACAGCCCACCAGGCTCCCCCATCCCTGGGATTCTCCAGGCAAGAACACTGGAGTGGGTTGCCATTTCCTTCTCCAATGCATGAAAGAGAAAAGTGAAAGTGAAGTCGCTCAGTCTGTCCGACTGTTAGCGATCCCATGGACTGCAGCCCACCAGGCTACTCCGTCCATTAGATTTTCCAGGCAAGAGTACTGGGGTGGGGCAGTATTTACAAAACAAGAAGTCTTCAGTTCACCCCTAGGAACCCTGGAAGTGGGCACCACCTTAGAAATAAAGCAGAGGCAGCAAACTAGGAAACCGGGCCCTCAGTTGGCCACCTGCTGAGTCTGTGCGCCTGTGAGACAAGGGGAAGGAATCTCAACAGGAAGTCATCAGTGCTGGACTGGGATTTAAGAGCAAGATCAAGGCCAGAGAAAGAGATACTGAGGTCATCCTTAGGGTGGCAATGTTGCCAGGAGAGAAGAGAGGGGCAAACACCGGAGCATCTCGATACAGGGCAGGGATAAAGCACAGTCAGAAATAATATTAACTAAGAGGGCATGGGCGGAGAGTCAGGAGAAGGCCAGGCGAGAAGAGCCATGGAAAGGGAGCAACTGGTGGCCCCAAATGCAACAGAAGCTCGGGAGAAGGGGAGGAGGGGGAAGAGCGGGGAGGACTACTGAAAAGGCCACAGGAGTTGCAGGGCAACCGCGCTGCTCAAATTCCTGGTTCTCAGTTTTTCTTCTGAGAAGGTGACGCTGCTAGGTAAGCGAGGCCACACCAAGGACAGATGATAAAGAAGCAGCTTAGCGTCCAAGAGACATTAAGTCTCCAGGGCTGTGGAGCTCTGCCCTCCCCTGACCCTCAGCTCCATGCTTGGAGGAATGGCACAAGCAAACCCCAACACATGCCTGGTCCCGACTACAGTCCTGGGTGCAAGGCTATACTCATCCCCAAAACATAGGACCTCTCTAACCCTGGCACATTCAACATACCCCAGGGCCCCTGGGGGAATGGGTCAATCCAGCTGGTATACCTCATAGTCCTGGCTTGGTGTTACCTCTACCGTTCTGGCATCAGTGGCCACCAACTGGACAGTGCTATAACTGTTTCTATTTGCAGCAACAAATCATCTACAGTATTACATTAACTTCAAAATGATGGCATTTGGCATACAATAGCAAATTGATTCCTTAGAAACAAAATGAATTTTACTTGCCATTATTACCCTAAGTGGGAATCCAAAAGGGCTGTAATAAATAATATAACCACATTATATTTATTCACCCTTGATCTCTCCTTTATAACATTAACTAAAGAGGTAAGCACCATGGAGGAGGAAGAATTATTTCTGGTTTGACAAGGAAGGGACTTTGTTGGTGGGGGGGGTGTGTTTAAGTAGAAGCAGTGTGGGATGTCTTTTAGCAAAGGCAAGTCTGTAATAAGGATCAGGCTGACTTTTTAAAATAAAGCTATTCAGGTGTGAAATGGGCTCCCCCAGAAATGAGGTGGGAGTCCCTCAGCTTCTCTGGGGCTATAATAATGGGTTAGCCATGTATGACAACTTGCATAATGGTGCCTCCAGTCTGGAAGACTTCGGACAGTCTTCCTGTGATTTATACAATATCAGTCAGAAAAGCATCCTATTTTGCTGAGGAAAACGTTCTGGAGATCCAAGCTCATTGTGGGCTCTTAAGGGGACCACTTCAAGTTAATTACAGGTAGCTGTTTGAAAGAAATCTGCCAGCCCCAGCATATGCCCGCTTAGAAAAAACTTGTTAGAAAAACCTTTATCCCAGAAGTGACCAACTGGCAACTTATATGCCAGATCAAATCTGACCCACAGATATGTTTGAATGGTCCTAGCTTTTTAGTGTTTTTGTTTTTTAAATATCTGACTGTGTTTCCAAGCCTTCAAACTTGAGCGATATAGTGGAGGCTGCCAACACTGGGAACCACCCAGACCCTCATTCCCAGGAGGTGATCGTTCCTTAGATGTCAATGGCTCACACCTGCCACCTTCTCCAACTTTCCCTCCACTGAGCAGACCACCCACTGCCACCACAGCACAGCAGCCAATGACTGATACACATGAGGATGTAGGGGGTTAAAGGAGAAGGCAGTGGCAACCCCCTCCAGTGTTCTTGCCCGGAGAATCCCAGGGATGGGGGAGCCTGGTGGGCTGCCGTCTATGGGGTCACACAGAGTCGGACACGACTGAAGTGACTTAGCAGCAGCAGCAGGGGGTTAAAAGGCCTTCCCACATCACCTCAAGGTGGAACCAAATCTGGCACAGTCTGTATTGGTGCAGAGAATCAGGCTGAAGCTGGACACCAGCCAAGGCCACACGTTGCTTTGCTTCTACCCCTGGCAGACCTGTTTTCTTCACCTCCCTTCTTCTTAGAGCAGTGGTTCTCAAAATGTGGTCCACAGACCAACAACATCAGCATCTCCTGGGAACTTGTGAGACAAGCACATCTCAAGACCCGCTGAAAACTTTCCAATTCAGAAACCCTGGGGGTGGAGCCTAGCAATTTGGGTTTAAGGAACCCATCCCCACTTAGAGATTGTCACACTAAGTTATACAAAGACAGATATCATATGATATCACTTATACGTGGAATATAAAAGAAACGGTACAAATGAACTTATTTACAAAACAGAAATAGTCACCAACACAGGAAACAAACCTACAGTTACCAAGAGAGATGGTAGTGGGGAGATAAACTGGGAGACTGGGATTGACATTATACACACTACTTATAAAATAGATAACTAAAAAGGATCTACTGTAGAGCACAGGGAACCCTACTCAATACTCTGTAATGGCCTAAATGGGAGAAACACCTAAAAGAGAGTGGATATGTGTATACCTGATTCACTTTGCTGTACATCAAAAACTAATACAACACTGTAAATCAACTATACTCCAATAAAAAATTAATTTAAAAAATAAGCAAGCCATTTCCAAGATTCTTGTGTATGCTAGGGTTTCAAAAGCATAGCCTAAGAGTGTGTTCTCACTTAACTTACCTTCACATGGACCCCCATCTTGGGTCTGTTTCTAGGGAACCCTACCCCAAACAGGAAAGTTCACATTAAATAATCTGTTCTTTCCGCTCCTCTTGAAAATTGCTTCTTTCCCACAAGGAAGCCTCAGCTCACCTCGAAGACTTGCTGCCCCACTGAAACAGTCACCAGGAATCGCCATTGGTTTATCCCCAGGCTATCTCACACCTACTGGTGTGGTCTGTGTTGGCCTGTCTGGACATCTGATCTAGCTCTCTAGACTATAAGCTCCTTGAGACCAGAGCTTGCCTTTCTCATCTCTGTATCGTCAGGGCATGACACATAGCTGGCACTCACTTATTTCTACAGAGTTCAATTGTATTGAACCGATGCTGTCTGTTGAAACTGGCCAACATTTCTGATACTCGGAGGCAACATTTATGCAGTTAAGAACCCAAGAAACAATTCCTGCAACAAATTAATATAATGACCTCATAGACATTATAGTTATGCATTGGCTATAATTGTGTAAGGATGCAATAGGCAGGAGAAATTGGTTGCTGATTCACTTGGTAGTCATCCTAAACCCCGAAGCCTGCAGATTAATAACCCCTGTAATATCATCCCAGTCCATGTAATTGAAGATGCCATCTTTACTCATTTAACATCTAATTCCTTAAAGTAGGTTTGTAAGCCCCTGACACACGGTTCAAACATTCACATTGTCTTCTTGCCCTTAGAGACATTTTTTATTAAAGAATCAAGCTGAATATGAAATAAACACAAAATAAAATCTGGCTGCAAACCTGAGTTCTGGAATTTAAAAAAAAAAAAAAAAAACTCATTTCCAACCCAGCACTAGCTGGCTGCTCTCAAATTATCCATGTAGAAAATTGCCCAAACTTTTCTACCCAAAATGCATTTGTTTCTGATTTTAAACTAAGTTCTGTCCCTAATTTTTCTTCCTTTCTCCAAAGCTTCTATCTTTAGGAAATATGGAGCCCAAGTTCTATAATTTGCACTTCATTTGAACACTAATGAAAAGAAATGCTCTTCCCCTGCAAACTATTTCCTCAGTCAATTAAACAAATCCTCTAAGTGGAGTGTGTGAAGTGATTTGTGTCCAAGAACTTAATTAGTACTTAATTCTGGAATTTGTATCTTCTTAAGCCTACATTCTTTTAAGTTTCCACCAAGCTCAAAAAACGGTCCAGGTGTGGTCCCTTCCCATAAGATCAAGGCAGAAGCAGATGTGAAGAAGTCAAGAGGAATAAAAGACCATCTGTGTCTTCAGAAAGACATCAGCCTACAAGCGTATATTCCAGGCAGCCTTTCTGTCCCCAACTAAGATCCTTTCAAGTCCACAAAGAGGGAAGCAGCAAACACTACTTGCTTACTTTGCAAAATAATTGTTGTTTTATTGTAAAGGGAATCCATGCTCAGTACAGAAAACATGGAGGAAAATACAGATAAATACAAAGGAGAAAAAAATTAAATCTGTTATCTGCTACCTAGTGGTAACTACTCACCTTTTTATAAAGATTTCTTCCTCATATTCTTTTTATTCGCTTATCTGTCTATTTTAATCTTTGGCCACACTGAACAGCATGTGGATCTTAGTTCCCCACACAGGGATCAAACCTGCACCTCCTGCATGGGAAGCACAGAGTCTTAACCACTGGACTGCAAGGGAAGTACCTAGTGATAACTACTTTTAACACAGACTTCGGTTTTTTAATGCTGAATATACATTGGATGGGATTCCCAGGTGATTCAGTGGTAAAGAATCCACCTGCCAATGCAGGAGATGCAGGAGACACAGGTTCAACCCTTGGAGGAACGAATGAAAACCCACTCCAGCATTGTTGCCTGACTAATCTCATGGACAGGGGGGCCTGGCAGGCTACAGTCATGGGGTCGCAAAGAGTCGGACACGAACGAGCAACTGAGCACTCACACATACAGTGGATATCTTCTAGTGTGATCCTACTTTGTGCACATTTCCCTCATTTCCATCAACAAACACATTTTTCCATATTGTTCAAAACTGTTTTGCATGTGTCTATTCCAGCAAGAATAAGAACTTAAGTGAGGTTTACTTCAGATGCTCTGGGCTTTTCGTGTAGGTCACACATTCTCAAATCTTTCAGGGGTATGTGTGTGGAGGGGTAAAAATATATTTTTTTATATAAAGCACATACACAGATACATACAATATATCTGTAGTATTAAATCTGTATGTAGGAGTAGTAATTGGCGGAAAATGTCTAAAAGGCTCCTTAAGGGGACAATCATGAAAAAAAAAAAAAAAAAAAGGTTGAGGAACTATATAGTAAACTAGAATATAAATGACTTAACCCAACCCTCTCAAAAAACCTGCCAACATACACTTCAACTTCTGCTTGATATCAGACTGCTAACTAAAAGCAAAAACTAAACAAAATTGTATAACGTCTGCTAATGACCATATGTTCTTGTTCAGTGTAAAAGCTATGTTTCCTTCAGGTTTGGAGCTCCAACAATCTGAGTCATTAAAGTAGGGAAAATGAAACTTATCTACTTGTTGGCAATCTGGGTGAGGACTTCCCAAGCTCCATATGTCCACCATTTCACTCAACTCAGCAGGACACTGAATAAAACCTCCTAGATCCCCAGCACAACTCCATGAAGACTGCCTGTGCACTGACCCCACTTGTCACTTACATTCTTGCTCAGTCATTTATTTAGAGGCAGTGCCCGGATGTGGTCCTAACATCAGGTCTCTTTCTGCAACTCCACAGACCCTTAACAAAGTCACTCTCGGAACCTTCTAGAATTTAGTTTCTCCATCTCTACAATGAGAGAGTTGGCATAGATTTCTAGTTGGGGCTTGCAATTCCAAGTTTTCAGATAATCAAACAGCTACGTGTTGGAGTCACTGGTCAAACACTAGGCTGTCAAAACCACCATAAAATGCAAGAGTAGCATTTTTTTCCTACCCTCCTGCAGTATTTTGGAGGCAACATGTCTTCACTATGGAGGTTCCACCTGAAAAGCCAAGGCTCTCCAGAAAGGATGTGCTGACTTCAGCTCTGAAAACACCCATCTCACTCTGCCACTTCCCAGAGCTTTTTCTCAGGCTCACTCCCAGCACAGCGCCTCTGGAGAGAACACGACCTGGATGCAGAAGATAAATATCCAGTCCTTAATGAACAGTGTATTGTTTTTCTTTAGGCCATCGTCCTGCTTTTCAGCTCTGAACAGTAGAGATGTATCAGCATAAGACCGCTGTCTAATTAAAAGAAAGTTTTAAGAACTACAAGCCCTCGTGGGATTTCTCAGCAAAGCATGAGCATCCCTAAGCTGAAAGAACACACATATTTTAGAAAGCATCCTTGGATGGCATCATTTCTAGTGCATATGGCCCAGTCTATCTTTCCTGATGTATCTGGCACCATGAGGAATGCTCTTCTGTCCAGGCACACACTCAGATGTTAGGAGCTTAACAGGGAGCTGAAAGGCAGCACGTACTTGGAAAAGCCAGACCAGACGGCCGGTTGCATTTCTTCTATTGCAATTCAGTTTGCAGCCAGGCTTGCTGTAATATACATGTGTCGGTTTCCATCCCACTGGTTGCTGTATCTCTATGATGGAGTCAGGATCCCTGCGCAGATGCGCCCCAGCAGAAGGGAAATGTGAAATGTGTTGCCCAACTGGAAATCATTCTCCTTTCTCATGAACAACTCAATTTAAAGATAAAAGCACAATAAATCCTCCCTGACTTTGGGCAGGCAACTTGGGCCATTCGCCTGACTGATCTACAGCTACATTGTGGGCTAAATCTGTATTGGACCAAGGAGTGACCCGATAGCAAATAAAATCTGAAATGGAAAGCACGTCTTTGAATGCAGAAGACAAACATGCAGAAACTAAACTGCTAAGAGAACAGGTGTGCACAGAGTTAGGATTTTGCCAGCCTTTGCCTAATGCAGTGATGAGAGTTTTACGCTCCCTTGCAAAGCAAGAAATGTGCATTCTCAGATCTCAAAGCACTGAGCCCCCCTTTTTACTCACCCCAACTCTAGAATCCCATAAGTTACAGAGCTGAAGAACCTCTGGCCAGAGCTTAATTTTATCTGGCCCTCATTAAGTTTGCAAAACATCCACAACTGTCAGTGATCTTAAATTCCCTATTTAAAAGTCATTTCCACTATTTTAACTGAGAAAACACAATAATTGGGTTTATTTTAGCCTAGCAGTTGCCAGAATGTAACTAAACTCCTCCTATTGGGTGGGTAGATAACCTCTTTTTCTCTTATGCACATCTTTTCCTCTCATTGTTCCAAGAAAATCCCTACCTTCTCAGTTTCCCTGTGATTCCTGGGGTCCAGGGCTAAGATTTCTGGAATGTAGCACTACAGTCTCTGATTCACCTGGGATAACAAAGTCTCCCATCAATTCATGGCAAATAGATGGGGAAACAGTAGAAACAGTGGCTGACTTTATTTTTCTGGGCTCCAAAATCACTGCAGATGGTGACTGCAGCCATGAAATTAAAAAACATTTTCTCCTTGGAAGGAAAGTTATGACCAACCTAGACAGCATATTCAAAAGCAGAAACATTACTTTGTCAACAAAGGTCCATCTAGTCAAGGCTATGGTTTTTCCAATAGTCATGTATGGATGTGAGAGTTGGACTATAAAGAAAGCTGAGCGCCGAAGAATTGATGTTTTTGAACTCTGGTGTTGGGGAAGACTCCTAAGAGTCCCTTGGACTGCAAGGAGATCCAACCAGTCCATCCTAAAGGAGATCAATCCTGGGTGTTCATTGGAAGGACTGATGTTGAAGCTGAAACTCCAATACTTTGGCCACCTGATGTGGAGAGCTGACTCACTGGAAAAGACCCGGATGCTGGGAAAGATTGAAGGAGGAGGAGAAGGGGACCACAGAGGATGAGATGGTTGGATAGCATCACCAACACGTTGGACATGGGTTTGGGTGAATTCCGAGAGTTGGTGATGGACAGGGAGGCCTGGCGTGCTGCGGTTCATGGGGTGGCAAAGAGTCAGACACAACTGAGTGACTGAATTGAACAAAGTCTTCTTAACTATGCACAACATGAAATTAAACTAAAATGTTATCATGTGATATATTTAATAGGATTTGATCTCATTATCCTTGATTTTAAATGCAAACCAAATGAAACTGAAAAAAAAAAACTCTCAAAAAAGAACACTAATGAGGCTGTTTTTTACTTTGATGTGGTCTTCAGTTGACCTTTTACTGTAAATACATGGTCTTAATTGGAGAAGAGAAAAAACATTCTCGGGAGTCTTGGGTCCCCCGCAAAAAGATCCCAAGGGATACACTCCCAACCCCAGAACCCAGGACTCCTTGTGAACTGAGACAAAGAGGAGGCAAAAATCTGCAGTGCCCGTCAGCATAGCTCTCCTCTCTTCGCTCCGTGACGGTGTTGCCGTCAGCCTGGTACAGATCCGTGATACAGGTCCTGCGGACAGCTTGAGTCCTCTCCTGCTCCTGCCACATCAGTGGATAACTAAGACGGTACCTCTGAAATATTTCTAAACACTACCCCCTCCTCTCCTCTCCTCGACAGTCTTCCACCAGGCCCTCTTCATCTCAGCTCGATTCTGGACCAGCCTCTCCACAGGACCTCTGGCCCTCCGGCCCTCCCTCCCTCTGTCCACAGAGTGATGGTTCTAAACCACAGATGGGGTCACGGCAGCCGTTGCTCAGAAAACACCAGCTGGACCCCTACTGCCAAAGGAAGAGGTCCAGGATGCCAAGCATGACTATGAGGGCCAGTGCGATCTGGTCCAGACCACCTTCCGGTGCCAACTCCCCTCCATTAAAGGGAAGGTTTAGAGGGACTTGATGAATTCAGAGATTGAGGGGTGAAGAAAAGGAGTGAAAAATAATAAAGCAATCACATTGAAAACTACAAACAGCTTCCTCTGGGGGGTAGGTCTAAAGGCTTTACATGCATTATCTCAATCTTCTCAGTAATAAGAAAACAGATATTACGTATGCCATTTGTCAACTAGGAGACAGGCTGCACAGTTCATTAAGTACACAGGCAGAGGTGACAGAGCCCATGTTCCTCCCCACTGTGCCACACCACCTGCCAAGTGATGCCAACACTGAGGGTCTGGGGGACCTACACCTGGTGATATGGCTCAAAATTTCATTGCAGATACCCAGGCACTACTCATGATACCCGTTTCAGCTAAACCTTCCTTATGTGTAAGAGGAAGCCCCTTACTGAAATTAAGGGTTTGGTTTTGAGAAGGTCCAAAAGACAGCAGGAAGTCTCCAACTAAACTGAAGGAGGCCAGGACGAATCATGCGTGCAATTTAAAATACAACCACTCCATGTGATGGAGAAGGAAATGGCACTCCAGTATTCTTGCCTGGAAAATTCCACGGACAGAGGAGCCTGGGGGGCTACAGCCCAAGGGGTCGCAAGGAGTTGGCCACAACTGAGCACTCCATGTGGAGGAAAAGGAACTCTCCTACACTGTTGGTGGGAATGCAAGTTGGTGCAGCCACTACAGAAAACAGTATGGAGCTTCTTTAGAAAATTAAAAACAGAATTACCAGCTGGCCCAGCAATCCCAAACATGGGCATATACACAGACAGAACTACAATTTAAAAAGATACACGCACCTCCATGTTCATAGCAGCACTGTTTACAATAGCCAAAACATGGAAACAACCTCAATATCCATCGACAGATGAATGAATAAAGATGTGGTGCACACACACACACACACACACACACACACACAGAGGAATCCTACTCAGCCATGTAAGAAAATGACACGATGCCATTTGCAGCAACACGGATGGAACTACATATTATCATATTAAGAAAGTCAGACAGAGAAAGACCAATGCCACATGATATCACACGCATGTGGATTCTAAAGCATGGCACAAATGAACCTGTTTCTAAAAAACAGAAACAGACTCACAGACAGAGAGACCAGACCTGTGGTTGCCAATGTGGAGAGGGAGACGGATGCACTGGAAGTGTGGAGTCGGGAGAGGCAAGCTATTGCACGCAGAATGGATGTAAAAGGCCCTACTGGAGGACTTCCCTGGTGGCTCAGACGGTAAAAGCATCTGCCTGCAATGCGGGACACCCGGGTTCGATCCCTGGGTGGGAAAGATCCCCTGGAGAAGGAAATGGCAGCCTGCTCCAATATTCTTGCCTGGAAAATCCCATGGGCGGAGGAGCCTAGCAGGCTACAGTCCACGGGGTCACAAAGAGTCAGACACGACTGAGCGACTTCACTTCACCGGCACAGTGAAGTATAATCTCCTGGGATAAACTATAATGGAAAAAGGATATTTTTTAAAGGATGTATACATAAATATATATGTGAAAAACTGAGTCATTTTGCTACACATCTGAAATTGGCACAACCGTGTAAATCAACTATACTTAAATTTAAAAAACGCACCCACTGAAATTCCCTTTCTCAATCATCCCTGAGTATATATGGAGGGGGAAATACACGGAAGGATTCTATCTCCTAGTAACCCTTTTGATGGGCCCATGCTCACCAAGCCCATTCCTATCTGCTGTTGGCTTTCAATGTTGAGAAACCTATGAAAGTAAGAATGTGTGAGGCAGCAGACCCCAGGGCCTTTGCCTGCACTGTTCTCGCTTCCTGAACTGCTCCTCCCCAGTCACAGCCCTCACACTTTGGCCTAATTAATGGCCACTCCACCTTCCTAGCTTAGCTGAAGCATACAGTACATGCTCAACAAATCTCTGTTGAACAAATGAATGAATAAATTGGAATTGCAGTCTTCCTCAGTTCAGTTGCCCAGTCATGTCCAACTTCATTGCGACCCCATGAACCACAGCACGCCAGGCCTCCCTGTCCATCACCAACTCCCAGAGTTCATTCAGACTCACGTCCATTGAGTCAGTGATGCCATCCAGCCAGCTCATCCTCTGTCGTCCCCTTCTCCTCCTAACAAACTTCTATTTGTCATATGAATTAACAAGTTCATCAATCTGGTTTTAGAACCAGTGTCTCATGAACTCAGTCAGGCAACCAAGCTCCCTGACACTGAGTCATGAGTCTGGGGATCTGTGAGAATGAGGAATTGGACCTAGATCTTGGTGACCCACCGGCCCCAGCGTGGGCACTTAGGTAGCCTCTGTCTCTAACATGGAATCCATCTCCTCTCTGGCACCCAGAAAACTGTGTCCATTGGTAGACAACACATCACCTGCAGATACTGCTACACACACATCAAGTTTGATGTGACAGCTCCTGTTCCAGGCACGTTTACTCTCTGAAATCAAATAACGAATGCGAGGGGAAGCGAAGGCTGGTGAACAGGAAGGAAAATCTAACTCACCCAGTCCTTCTCCACTTAGGAATGATAAACGCTACACACCATGGTGACATAAACTGTAAGCAGGCTCCCCTTTAAAAATACAACCATCAATCTGTTGCTAAGCCCACAACCAGTTGCAGTATTAATCATATTCTTTTGGCAAGAGAATCCATTTCCCAATAAAGTTTGAGTGGCAGAGGAAAGGCAGAGCCAGCCATCGGGAAATAAACGATGCTTCCAAATGATCAAAGGAAAGCTGCTCTTCTCACTGGCAGCTCGCTAGCCATCCTGCTGCTCGCACCAGACATACATAACTGCACGTGCCATTCCGCTTCCCCCACATCATATTTCCATCACTGCAGAGTGCTCCACGGCTCTGTGCTGGGCCCATCTTTCACTCTGCGCCAGCTCTGTATGCTTTGAACACAGACCTCCCCTAGCAATGAAGAGTCCCTTCTTAAGCACACCTGTCACCTTTACTTTTTTACTCACAGCTTCCTTCTCTCCTTCGCCTCCTCCCCGTCCTCGGCCAACAATCTCACAGCAATCACGCTAAGCAGCACCGTGTTCTGCTTTGCCTCCTGAACCGTGAACACCTGGAAGGCAGAGTCCAAACCTTTTTCCTCTTTATTTCCCCAGTGGCTGGCACCACATAAACATCTGATAAGTGCTTAGACAGTAGGGTTTTATTCACAATAAGAGAGAAGATTCTAATAAAGGAAACAAACTCGGCAATCAGCGAACTGCTATTCATGAGAAAGTCTACGCAACCAGCTCTCAGGTGCTATGCTCATATTAGGGACAGCAGGACAAATCCCCACATGTTCTGCCATTTTCCTCTAATTGGCTATTACTGAGTATTTCTCCTTCCATAAAAATGTTAAGATCTGTTGGGCCAATATCCTTTAGAAATGCTATGATGTTACTTCATCTACACTAAACTTATAGATTAATTTGAAATGAATGACATCCTGACAAAACTTCAGTTCAGTTGCTCAGTCATGTCCGACTCTTTGTGACCCCATGGACTGCAGCATGCCAGGCCTCCCTGTCCATCACCAACTCCCAGAGCTTACTCAAACTCATGTCCATCATGTCGGTGATGCCACCCAACCATCTCATCCTCTGTTGTCCCCTTCTCCTTCCACCTTCAATTTCTCCTAGCATCAGGGTCTTTTCCAATGAGTCGGTTCTTTGCATCAGATGGCCAGCTTCAGCGTCAGTCCTTCCAGTGAATATTCAGGACTGATTTCCTTTAGGAAATTTCCTGACAACACTGTCTTCCTTCACATCCATAAGCACAGTCTCTCTCTTCACTTTCTTAGCCTTCTTTTATGCCCTTTAGATTTTCTTGGGGCAAATTGTATGTACTCTTTGAGTAGATTAATTCCTAGATACATTATAGTTGTTGCTATTATAAATGACATCTTCCATCATAATTTCTTAATTTATTATTGTGGTACAAAAAAAATACTGATACTTGTATGTTTCTATCATCTGACAAACTTATTGAACTCACAATACTGATGACTGGTTTGTTAATTATTTCTTCTCCAAGTAAATGATATTATATGCAAATAATGATGATTTGTCTCTTCCCTTCCTAATCCTTTGGCCTTTCTTTTATTTGTTTTAATGCATTACCCAAAATCTTATTTAGTATGTGGCAGCAGTAGTCATGGGTACTTCTTTCTAACCCTGAAAAAGAATGCTTCTAAAATGTGTCGATGAGACATGATGTTTGCAATAGGCTTTTGGAGGAAAGCCTTTAGCAAGTTAAAGGCGTCCTCTCCATGATAGAGTATATTGTTCCCAGTTCTCTGCTGCCCTTTCTACCAGGTCCATCTTCATAGGGCAAAGTATAGATCCCACCACACTGATACCAAGCTTGGTCACGTGACTTTCTTCAGCCAATGGACTGTGAAAGGAAGTGACATATGGCACATCCAACCTGACGTCTGCAGCCATCACTTGGTGCTTCTACTGCCCATTCCCTGCACTAATGAATCACCACATCCCAGAGCGGGCTCCCCCTCCAGGCTGGGCTCCAGAATGAAGAGTACAGACAACAGAGATAGCCAACTCAGGGCCAACACATACCATGAACAGGAGGTCGACCTCTGTTACATCAGACACCGACATGGGGCTTGTTTGCTACTGCAGAATCACCTAGCAAACGCTGACAGCTACACCATCTACTCCTATTTTTCTCTAGACTTCTGTCATAAATAGGTGCCCTTTCTACCTCCTTTGAGATCATCCTATGGTGATTCTCCTTTAATCTGCTCATGTAATGAGGCCTACTGATAGATTTCATGTGGTTAAATCTACAGCAGACATTAGCCATCCAATCGAAAAAAGACGAGTGCTGCCCCTTCCACTGCGGGGCACTGCCACTGGGAGACTGCTGTCCCGCCTGGAACGGCACTTACCGGCCTGCAGGGGTGGCCATCAGACTAGTTCTCATCAGCAGCGCATAAGCAGAAATGCTGTGCATCCCATACAGGCCCAAAGCTCCTATAAAGTAGGTGGAGATTCTCCATACTCTCGGGATTCTGGGGCCTTAGACAGTGGCTGAACCCAAGATATAAGAGGCCAGGGTCCTTGAACTGCCACACAGACCATCTGCCAATCACTGTGAGCAAGAAATAGACCTCTATGCAGGGGGAGCTTGTCTATTAGCCATCTTGCACTCCATGGATAAATCTAAAGATATATGAGTTTTTTAATATGCCGTTGGATTGAGAATAACATTTTATTGCAGATTTTAACTAAAACTGACTTGTCATTTCCCTTTGCTGGTACCATCTTCATTCAGTTTTTAATACTGAGGCTATAAAGTTGGTGCTAAGTTTCAGAAAGCAACAAGAGAAGCTTTCCCATTTTTATAAGTCTCTGAAACAACTTGTATAAGGCAGGGTCTATCTACTCATATAAAACTGTGTGGGCCTTAAAATTTGGGGAGGAGGAAGTTTTCATCACTATTTCAATTTCTTCAGCAGTGATTGTTCCAGTCAAGTTTCCATTTGTCAACAGGCCAACTTCACAATCTCATATTTTTCCCATAAACCCATTCATTTCATATGGTATTTCAGTTATTTGTGTACAGTTGCTCATACAATTCACTTATGAAATCTAAGTTGCTTTCACATCTGTGGTTATTTTATATGCACCTTCTCTCCTTATTCCTTGATAGATCTCACCAGAGACTTGTCTATCTTTCTGATCTTTTCAAAGAATATTTGGTGTTTTGAATCAGTTATTTTTTTCAATCCCTCTTTTATTGATTTCTACCCTGTCTTATTATTTCAATCCTTCCCATTTCATTGGGCCAGAGAATATACAATCTGAATGATATCAATTCTTAGAAATCTGATACTGACGTTCTGATCTATAATTTGATCCATTTCTAAAATAATACATATTTAGTGTTTTCCGGGTGCAAGCTTACTAATCATGCTATACAGATCTTTTATATTCTTGCTTATTTTTGTCTGATCTGTTTCCAAGAAGAATATATTAAAATCCCTATCTACAATGGTGGCTTTATCTATGTATTACTGTAATTCTGCCAATTTTTTCTTTGTATAGTTTGAGGCTGTGTTGTTGGTTATATTTGTTCATGACTATTGTATCTTCTTGGAATATTGTGGTATTGTGGCATTTTCAGAATAATCACTTTCATCTCTTTTCACGTTGTTCACCTTAAATTCTATTTCATCTGATACTGGAATTGCTAGCCTAGTGTTATTTTGGTTATTTGCCTGGGATGCCATTTTTATCTTTTATTCTCAACCTTGCTCTATGCTTTCATTTATGTGACCCTCTTAAAACCATATATTGCTGGATCATTTTTGTAACTGAGTCTAAGAGTTCCTGTGTTTTAATCAGTAAGATTAACTCATTTGAACTGTAATCACTGATGCTGTAGGATTGATTTCATCACCCTACTTTGTATTTTCTATCTACCATGGGTTTTTTCTTTTTAGTTTCCTATCTCTTGCTGAATCAATCCAACTATCTTTATTTTTTCCTACTGCTATTCTGAAAGTTATAAAATGTTTTTTAATTATTTTCTTGGTTGTCCCTAACTTACAAAGATCCATATTTATATGTATTTTTTCTCTTAATAGCTAAATATCTAAATTTTTCCTCTTAATATCATGACCATGTCTTCCTCCTCACAATACTGCTTCTCCTACCTCTATTGTTTCATACAGACTCACTGACATCATTCACCTTTCATTTTCTATGTTGGCACTGTCTGGAAACTGAGTTTCAAATCAGTTATGGGATCCTTGTCCCTGTTTTTTCTGGCATACCCAGAACCCCAAGCAAAGGAATAGTCAGCAGATCATCTTTTCTTCATCTCATTGATTAGAACTAGAATTCTCTCCTCAGTTTATCATCATCTGGGGGGAAGGCAAATAAGAACAGTGCTCCTGGGGGGATAAATTGGGAGATTGGGATTGACATATACACACTCCTACTGCTAAGTCACTTCAGTCGTGTCTGACTCTGTGTGACCCCATAGACGGCAGCCCACCAGGCTCCCCCGTCCTGGGGACTCTCCAGGCAAGAACACTGGAGTGGGTTGCCATTTCCTTCTCCAATGCATGAAAGTGAAAAGTGAAAGTGAAGTCTCTCAGTTGTGTTCCACTGTTTGCGACCCCGTGGACTGCAGCCTACGAGGCTCCCTGTCCATGGGATTTTCCAGGCAAGAGTACTGGCGTGGGGGTGCCATTGCCTTCTCCCATATACACACAGTCCCATATATAAAATAGATAACGAATAAGGACCTACTATAGAGCACAGGGAATTCTTCTCAATACTCTGAAATGACCTATATGGGAAGCGAATCTAAAAAATAGTAGAAATATGTATATGCATAATGCAATTACTTTGCTACATGACAGAAACACATTTTAAATCAAGTATATTCCAATAAAAATATTTTTTAAATAGTGTGCCTATGAATATTCTTAACAGCTTTGAGTGTGTTGTGTAGTGACTCTCAGTCACGAACACTCAGTTGTGTCTGGTTCTCTGTGACCCCCATGGACTGGGATGTTTTCCTGGCAAGAATACTAGAGTGGGTTGCCATTTTCTCCTCCAGGGGATCTTTCCAACACAGGGATCAAACCCACATCTCCCGCACTGCAGGCAGATTCTTTACTGCTGAGCCATTGGGGAAGCCCCTTTAATAGTTTTATTGAGGTACAATTTATATACCATAAAATTCACCAATTTTAAGCATATGATTCCAAAATATAATTATGTTTACAGAGTTGTGCTCCCTTCATGACATTAGTTTCAAACATTTCCATCACCCGAAAAAAAATTCCTCTTGCTGCTCTGTAGTCAAACTCAGTCCCTACCTCCAGCCTCAGACAACCCCTCATCTATTTTCTGTCTCCACTGATTTGCTATTTTCTGGACAGTTCATATAAATGCAATCATCTGATACATAGTCTATCCGGCTGCTTTCGCTGAGCATAATATCCTTGAGGTTCATCCACACCATTACATGTATCANAGTGATTGTTCCAGTCAAGTTTCCATTTGTCAACAGGCCAACTTCACAATCTCATATTTTTCCCATAAACCCATTCATTTCATATGGTATTTCAGTTATTTGTGTACAGTTGCTCATACAATTCACTTATGAAATCTAAGTTGCTTTCATATCTGTGGTTATTTTATATGCACCTTCTCTCCTTATTCCTTGATAGATCTCACCAGAGACTTGTCTATCTTTCTGATCTTTTCAAAGAATATTTGGTGTTTTGAATCAGTTATTTTTTTCAATCCCTCTTTTATTGATTTCTACCCTGTCTTATTATTTCAATCCTTCCCGTTTCATTGGGCCAGAGAATATACAATCTGAATGATATCAATTCTTAGAAATCTGATACTGACGTTCTGATCTATAATTTGATCCATTTCTATGACAATGCCACATGTGCTCAAAAATAATACATATTTAGTGTTTTCCGGGTGCAAGCTTATTAATCATGCTATACAGATCTTTTATATTCTTGCTTATTTTTGTCTGATCTGTTTCCAAGAAGAATATATTAAAATCCCTATCTACAATGGTGGCTTTATCTATGTATTACTGTAATTCTGCCAATTTTTTCTTTGTATAGTTTGAGGCTGTGTTGTTGGTTATATTTGTTCATGACTATTGTATCTTCTTGGAATATTGTGGTATTGTGGCATTTTCAGAATAATCACTTTCATCTCTTTTCACGTTGTTCACCTTAAATTCTATTTCATCTGATACTGGAATTGCTAGCCTAGTGTTATTTTGGTTATTTGCCTGGGATGCCATTTTTATCTTTTATTCTCAACCTTGCTCTATGCTTTCATTTATGTGACCCTCTTAAAACCATATATTGCTGGATCATTTTTGTAACTGAGTCTAAGAGTTCCTGTGTTTTAATCAGTAAGATTAACTCATTTGAACTGTAATCACTGATGCTGTAGGATTGATTTCATCACCCTACTTTGTATTTTCTATCTACCATGGGTTTTTTTCTTTTTAGTTTCTTATCTCTTGCTGAATCAATCCAACTATCTTTATTTTTTCCTACTGCTATTCTGAAAGTTATAAAATGTTTTTTAATTATTTTCTTGGTTGTCCCTAACTTACAAAGATCCATATTTATATGTATTTTTTCTCTTAATAGCTAAATATCTAAATTTTTCCTCTTAATATCATGACCATGTCTTCCTCCTCACAATACTGCTTCTCCTACCTCTATTGTTTCATACAGACTCACTGACATCATTCACCTTTCATTTTCTATGTTGGCACTGTCTGGAAACTGAGTTTCAAATCAGTCATGGGATCCTTGTCCCTGTTTTTTTCTGGCATACCCAGAACTCCAAGCAAAGGAATAGTCAGCAGATCATCTCTTATTCATCTCATTGACTAGAACTAGAATTCTCTCCTCAGTTTATCATCATCTGGGGGGAAGGCAAATAAGAACAGTGCTCCTCGGGGGATAAATTGGGAGATTGGGATTGACATATACACACTCCTACTGCTAAGTCACTTCAGTCATGTCTGACTCTGTGTGACCCCATAGACGGCAGCCCACCAGGCTCCCCCGTCCTGGGGACTCTCCAAGCAAGAACACTGGAGTGGGTTGCCATTTCCTTCTCCAATGCATGAAAGTGAAAAGTGAAAGTGAAGTCTCTCAGTCGTGTCCCACTGTTTGCGACCCCATGGACTGCAGCCTACGAGGCTCCCTGTCCATGGGATTTTCCAGGCAAGAGTACTGGCGTGGGGGTGCCATTGCCTTCTCCCATATACACACAGTCCCATATATAAAATAGATAACGAATAAGGAGCTACTATAGAGCACAGGGAATTCTTCTCAATACTCTGAAATGACCTATATGGGAAGCGAATCTAAAAAATAGTAGAAATATGTATATGCATAATGCAATTACTTTGCTACATGACAGAAACACATTTTAAATCAAGTATAGTCCAATAAAAATATTTTTAAAGTAGTGTGCCTATGAATATTCTTAACAGCTTTGAGTGTGTTGTGTCGTGACTCTCAGTCATGAACACTCAGTTGTGTCTGGTTCTCTGTGACCCCCATGGACTGGGATGTTTTCCCGGCAAGAATACTAGAGAGGGTTGCCATTTTCTCCTCCAGGGGATCTTTCCAACACAGGGATCAAACCCACATCTCCTGCACTGCAGGCAGATTCTTTACTGCTGAGCCATTGGGGAAGCCCCTTTAATAGTTTTATTGAGGTACAATTTATATACCATAAAATTCACCAATTTTAAGCATATGATTCCAAAATATAATGGGTTGCCATTTTCTCCTCCAGGGGATCTTTCCAACACAGGGATCAAACCCACATCTCCCGCACTGCAGGCAGATTCTTTACTGCTGAGCCATTGGGGAAGCCCCTTTAATAGTTTTATTGAGGTACAATTTATATACCATAAAATTCACCAATTTTAAGCATATGATTCCAAAATATAATTATGTTTACAGAGTTGTGCTCCCTTCATGACATTAGTTTCAAACATTTCCATCACCCGAAAAAAAATTCCTCTTGCTGCTCTGTAGTCAAACTCAGTCCCTACCTCCAGCCTCAGACAACCCCTCATCTATGTTCTGTCTCCACTGATTTGCTATTTTCTGGACAGTTCATATAAATGCAATCATCTGATACACAGTCTATCCGGCTGCTTTCGCTGAGCATAATATCCTTGAGGTTCATCCACACCATTACATGTATCAGTACTTCATTTCATCTTATTCCTGAGTAGTAGTACTGTGTTAAAAGGTTGGGCCATATTTTGTTTATCCATTTCCCAGTTTCTGGACATTTTTTCCATTTTTGACTATACTGAATAATATTACTATGAACATTCTACGTAAAGCTAAATGTTGCTTGGTTAGCACATAAACTAGAAACCTCACCAAAGCATTCGTCCATTAAGTAGTCACTGAGCACTATCTGTGCACAAGGCACCTTGCTGCTTCTCCTTGAGTTTACAGTCTAATAACAAACCATGTGCCTTTCGAAGTACAGGGCATCAAGGGTCCAAAAGGATAAACACAGAGAGGGTCTACAGGATTTGAAAAAGGAATACATTTTTTATAGCTAAGAAATGAAAGACATTTCTAGGAAAAAGTCACCTGTGAGTGTGGGCGATCAGTTGACTATGGAACTCAGAGGTCCAGGAATTCCATGATGATCCAAGACAAGCATTTAGGAGACAAGACCAAGGACAGTCCCGCCTCCTTCCCTGTACTATTCCCCTTGAAAATGCTCCTCTCTGTTCTTCATTCCCAGTCACCACCAAATTTCTTAACCTCCCTCCAGATAACCATACAAAGACCAAGCTGTTGTTCAGTTGCTAAGTCATGTCTGACTCTTTTTTGACCCCACAGAGTGTAGGAGGTCTATGGGTCTATACCCCAGGCTTCTCTGTCTATGGGATTTTTCAGGCAAGAATATCGGAGTGGGTCGCCATGCCGTCCTCCAGAAGATCTTTCTGACCCAGGGATGGAACCTGGGTCTCCTACACTGACGGCAGATTCTTTACCATCCCGCCATTCGACAAAAGAACCACTTAATGTATATCACATGCCACCATTTTATGCTAAAGATCCTACTTTGTCAAATAATTTCAGAAATGACTTCAATATCAAGAGTCAAAGCAAAACCTTCCACTAGAGGGGAACGTGGTTTTTTGGCCTGATGAGTAATTTGCACTCAGTAATGGGGAGTCATCCAAGCCACCAAGCGTGAATTACTAATTTTCAAAAGACCAAAAATAGAATAAAGTACATTCAACCTTAAAACCGTTCTGAACGTAATCTTCCTTTGAGGATTCAGAATGCCTGGAAACACTCTAAATTGTGAATAAGGACCACGACTCTAGGTTGCCACATCCATACAAAGTTACTCAATAAAACCCAGCAGGCTCCAAGCTTACTAATCCTTCTGTTCAAAGCTGAAAAGAATGGCTCTTCCTATAGTAAACGTAAGGTAAATGCCACCAGAATCAGGTATAGGAGATGCGCCTCTTAGGGAATGTCACTGGTTTCATTTTCATTGATTCCAGGTTTACTGCAGGCAGCAAAATTCNTAAAACCCAGCAGGCTCCAAGCTTACTAATCCTTCTGTTCAAAGCTGAAAAGAATGGCTCTTCCTATAGTAAACGTAAGGTAAATGCCACCAGAATCAGGTATAGGAGATGCGCCTCTTAGGGAATGTCACTGGTTTCATTTTCATTGATTCCAGGTTTACTGCAGGCAGCAAAATTCACCCTTTATAGGTATATCGCTTCATGGATTTTCACAAACTTACATAATTGTGTAAGCATCATGACAATAGAGATATAGAATATTTTCATCATCATCCTCCAAAATTCCTTCATGCTCAGCTGGTCCCCTAATTCCTGGCAGTCATGAATCTAATTTCTGTTCCTATGGGTTTATCTTTTCCAGAGTGTCACATAAGTGGAATTATACAGTATATACCTTCAGAGCCTGCCTTCTTTTACTTAGTACTTTTAAGAGTTATCTGTGCTATGCAAACTATTATATATAGGATGGATAAACAACAAGGTCCTACTGCACGGCACAGGGCACTATATTTAATACCCTGTGATGAACCAGAATGGAAAAGGATAGGAAAAAGAGTAACATGTATTACTGAGTCGCTTTGCTACACAGCAGAAGTTAACACAACACTGTAAATCAGCTATACTCCGAGAAAACGTTTTAAAGTTATCTCTGCTGTTTTACTGATTTTGTATTTTTAATGAAAGTAGGACTGGGACATCCCAATGGGTACTCCTGGCCTCACAGGAGGCTCTTTGTCACTGTTCACGAGGTATGAGACTTCTTTCCAGGGGGTCTTCTGAGCAACCTCATACCTTCTTCTTTATATATGAAAAGTGGGACAAATCATTTTTTGAGATCTGAACCAGGTTTTCAAAGAGCAAAACTTTCACACAAGGACACAAACTCTGGTCTATGGAACTCTGTGACCCCAGCCCAGCAGGGCCACAAAACCGACTGTTTAACTCACCTGAACTTCAAAATCATCAACGGTCAACTTGGATAGTACTATTTTCACTCAAAAAGAAAACAATCCTGCTGGGTGAATTTCTCAGGAAATGACAGATTATTTCACTTTTTTGATTTGTGTGCATGTATGTGTGTGTGCATCTGTGTGTGTTGAAGACTGGCTCTGAAAACATTTCCAAAGGTGGAACATAAAAAAGCACTCTGGGCAAAGTCAGTACTTTTGGAATGCCTCAGGAGCCTCAGGTAATTCTTGAAGGGCAACATGTATTCTGATAAATGAGGCAGAAACGGACAGTCAGGCAGAGCCTGCCCAGATGGTTCCTCAGCACCCTCTTCCCAGGTTATCAGAGGGAGGGGCCTCCCCTCGCCTCACCCCCAGCACATCCCATTCCAGGGTCCCCAGTTCCCTCACCACACACTCACTCATGCATCTTCACATTCTACAAATATCAACATCTTAGGAGCGCCCCCTAGTGATGCTACCATGCTCACTGCAGGATTCCGCTCTTAAACAGCCAGCTGGAGTGCAGACTCACAGTGGGTATGGGCTGAGTTCAAATTCCTTTTTCTTTTTTTTTGTCCCTTTGCCTCCAGCCTTACCACCCTCTAGAGCCACCTGAAAGGTCACCCAGGTAAAGCCTGATGACTGAGATGTCCACACCAGATACTCACTGCCCAAACCCACCGTCTGGCACCCAGCTTGGTACCAGTGGGTTTGGGTGACCTTCCAAACATCTCTCCTCACAATTTTTTTTTTTTTCTTTTTACCTCTGAGTAATAATTTGACTCTCTCCTCACCAAGGGAAAGAACACCTCACTCCAAAGAAGCCTAGCTTCTAGAACAACCCTCTCACGTGCAAGTTGCTATTTAGGGGAGCAACAGCTTAAGAAGCTAAATGGTGCCTTTCTCATCCTAAGATAGAGTTGAGTGTTTTGCTGCTGGCTCAGTGGTAAAGAGTCCACCTGCCAAAGCAGGAGACATAAGTTGGATCTCTGGTCCAGGAGGATCCCACATGCCACAGGGCAGCTAAGCCCGTGCACCACAGTTATTGAGCTCTAGAGCCCGGGAATGGATGCTTTTGAACTGTGGTGTTGGAGAAGACTCCTGAGAGTCCCTTGGACTGCAAGGAGAGCCAACCAGTCCATTCTGAAGGAGATCAGCCCTGGGATTTCTTTGGAAGGAATGATGCTAAAGCTGAAACTCCAGTACTTTGGCCATCTCATGCGAAGAGTTGACTCTTTGGAAAAGACTCTGATGCTGGGAGGGATTGGGGGCAGGAGGAGAAGGGGACGACAGAGGATGAGATGGCTGGATGGCATCACAGACTCGATGGATATGAGTCTGAGTGAATTGGCATCATGGACTCGATGGATATGAGTCTGAGTGAACTCCGGGAGTTGGTGATGGACAGGGAAGCCTGGCGTGCTGCGGTTCATGGGGTCGCAAAGAGTCGGACACGACTGAGTGACTGAACTGAGCTGAACTGAGAGCCCGGGAGCCATGGCTACTGAGTCCATGTGCCCAAGAGCCTGTGCACCACAACAAGAGGCCTTCACACCGCGACTAGAGT
Source organism: Oreotragus oreotragus (assembly GCA_006410675.1). Lineage (NCBI taxonomy): Eukaryota > Metazoa > Chordata > Mammalia > Artiodactyla > Bovidae > Oreotragus > Oreotragus oreotragus. Next base: position 294,217 of record SJYX01006985.1, read on the forward strand.
AGCCCCCACTCACCACAACGCAGCAACGAAGCCCACACATCAAGGAAGACCCAGCACAGCCACTAATAAGTAAAATCATAATTAAAATTTTTTCTTTATAAAAAAGTTCCTGATCAATCCCTCTCTCTTGTAAAGTTAAATAACAATGACTCGATGGATATGAGTCTGAGTGAACTCCGGGAGTTGGTGATGGACAGGGAAGCCTGGCATGCTGCGGTTCATGGGGTCGCAAAGAGTCGGACACGACTGAGCGACTGAACTGAGCTGAACTGAGAGCCCGGGAGCCATGACTACTGAGTCCATGTGCCCAAGAGCCTGTGCGCCACAACAAGAGGCCTTCACACCGCGACTAGAGTAGCCCCCACTCGCCACAACGCAGCAACGAAGCCCACACATCAAGGAAGACCCAGCACAGCCACCAATAAGTAAAATAATAATTAAAATTTTTTCTTTATAAAAAAGTTCCTGATCAATCCCTCTCTCTTGTAAAGTTAAATAACAAATAACNACTCACCACAACGCAGCAACGAAGCCCACACATCAAGGAAGACCCAGCACAGCCACTAATAAGTAAAATCATAATTAAAATTTTTTCTTTATAAAAAAGTTCCTGATCAATCCCTCTCTCTTGTAAAGTTAAATAACAAATAACAACAATAATATCAAGTGTTATTTTATTCAAAAGCCTATTAAAGGGCAAATATCTGGAATGTTCATTACTTTCCTTACAGATTTTAATTCATGCATCCAATCCTAAGAGACATGGATATTTTATCCCCAAGTAATAAATGAGGAAAGTAAGACTCAGAGATGCTGAGCCCCTTGCTCAAAACTGCCAGCTAGTAAGAGGTGCAGTGAGAATGTGATCGATTGTTCTCTTTGCTGTTGTTCAGCCGCTAAGTCATGCCCAGCTCTTTGCAACCCCATGGACTTTAGTGCTCCAGGCTTCCCTGTCCTTCACTATCTCCTAAACTTTGCTTAAATTCATGTCCATTGATATTGGTGACACCATCTAACCATCTCATCCTCTGCCATCCCCTCCTTGTCCCCTGATCTTTCCTAACATCAGGGTCTTTTCCAGTGAGTCGGCTCTTCATATCAGGAGGGTCAAAGTACTGGAGCTTCAGCATCAGTCCTTCCAATGAATATTCAGGGTTGATTTCTCTTTACTACTACATTTAACTGTCCCAAGGAAATAATAATGAATGGTTTAAAAGTTTCATCCATAAAGTTGTTCCTCATGGTTTGAGAAAAGAAAACCATGAAAAAAAAAAGTTAGCATCCAACAACCAGGCATGGTTAACATAAATCTGCAGAGTTTTAAATCATTACAACAAATAGATTATGAAAGCCAGGTGAAGATATGTGTTCACTTCCTCCTCTCGCCACAAAGGCCACTGATATTACAGTAAATAAGTACTCCAGTACTCTTGCCTGGAAAATCCCATGGACACAGGAGCCTGGTGGGCTGCAGTCCATGGGGTCGTGAAGAGTCGGACACGACTGAGCAACTTCCCTTTCACTTTTCACTTTCATGCATTGGAGAAGGAAATGGCAACCCACTCCAGTGTTCTTGCCTGGAGAATCCCAGGGACGGGGGAGCCTGGTGGGCTGCCGTCTATGGGGTCACACAGAGTCAGAAATGACTGAAGCGACTCATCGGTACAAACAGGACAATATCATAAAAGCACTGTGAACTTCGGGTGAACTTCCAAAAACCAGAAGGCAGTTGCAACAGTGCTGGTAGCAGAACCAGAGTATACAGAGAGGCGAGAAGGAGCTATGAAAAGGAGGGAGAAGCTGCCTCCAAACACAGAAGCCAAGCCATAGATACCAAGAAGGGGAGGAATGAACGGAGACTGCAGAAAGGTTACAAGTGTTGCTCTTGCTCTATCTGTTCACCCATCACCACTCGCCTCCTTCCCCAAGAGCAACAAATGAGCTTTTGGCTAAAAGAGGACATAAAAATCCTAAGGATACTTAACCACCTCCCAAAGAGATGCGTAAGCTTCCAGCGTGGGGATTATCATCCCAGAATACATTCTTCTTCAGCTAAGCATGAGGGCGCTGGAGTGCCACAACCTGTCTGCTTTCATTTCATAAACATCTGCCAATTAACTCAGCTGCCCGTGTACTTGGTGGTGGGCAACCAAAACAACTCCAGCTCCATGCATCAATCACCCCAGCCCGCATTCCTGGAATAAATTAATAACCAGAA
>SJYX01006985.1:300122-337948 GCA_006410675.1 Oreotragus oreotragus
AGAAGGGGACGACCGAGGATGAGATGGCTGGATGGCATCACGGACTCGATGGACGTGAGTCTGAGTGAACTCCGGGAGATGGTGATGGATAGGGAGGCCTGGCGTGCTGCGATTCATGGGGTCGCAAAGAGTCGGACACGACTGAGCGACTGAACTGAACTGAACTGATGAGTTCCTAGAGAAATAGCCAAGAAAATGGCAAGAAGGAAATAATGACAAAAGTACTCAAAATAAATTTCACAGAACTAAATAGAGAAATAAGATCGAAAGGGCCTGTCAAGTGCCAAAAAGGATAAATGGAAAATACCATAAAGAAAACATCCTAAAATCTTCCATGGTCTATATGCTAAGGGAGGTAGAGTGTGGACAAAACAGAACAGATTATCCACAAAGGAATGAAAATTTTATGTGTTGTGCTAATTAGTGATACTGAAATCAGAGGACAACCACGCGTGTTTTGAAATGTCAAGGGGCAAATTATTCTAAGTTTCTAGAGTCACACACACGCACACACTCCACATGTATGAAAGTTTAAAAAGACTTTTTCCAATCCTCAGGTGAAGAAGACATCTGCTTCCCCCACCAAGAAAAATGAAAGTCAGAAAACAAAGTAGCTGTTGCAAGAAAGTCAAATTCCAACACAGTCAAACATAACATGCCGGATGGTACGGTAGAGAAAGAAAATTCATCTGACCCTGGGGCCAGGAATGTTTGTGGGACACAGTTCCAACTGCAGAGGCATCTATGCCTCTCTTCCCCAGGTTTTCCCAAAACACAAAGCGTTAAGACCAAGGAGCACATGAGGAGGTAGCTTTATTTGGAGAAGTGATCCCAGGTGACAGGAGTGGAGGGGCTGGCAAGGCTGAACAAGATCAGAAAGAAAGTCAAATCAAGGAAATTCAACAGAGCTGATCACCACTGGGACACCCAGCCTCCATTCCACTGAGGACCCTCTGAGACTCACCTGCCTATGGAAGGACGAGGGGAATACGTACCCACTGGTTTCCAATCCCCATTGATCAAGGGCTGTCCCGAGGGCCTGGCGTTTCCAAATGTGTATATACATGAGAATGGCTGAGCAGGAGGCTTCCTAGATACAGCAGCAGCAGAAAAAGTCTCAGGAAGAAAAATGAGAAATGGTGCACTGTGCAAAACTATATTTTCCATCTGCATGTAATATTTTGTAATAACAACTGTGTAAATGAGAGACATAAATAGTACATAGACATCAGCACTGCTCACCAAATATTTTTGGCTTTTTGGCTTAAGATGGAAACATACTCTTTGGCTCCTTTATGGTTGAGTAGGCTGATGTGATTAATTCTGGCTAGAGAATTTAACTGAAAGGATATCCCACATCCATTCAGGATATTTAAATGCTGATGTAAGACACTCCAGAGCTTTTTTTCCATCTGTTGTAATGAATGCCAACATTACAGATAATAGTAGCTCTGTTTCCATCAGTTGCCGAGTAAGGAGGACCCAGCACAGATGCTCTAATCCACCATAATAGACATGAAAGTGAAGGAGAAAGAAGCTTTTGTTGTTTAAAACCACCGAGACCTGGGGATTACTTGTTACAGCAGGCTAACCTAGCCCTTCCTGACTGATACAATGAGTAAAGGTTTTATAGTGTTATGGGAGTAAACCAGCTTACCAAATTTTACACATACAAAGTAATTACACCATACATAAGAAATAAACCTAATAAGAAAAGGGACGACAAGACAGCAATGCTAGCAATGTTTGCACTCAGTTGACACGATTCTAAGAAAAGTTCTTACCTTTTCTTCTTTCTAAATTTTACCTAATAAGCATGTATTGTCTATGAAAAACAAACAGAGAAAACATTAAAAGAAAAATTCAAGTGATTAAAAATGCAGAATCCAGGAAGAGAGACCGGTGGGTCAGACTTTTTTGCTTTGTGCTTGTTATGAACAAGTACAAAGTAAACTACTGTACTTTTCCACTTGATAAAACATGCAAATCTCCTTTTGATATCAGGGCAGGGGGTTATAGGGTTCTAAATGCTGAGACGTTTATGTCAGCATTACAACTCCAGTATTCTGGGCTTCCTTGGTGGATCAGTGGTAAAGAATCTGCCTGCAATGCAGGAGACCCGGGTTCGATCCCTGGATTGGGAAGATCCCCTGGAGAAGGAAATGGCAACCCATTCCAGTATTCTTACCTGGAGAATTCCATGGACGGAGGAGCCTGGTGGGCTACAGTCCACAGAGTCACAAAGAGTCGGACACGGCTGAGCAACTGCACAAAAGCTTCCAGGTACCCTGGGCTCTTTCTACCCTCTACTTCCAAATCTCATTATCACGTATACACCTTTGGCTCACAGGGATTATTTTTCCCAAAATAGAATCTTAGAAAATCCAGTTTCCAGAATTCAACAACATGAGGTCTTGCACATGCACCCCTGCTTGCTTACATCTCCTTAAACACACACACACACACACACAAAGCATACACAACACACATGTTAGGTCAGCATCTAAAATCAGTTCTGGGACCTGTCACCCGATTTCCTTCATGAGCCTCTAATCTGTCTTCCGAAGAGCAGTCTGAAGGATCCTGAGGAAGTCCCCTCAGTTCCGGTGACCTCCCTGTTTCCACACTCCAGTGGCTTCCCACTGCACACAAGGAATGAAATCAAACCTGCTAACCATGGCCTGCGAGGTCCAGGTGACCTTGTCCCTGTCTAGCTCTTCTGCTGACCCCTTACACATCAGCCATGATGAGCTGCCTCTCTGGTCCTTGAACACACCACACTATTCATCCACCACAGAGACCCTCGAGGACAAAACGAAGAACACTCAAAAGAATTTAAAATAAAAGTAAGTTCAAAACCTAGGTTTTTTTTCCCTCCTCTTAAGCTCCTTAAAAAACATATGACTGTATAAAGCCAGTCCACACAGACACACATCATTCCACCCATTAATGGCAGATTAGACATTCTTTGCAAGCATCTACAGAACATTCACCCAGGTAGATCTGGGCCATATCCTGAGTCACAAAATAAATTATAACAAATTTAAAAGAATTAAAATCATATAAACTGTGTTCTCTGATCATAATGGAAGCAATGCAGTAAGTAATAAAAGAAAAACAATCCGAAAAAATCTCCATACATTTGGAAGTGAAACTAAAGAATAATCTGCAGCTAAAAGAGAAAGTCTCAATAAATTTTTAAGCAAATACAACTAAATGGAAACATAACATGTTAAATTATATAACACGTTGCTGTTCCCCCTTCCTGGAATGCTGTTCTCTGCGCTCCTGGCAATGCTCCCTCCTTATCCTTCAGTTCAGTCGCTCAGTCATGTCTGACTCTCTGCGACCCCATGGACTGCAGCATGCTAGGCCTCCCTGTCCATCGCCATCTCCTGGAGTTTACTCAAACTCATGTCCATTGAATCGGTCATGCCATCCAACCATCTCATCCTCTGTCAGCCCCTTCTCCTCCTGCTTTCTATCTTTCCCAGCATCAGGGTCTTTTCAAATGAGTCAGCTCTTAACATCAGGTGGCCAAAGTATTGGAGTTTCAGCTTCAGCATCAATCCTTCCAATGAATATCCAGGACTGATCTCCTTTAGGATGGACTGGTTGGACCTCCTTGCTGTCCCCAGGACTCTCAAGAGTCTTCTCCAACACTACAGTTCAAAAGCAGCAATTCTTTGGCCCTCAGCTTTCTTTGTAGTCCAACTCTCACATCCATACATGACCACTGGAAAAATCATAGTTTTGACTAGACGGACCTTTGTTGGCAAAGTAATGTCTCTGCTTTTTAATATGCTCTCTACATTGGTCATAACTTTTCTTCCAAGGAACAAGCGTCTTTTAGTTTCATGGTTGCAGTCACCATCTGCAGTGATTTTGGAACCCAAAAAAGTAAAGTCTGTCACTGTTTCCACTGTTTCTCAGCCTTCAAGATTCAGCATAAACGCCACTTCCTCAGTGAAGCCCTCCCCAAACACCACCATCCAAAAGGATCCCCATTCCCAGGATTCTCCCTTCATGCTGTTCCTTTCCTTCAGAGGATTCATAGCAACCCTAGTCCTTTTGCTTATTAATCTTTTTAGGTGTTTATTGCCTGAGGTCTTTATCTAGTTCACATTTCCAGCATTTAGAACAAGGTCTGCACATAATAAATGCTTAACACATGGTTTGTTCAATGAATATTATAGACAGGCTTATGTAACAACTGTGAAAGGGCTGACTGAAGGGTACAGCAAGCAACTCAAGAAGAGGAGAGCATCTTCCAGAAGCAGGAGATGCTGGAGGCAGGCTCTGAGGGATGAGGGAATGGAGGATGGAGGCTGTAATAGAGGGACATCCCCGGGATGTGCAGAGATCCCACAATGTGGGAGCAGGGTCAGCTCATGGGGAGCTCAGAGTGCAGAGAGGCCCAGATGTGCTCTTATCCTCTCTGCACCTTGGAGATGAAGTCCCACGCTCAACTCAGGAGCTGGGGAGACAGCATTCCCCCCAGTGGCCCCTCCCTGGGGAGGGATAAAGCCCATTTCAAACTGGGGCCTGGCCAACACCCCTGGGGCCCCGGCTCTTGTCCCCCAGCCTGTTATCAAGCAGACTGACACCCAGTAACACCAGGCACTTTCACCCTGTCACCTGCCACTCGCGATCTCTCCCACCAGCTCTAAGAGGTAAATCACTGTTACTATTTTTCAGCTCTACAGCTGAGAACTGAGGAGCACAGAGGCTAAGAGACCATCAGAGCTCGTGGTCAGACAGACAGGATTAGAATTCGGCACCTGCGGTCACATGCACGGCCCGGGGCCCGCAGCCTTCAAGTCTCTGGGTGCTGAGCCCAGGAGGCCCTGGGGTCTGAAAGTGTTGGTGGGCCCCCTCCCTCCCCTGAGGACCCCCCCGGCCCCTGGCTCACTCCTCTCNCACAGTCACTGCCCAGGTGACAGATGAGCGGTGAGCCCACCAGGGAGGGCCTCCTGGTGACCGAGGCCAGATCCTCACGCAGGGGCCCGGCCCCCCATCCCTCCTCCCAGGAGCAGATGGCTTCCTCCACTCCTGGCCCACTCCTGCCCGGCAGGCTCCCCCACCCACAGCTCAGCCTGCCCGGAATACTAACAAGGACCCTCCCAGACGCACAGAGAAAGCCCGTCCATCCCTCACGGACCCTGGGGCCAACTGGACAGGGCTGGAACCCAGGGCGTCAAGAGGGCAGGCCAGCCCATCATGGTTTGGCTCGTATGCAGGCACCAGGAGAGGCCCCTGCTACCTCGGGGCAGGGACGAGGGCAGGGGGCTGCTTGCTGAGGAGGCTGGAGGTGCCAGGCCCCTTCCTGATGGCATAAATCAGCTGGGGTGGGCTCTCAGCATGAAGGCCCCAGGTAACTCTGAAGGAGATTAAATTAAAAAGCCAAAGCTTCCCAACACCAGGAGGCCTTGACAACTATAAATCCACCTGTGGAGGATCTCAGAGAACACGGGTCTAACCAGCTTTCTCTCGGTGACTGATGAGCGCTGGCCTCTGCGAGGACACAGCTCAGCCGCACACAGGCCTCACAGGGACCTGGTTCCAAGCAAGGCCTGGGGAGGGGGGCAAGGAGCACCACAGGAAAGGGAAGCTGAGAGGAAGGGCGAGCCAGGGCTCAGGGAAAGGCCAGCCGGATCCCAGCTCTGTGGCTTACAGGCCGTGTGACCGCAGCCACGTCGCCGAAGCTCCCTTTCCTGGCTCAGAAAATGGGGTTAAATCAAAGGGATCTTGAGGGCACTGTGAACACCTGCCCCACAAGCACCACGCAGAATGGTAGCCATTTCAACAAAGAGGCTGATGATGAAGTAAGAAGGTAAAAGTAACGGCCACTGAAAAAACATTAATGAGAGATAATGCAAGACACTGCACCGGGCGGGCACCTTTCTTTTGGTCTTTGTGATAATTCCATGACAAGATGCCATGAGGGTTCCGTTTGAATCCAGAGAAAAGCTCTGGCGAAGCGGAGCCACACAGAGGCTGAGTAACTTGCCCAAGGATTCACAGCTGGCTACGGGCACAGCACTGGGATTCAAACACCAGCAGCCAGGTTTCCTCAGGATGGTAAACAATGAACTCCCCTGACTCTCAGAATTCGAGAGCCAGAAGGAACCCAGGCATCATTTTCCCCACATTCATTTCAGTGAGGGAGACACTGAGCTCAGAGGGCAAGGGAACAGCTCAGGCACACCGCCAGGCAGCAAGTGGATAGCCGAACCCAGGCCAGAGCATCTTAGAGCAAAAAGCACAGAAGCACCGGACTCTGTGATACTGTCTTCCATGCGGCTTTGACAGCCCCGAAATTTCCCTTCCTATATGAAAATTAGCACACTTTAACATTCAGGCAAGATGCAGGTGCAGTGCGGTGATGGGCAACGCATGATGAGCCAGGAGGTTTCCGAAGACACTCCAGGCTGGCCTCCCAAACCCTGTCTCCCCACCACCAGTCACATGAGGAAGGTCCTGGAGGCAGGACCCTCCAGGATTCCAGAGGTTGGGGCAAAGCCAGCCAGCCAACCTATCCCCACCATGCTGGAAAGAAGCCCCAAGGAGCCTGATGACAAACTGACCCGGAACTTTATCACAGACCCATGATGGCTAAAATCAAACCTTTCGTTTGCAGATAGACTCCCTTTGCTTACTGGCATGGAGAGGCAACACAGCATAACAGCTGTAAACTCAGACCATAAGCCAGACTTCCTGGGTACCAGTCTCAACTGGCAGTCAATCTCTCTGCCTCAGTTTCCTCATCTGTAAAATGGAGATAACTGCACCTACTTCATAGGGCTTTTTGGTTTTTGTTTTAATACTTATTTCTTCGGCTGCGCCAGGCCTCAGGTGCAGCACGTGGGGTCTTTAGTTGTGGAATGGGAATTCTTAGTTGCAGCGTATGGCTGACCAGGGATCAAACCTGGCCCCCTGCACTGGGAGTACAGAGTCGTAGCCCCTGACCACCAGGGACGTCCTTTCAGAGGATTATTTTGGAGCTCACATGGATTCAGATGAATAGAGGCTATAGGCTATCTTTCCCTCCCGCCAGGGGCACACTATAAGCATCCATTCAACAGAAAGCTCTCTGTGATATGTCAGTTCATTCTTCAAAAACGTGACTTTTTTTCTTTTTTGGGGGCCCCCGTGCTCTATGCGGAGAAGGCGATGGCACCCCACTCCAGTACTCTAGCCTGGAAAATCCCATGGATGACGGAGCCTGGTGGCCTGCAGTCCATGGCATTGCTAAGAGTCAGACACGACTGAGCGACTTCACTTTCACTTTTCACTTTCACGCATTGGAGAAGGAAATGGCAACCCACTCCAGTGTTCTTGCCTGGAGAATCTTAGGGACGGGGGAGCCTGGTGGGCTTCCATCTATGGGGTCGCACAGAGTCGGACACGACTGAAGCGACTTAGCAGCAGCAGCATGCTCTATGGGGCAAGAACCTTCAAAGACTGCACCAAAGCCTCAGCATTTGTCCTTAACCTGATGGAATATGTCCTTTGAAGGATGAAGAAGTGACTCAATGTTGCTGAAGCTGACCCCATAGTTTGAAGCAAACCAAATTATATGTTTAAGCCAAAAAAAAAAAAAAAATACTTCTAGGATAAATGCTCAGCACAGCACAGCCACTGTCTATGAAGGCTGAGGTTTTCAGTGCTCGCACTGCAGGCCCCTGGCTTGTGCAACACATTAGATGCTCCACAGTTGCAGACCCAGCTTTCAGAAACTCCTAAGTGGTTTCCTGTTCTGAATCCTCTCACCTACCCTGTAGACCTGCATGTAGTGTGAACTGGCTGCATACATTCAGACAGGTATTCTTCTTGCCACCCACTAATATTCAGGCCCACAGCATCCCTCGCTGAGCTGGACTCTGGCACAAGCAGGGTTTATATCAGCTCCTTGAAAGATCCCCCCGGCAGACAGTGCAAGTCTCCTTTCTGTGTACCATGTCCATTCTGGGTGAAGGCAGCTAACAGCATCTCCTAGCCACCCTCCCCAACACACACACGTACACACACGTACACACACACACACACACAATAATACAGTAATATACATAATAACAATGTTAAGTCTTTATTCCATGAGCAGGGAAGTATGATTAAACCTATCCTCTATATCCTAAGTCAAAAAAAAAAAAAAAAAAGTACTGATTTCCTATAGGCACGTGGAATCTTAAGCATTTACAAGATCATTTCAGCCCCGCCATTTGCTCTGAATGTCATGACACCCAGTGTGGTCAGTAGGTCAGAAATGGTGTCCTGTTAGCTGCAGGTGAAGGAAGTATGGATCAGAGAGGTGAAGTCATTTTATGAAAGACACACAGCAAACTGAGAGACAGGATGGACCTCACATTAGTCTGCCTGCACCAACCTGTGCTCCCCCTACAGCCTCTTTCCTCCCCGCTCTGGGTTTATTTCCTGAAGGCACCAGGAAGGTCAGTTTACGGGACAACTTGCTTTCCAACCCATTTCCACTTCTTCAAAGACTCCCACAGCTTACCTAAACTCATTTTCCATCCTCGCCTTCCCCCCGCCTCCCCGTTACAAATGGTGTTTCCCAACTGCCCTGCTCTAAAAGTCTTATTGTCATTTTGGCAAATCCAGTCCTCCCAGGCCCAATTCAAGCAGTGTTTTCATCGAGAACACGCTCTCACTGCCCTCACCCAGCCAGCAGTAGCTGCATGAGATGCTGCCCCTCTCTGGATCCCTACAGAGGTTGATCCTTCCTCGCTGAGTCATCACCTCTGGCCTTGGGACTTCTCTTCCATTAGCCTGGGGCACCCTGAGGACAGGAACCAGGGTACGCCCACCCTGGAGGCTCCCACAGGCCTCACAAGGTGCCTGGTCCATAGTAGGGATGCAGTCACTACCTACTCATTAGTTGCATCCATCTTGGAAGGAAGACCTATGCGTATCACATATAAGTCTACCTGTGTGAGGACAATTTCCTTTAGAAATTCAAGAACACGTTCAGAATGTAAAGTGGTTGTACTGGGTCAGCGCAAATTTACCTTCAACCCAGGCAATGCCTGAATCTGTCTGTGAACTGAAACAAAAGTTACTAAGGAGGCAAGTTCAAGCATCATGAAAACATCAGGCCCTGAAACATAACCTGAAGGTTTCCCCCAGGGTTTGAGGCTGCATCTTTAGTTTTCTTTCCAAACTCATCACAAAATGTCTCTTTCGTTCCAGCCTCTGAATTAGTGTCAGGGACAGACGGGGCTCTTGTCCCAGGCGCTGACCTGATGGAGCTCACAGACTAGACACACAACCAGACAATGCCAAAAGCTACAAAAGCACTCGGATGGGACACACCTAGGCGATACGAGGGCACAAAATGGGAAGGGTTCCAGGATGGAGAGAATGTGCTACATATGAAGAGGATGGCGTTTATTACACAAGTCTTACAGACCACGTACGTATGAGCGTGTATGTGTGTGCGTGCACGGAGTCAGTAGCAGTTACGGCATTCAAAGGTGCAGTACTAAGATTTCCAGACAAAGCAAAAGATTCAACAAGTTATCCAGAGAATTTTATCTCAAGTTCCGATAATACCCGTGATGGAAAATATTTCTGGTGCCAGAGAGACAAAACGTGGCTAATTTTACATTAGAATGTTGTGACGCCACATAAACACACACGTGCGTGCATGTGTGTGCTCAGTCATGTTTGATTCTGTGCGACCCCGTGGACTGTGGGGACCCCCTGGTGGGATCCCATAGCCCCACCAGGCTCCTCTGTCCATAGAATTCTCCAGGCAAGAATACTGGAGTGGATGGCCATTCCTTTCTCCAGGGGATCTCCCCCAGGGTTCAAACCCCAGTCTCCTGCACTGCAGGCAGATTCTTTATCACTGGGCCACCTGGGAAGCCCTATGCACACACACACACATTCATTACCAAGTTTAAAGTTGATTTGCACACCTCCAGGGGATACAAAGGTAAGAAAATGCAAATTCTCCAACCCTCAGCTTTCTCATCAATAGTACAAGGGAAAAACATACCTCACAGGATTGGCTATAGGCAGATTCCATGAGATAATGGACCCAAAACACTCTGCCTTAAAAACCACACAGCAGGTCCATGATCACTTGTAGCTTAAATGGTAGGAATTTGCATAGTATTACACGGAGTTGGCAGATGTGAGTTCCACCTCTTACTGGTTATGACCTTAGGCAAAGCTACACAGCCTAAGACTCAGTCTCCTAAGCTGTAAAACGGGGATTCTAATGCAGACCTCATAGGTCTTATGATGAAATAAAAGTTATATGGTGAAACATTTATCACAGCACAGGTAGTCAATTCTCAATAAAGCATATTACTGGTACTATGTTACTTTTGTCAGTTTGTCTGTTTCAAAGGTGAGTTAGCAAATTGAGTTCCTGGGACTTCCCTGATGGGTCCAGGGGCCAAGACTCCGTGTTCCCAATGCACGGGGACCGGGATCGATTCCTGGTCAGGGAACTAAATCCCACATGCTGCAACTCAGAGTTCCATGTGCTGCAACTAAAGGTCCCACATGCCTCAACTAAAACCCAGTGCAGCTACATAAATAGAAATAAATGCTTTCAACAAGAAAATTGAATTCCTGATCTAGGTGTTCACGGACACTCAGGTGTCAGAAGCAAGGGAAGGGCACAACGTAAGTAAGGTCTCAGAATTCAGATCATTCAACAGAGCTGTCAGCACAGGGCTGACTCTGGGTAACAGCTGCCCCTGGCAGCCTGGCATCGCCATGGGAGTAGGGGCAATTATCAGGAGAGGAAAAAAGTCAAAAGTGGTAAGCTAGATATTTCAGATTATATATCTAATACACTTAAATCTGGAAGAAAATCAGCTTTTCATTGGAGGTCATTGACACACAAACACACAAAACATACACATAAACAGACATCCCATATGAGACCCCAAACAATTTTCTAAGTGTGTATAACTAGTGTTGGAAAATGAAATATTCATCCGACCTAATTTTAACATTGGGACTAGGAGACGTCAGTATATTTTCAAAAAATTCAACAAAATATCTGCTTCCTTCCAACATGAAGATGTAATGAGTCAGATTAAGAGAAGGAGAGAGGATGGCAGACAGTGTCAGCCAGTTGCCCACCTCCCTTTGAAGGTCACTACCTGCAGAAATCTCCTGGTCTACACCAATGGCAACCTGCATCTGACCATGGGGGCAGAGCAGGCTGGAATTGGAGTTGATGGAGAAATATCCCAGCTTCCCTGCCCCTTGGTGGGTAATTATGGTGTATTTGGCACCGTCTCTTGAAAAGTCCCCAGTAGCACTGCCCTCCAGCTGCCCACAGGAGGAACCCGCTCATTAACCCACCCTTCAGGGGCTTCCCTCGCTTCTGTGTCTCATGAACCCCCTTCTCTATTGCCTGCTTCCTGGGATCACCTCTACAAGAAACTACTCGCACCCAGGTCCTTGTCTCAAGGTGTGCTTTGGGGAAAACCAAGCTAAGACAAAGAGAGAAAAATAGGAAAATACTAGAGAAGAAGGCATGATGGCAAGAAGAAGAATATGAATGACAGAAAGGTAGATCTGGAGGAAAAGGGGAGATAAGATTACAACTGAGTGGGAGAAAGAAAAGGCCAGAGAGGAAATGTCAGCTTTCTCAACCAAGCGGCCCCTCTTTAACTACCCCCTACCCATGCCATGCCAGCAAACCACCAACCCCACAAATCCATGCATCTCCAAAGGCTTGCACACACCTCGTTCCCACCAGTGCTGGTCAGCACTGTCCTCTTGCCCCTGGACCAGGTCCAGCAGCCAATACAGAGGACAGGGCCTGACCCCACGGTTCTCACCATCGAGACACCACTGCCCACTGCCAGCCAGGCTCCACCTTCCTCCAAAATCACTGGATGGGTGACAACTGTCCCTGTGAGGTTCAAGGGGTGTAGGTATAGCAGGTACCAACACTCCTGATAAAGGCATCCTGGTTGGGACAAATCTCTTTCCCCAAAACATACACTGCTGTAAGGGACAGCAAAAGGTAAATTTCAGAAGTCTCACTGAGAGCCTTTTTCAGATGAAAACAAATACTAAATAAAGCCATGGGGAAGAATGATTTCCACCCCCGCTCTGAAGTCCCAACCTGGACACTTCATTCTTTAACTTTACAAAGCTTTATATAAATCCTGCACCCTCCACAGGGGGAGGTATCGCCTCCCAAAGGGCAAAAATTGCTCTTGGGAGGGGCAAAACAGTCTTAGCTATTACAAGAGTTTGGGGCTCCTCTGAAGCTCAAATTCTGATTCCATTTAATTTCATGGAGAAGCGGGATTAATACGAAAAAAGAAAATCTAAAAAGGCTCCTTAGGAGAGTGATAATGAGGAAGGGGGGGAAAGCTTAAGAAACAGTGATATAATGATGAAAAACCCATTCTGGATTTATTTTCAACTTCTTTTAGGAAGTAACGTCCACTGCAATAAGAATTAAACTCCTATCTCTCATCTCGTTTCCCGTGGAAAACAAACATCAGAGCAGTGCAGGGAGAGCGCACACATTAACAGGGCGTGGGCTCGCCACGTGTAACGACACTGGGCAGCTTCTCTAGCACTTTTCGTAAATTTCAGAGGTCATCTTACTCTAGGCTGCTCTACACTGAGGCAGAAGAAATAAGAAAGAAGACCATCATTTTGAAGTCAGTACTAAGACCTATTGTTTTAATGGCCAGTCCTGGGTCACAGAATAAAATAAAGCTCTGTAAGCAAAATATTAGGAGACTTATCCTTCCCCACCCTCCTCTTAAATGCAGCTCCTAGCACAAGACACAGTAGGGCCTTTGATGAGAGGTTGGTGAATTTCCCTAAACTCAGCACATCCAAAGGGAACTTGTCTCTTCCCCCAAACTTATTCTGCTTCCCAATCTCCTGGGGCCACCAGCTACATCACTGCTTCCTAAGGTCCCAGGCACAAATCTGGGTGCAGGTGCAATCCAGCCCGTCAACGTAACAGAAGAGCTATGAGCCCAGGCTTCAACATCTGCCACACCCAAGAGCTTCTCAGGTGGCTCAGTAGTAAAGAAACCACCTGCCAATACAGGAGACGCGAGTTCAGTCCCTAGGAGGGGAAGATCCCCTAGAGGAAGAAATGGCAACACACCCCAGTATTCTTGCCTGGAGAATCCCAAGGACAGAGGAGCCTGGTGGGCTCAGTGCACGGGGTCACAAAGAATTGAACATGACTGAGCAACTACATATACCCAGGCTGGGTACAGTTCTGCCACTTGCTGCTGCTGCTGCTAAGTCACTTCAGTCATGTCCGACTCTGTGTGACCCCATAGACGGCCGCCCACCAGGCTCACCCATCCCTGGGATTCTCCAGGCAAGAACACTGGAGTGGGTTGCCATTTCCTTCTCCAATGCATGAAAGAGAAAAGTGAAAGTGAAGTCGCTCAGTCTGTCCGACTGTTAGCGACCCCATGGACTGCAGCCCACCAGGCTACTCCGTCCATTGGATTTTCCAGGCAAGAGTACTGGGGTGGGGTGCCATTGCCTTCCCTGGTTCTGCCACTTACCAGCTGTGATCTCAGGCAAGCTACCCTGACCCCCTGCAAACAGATATCATCGCTACCTCCCACACAAAGTAGTGACAGGGTTTAAACATGGTTTAAGATATATGAAATGCTTTAGCACAGCATAGCAGCAGGCATAGAGTAGATACTCAAAAGACAAGGCTTGCTGCAACTGATGCTGTCACAACCACCAGGGATGCCTTTACTGTCTGGGCTTCTAGGACGGCTGCAGGGTATCACTGAGAAGCCTAACATGGCAGACAGTCTGACAGAGTCTCATCCCAGCTCCACACCTCACTAAGACAGACTTTGCAGAATTCAATTTCCTCATCTGTAAAACATGGGCAACATAACAACATCTACCTTACATGGTTGCTGTATTAGAGAACTCACGTGATGCGCACAGCAGATGCCACATGGAGAGTGTGGTGGCTGCTGTGCATTAATCACATCCTATTTCAAATCATCCTCTGTTTCTCCCATGCAGCACTATTTTCAAGTACCTCCATTTATGGAGGCCCTCGTTTCCAAAGTCCTCTTACCAAGAAGAAAATCCAGCATTGCAAGAGAAACTTAGTGCTCATCCAGCCGTCTGATGTCTGAGAACATGGCCAGATGATCGAGGAAGGGCGGGTGTGGTCACCGCAATGAGGAAGGGAGCTTGACTCTCTTTTTCAAAGCCTGCAGGAGAAGCAGGCTAGAAAAATGCAGTTTCTTCTTGGGACCCCTCTCAAACCTGCTGAATCGGGAAGCTGACAATGGAACCCAAAAATCTGCTTTCCTGAACCCTCCTGATGATTTTGACACACAGTTTGTGCCACTGGTCTAGAAGATGGAATCAGAGGCTTCCAGCAACTCCTCCCCCTAGTAATGTAACTGACCCTATCAATTCATTCTCCTCTCTGCCCTTTCTTACAGACTTTGTAACACCATGTTCTTGATGTCTGCATTCTTTAAGTAATGCAAAGGGGCAAAGTGAAAATAAATGCTCAATAAGGTGGCATAAAACCATGGCTCATGGCAGGATTTCAGTTACAGCTGTTCCTGTCTCCTTTGACCCTGGGTGAAAAGGGCTCTATTTTTAGGAGAAAGTCGAGCTTCAAACTAAGTCATTTGTTGGCATTCAAGGTGCTAGTTTCCAACATCCAGGGCACTGGATATACTGAGGTCTCCCATGCACAAAGATGCAAGAGAACCAGAAAAGAGACATGGGTCAGGGAAGAGGTTACTCCAGACAGAATGCGCCTCTGTAAGCCAAGGCTGCTCCAGACCAGACAAGAGAAGGGGCAGTACAGCACAGCACTGGGCAGCAGACACAGCGAGACAGCGCTAAATGGCTCAGCCACTCTAAGCCAACACCTGCTCTTTCTGGGCCTTGTCAATTAAATTCAAGCTTAGACTGGTTGTCCCAAGATTCCTTCTAGTCTCATGCTTCCGAGCCCCAAAGTTATATACAACATCAAAAAGGAGATGAAGGTGGCTAGTTATTAGAGTCATGCAAATCAGAACTTCAACAGGGTATCACCCCAGCATGGCCATCATCAAAAAATCTACAAACAAATGCTGGAGAGGGTGTGGGAAAAAAGGAACCCTCCTTCATGGTTGATGGAAGTGTAAATTGGTACAGCCACTATAGAGAGCAGTGTAGAGGTACCTCAAAAAACTAAAAATAGAGCTACCAGGGTGCGTGCCCGACTCTTTGTGACCCCATGGGCTCCTCTGTCCATGGAATTTTCCAGGCAAGGATACTGGAGCGGGTTGCCATTTCCTTCTCCAGAGGATCTTCCTGACCCAGGGATCAAACCCGTATCTCTTATGTCTCCCACACTGGCAAGCAGGTTCTTTACCAGCTAAGCTACCATATGATCCTGCAATCCCACTCCTAGGCATACATCTGGAGAAAACCATAATTCAAAAGCTTAAATGTAGCCCACTGTTCACAACAGCCTCATTTACAATAGCTAGGACATGGTAATAACCTAAATGTCCATCTCTGGATGAATGGTACATATATACAATGGATTATTACTCAGCCATTAAAAAAAAAAAGAATGCCATCTGCAGCAACATGGATAGACCTAGGGATTGCCACACTGAATGAAATAAATCAGAGAAAGACAAATATATGATATCACTTATATGTAGAATCTTAAAAAAAGTGGTACAAATGAAGTTATTTACAAAACAGAAATTGAGTTACAGATATAGAAAACAAATTTGTTACCAAGGGGAGGAAGGGGGAGGGAAAATTTGGGAGGCTGGGATTGACACATATATGTTACTATACAAAGAAATAGATAAATAATAACGACCTACTGTAGAGCATAAGGATCTCTACTCAGTACTCTGTAATAAGCTATATAAGAAAAGAATCTAAAAGAGTGGATATATGTATATGTATAACTGAGTCACTTTGCTATACACCTGAAACTAAATACAACATTGTAAATCAACTGTACTCCAATAAAAATTAATTAAAAAATTTTAAAAGGAGATAAAGGGTTAATATCTCTCCACCACCAGATTTCTTCCAGTTTAGAAAGAGACACTTGTGGGAAAGTGAAAATTAAAATTAAATTTAAAATATTTTTTAATTCTTATTTTAACATTTCTATTTCTGTCTCCACTTCTAGAGGGAAAGGAAAGCAGGCTACTTTAAAATATTTTTAAGTGGAAAGAAGACGCCAAGAGAGGGCTCAAAACCTTCAGGCAGGGTCTAGCCAGGGGGAAAAATAGTCTCAGATTGATATGCAGCAAGGGGTGTGTGGGAGACAGCTAGTCTGCAGAGGGTGGACATTTCATCTTCCCAGCTATTCATCACCTTTAGAAAAGTTTGCTGAAAGAAAAGGGCAGCAAGGAAAAGAAGAAAAACATGCATTTACCAACCCGTGTGACTAAACTGTCCTGAAAACTAACATGGCAATACGACTCGAAGAATTCCACATCTTCTGATTAAAAGAATAAAGTAAAATACCAGTCACCATTTTCCACTGGGTTTTTTTAAGGCAGAATAAATGATGTCACAGAAAAAATAAAAACGACCATCATTTAACACCAAGTTCACGGGTAATGTCTCCACAGGCAGATGGAATCAGCCTCATAAACAGTCATTTTGTTCACAACATTAAGGATCGATGTCACAATTACACAATGCCAGCAGATATTAAAACAGGCTTATTCACAAAGGTTATCTAAACACACGGAGTTAAGGAAAGGATCTTCAGGGACTCAGTTCCTACATGGTAGTTACAGGACTCTAGGAAAACATCTTACAACTCTTAACACTGGGTATGGGGGTGTGCATGCCGAAAAAGTATGGAAAAAAAATGGCATCTTAACTTGACATCTTTATATCTGTTTATGTGACACCTTAAAAATGTCAGGGGTTGTTAGTGAATTAATGTTGGGCAATTGCTCCATACAAAGAATCAATCCTGAGGCTGACTGTCTTTTAGAATAACTGCAGACAGGGATTGCTGAAGAAATGGTAAAGGAAGTATGGTCAACTGTATTCTGCAAAGGCTGCAACCATCTCTCCTGCGTCTGGTGATCTTCTGCAATGTGATCCTGCCACTCCCCCAAGAGGTCTACATCTCCACACCTTGAATCTAAGAGGGGGGCCCTCTGACTACTTTGACCAAGAGAGTTTGGCAGAAGGGATGCTGTGCTGGCTTCGGGCACAGCTCCTAACTGGCCTAACTCCTAACTGGCTCTCTTGCTCCCTGCCTCCGGGAACACCAGTTTCTCAAGTCGCCAGACAGAAAGAATCTCACAGGTTGTATGGCATCATAACTCAATGGACATGAGTCTGAGCAAACCTCAGGAGACAGTGAAGGACAGGGAAGCCTGGCGTGCTGCAGTCCATGGGGTCACAGAGTCAGACACAACTTAGTGACTGAACAATAACAAAGGATTTCATGTGATCCAGAGAAACAGTTTGTGGGGACTTCGGTTGATTCAAAATTGATGTCTAGCATCACCTGCCCTGAGGGTGTCATCTTGAACATCGAGTCCAGTTGAGTCTTCCAGTGACTCCAGTCCCGAACACCACTTGACTATAATTTCAGAACAGGCCTGAAGAAGAAACTGCCCACTTGAGTCTAATCAACCCACAGCATCCTGAAAGACAATGATACACTGTTGTTAAGTCACTAAATTCTGGGAGGATCTGTTACATATCACTAGCTAACCAAAACACAGACTTAAGAGGTAGAGTTGGGGAGGGGGTTTAACGGTAGATAAGGAATCTCCTCTCCTGAGGGTTTTCTAAGAGATGCCCATATCCGTTTGTGATGACTTCTTCAAAAAAACAAAAAACAAACAAACAAAAAAACTCCAAATTCCACAGCGCTGTGGAGACATGGGGGATGGGACAATGTACAAGAAGTCAAAACTGTAAAAAACAAAATAAACATCTTACCAGACACACCGTCTTAAGGGTGCTAAAAATCATTGCTCTGAGCCATGCAACAGGACAATGAAAACAGAATTTTTAAGGTCTGAAATCTAAAAAGCCTTTTAAAAATGAAAATGACCTTATCCTCTTTAAGTCTCTGTTTTAAAGCAATAAGAAATGCATTAGCCAAATGCACTGCCTCTGTCACAGTCTAGGATAAAGTCACTTCAATTCCAAGACCAGACCCCACTGCCCCACAGTGAGTGGATGCCCATACCTGAGGAATTAGCTAGGGAAGTCAAGACCTCACTGAGTTTTTCTGTTCTTTTCCTTTTCTTCTTTCCCTTTCTCTGCTGTTTGCCTTACTCTCTGGTACACAAGAAAGCAGTGAAAGGAAGCAGGTGTCACCACACAAGGACTGTGGTCATGTGCATGGCAATTCCAGGCCAGCATGGGAAAGGGACCAGAGTCCCGCGCAGAGGAAGGTGATAAACACAGCAGACTGTCTACAAAGCAGATACAGACTCACGGACAGAGCAGACCTGTGGCTGCTGAGGAGGGCAGGGGATTGACTGGGAGTTTGGGTTAACAGATGCAAACTATTACCCATGCAATACTTCCCAGGCGGTTCAGTGGTGGAGAATTCACCTGCAATGCAGGAGACGTGGGTTTGATCCCTGGGTTGGGAAGAGCCCCTGCAAAAGGAAATGGCAACCTACTCTAGTATTCTTGCCTGGAGAATTCCATGGACAGAGAAGCGTGGTGGGCTACAGTCCGTGGGGTCACAAAAGTGCTGGGCACAACTCAGCGACTAAACAACCTATACAATGGATGGACAACAAGGTCCTACATTATAGCACAAGGAACTGTATTCTATGTCCCGGGATAAACTATAATGTAAAAGAATATATATATGTATAACATATATGAATCACTTTGCTGTACAGCAGAAATGAATACAAGATTGTAAATCAACTATATATCAATTAAAAAAAATAGCAGACTGCAGCCAGATGAACCTCCCACATAGCAGAATGGACCTGGGGCCCAGACCTCTTGCTGATTGCTCAGATGGCCCATGCTATTTGAAACTGTAGAGACATGAAGGCCTCAATCACATGCAGGGCTCAGGAACCAATGGTGCCCACCAGAAGCCTAGAACTGAATTAGCCGTAGGACCTGAATTTACTCCCTGCGTTTGTTCCCTCAAAACTCAACGTTCCAACTCAGTATTGTACTAATTTTTTCATCTAATATTTATTAATCATCTACCAGGCTAGAGGCTGAAGACATGATAATGAACAAGCCAGATCTGGCTTGGGCCAGACCTCCCTTCACTTGGGCAGACGTTTAAGTGGAAAAGACAAATAACGATCAAAAACCCCAAGATATTACAGACAGTGATAAGCCAACAGAGGAGAAAACAGGAGATGTGATGAGAGGGTGTTGATGAGAATGGCCAGTTTGGGTTAGGTGACTGGGGAAGACGTCACGAAGGTTGTAGCATCTCAGATAAAGCCTGAAAGGGGAAGGCACTTGCAGAAACAACATTCCAGGAGAATGCTTAGCATGTGCAAAGGTCCTGATGCTAAAAAGGAACTTGGTATGTTCTAGGAATTTAAGCAATGGCACCCCACTCCAGTGTTCCTGCCTGGAGAATCCCAGGGACGGGGGAGCCTGGTGGGCTGCTGTCTATGGGGTCACACAGAGTTGGACATGACTGAAGTGACTTAGCAGCAGCAGCAGGAATGTAAAGGGAGATCAGTGGCTGGATAATAGAGACAGAAGAAGGAGAGAGGTGGGAAGCAAGTTGAGAATGAAAGCAAGGGACTTACACAGAACGGTTAAAGTTTGACTTGTAGCTCAGTAGCCACTGGAAGCTAAGAGAGTTTTAAGTAGGAAAATGACTATACCTGGTTGATTAGCTTAAAAGTCATCCCACAGTTAGGACAGTGGTTACCCTTAGGGGGAACAGTGACTAGAAAGGGACAGACAGGAGTATCCAGAGTGCTGACAACATGCCATTTCTTCACCAGGGTGCTGTTTATGTGGCTGCCTTCCATTTGTGAAAATTCATCAAACTGTGTACTTAAGAGACATGGCCGTTTCTGCATATATAGCCTATTTCAAGAAAATATTTACAAAAAATGAAGCTGGGTTCTCCCAAGAAGTTTTTTCAGAACAGCAAGAAGAGGTGGGAAGGTCAATTTGGAAACCTGTGTAGACCCCTGGGGGTGAGAAGTGAGGGCTCTGGGTGGGGCAATGGAGAGATACCTGCCTTCAGACATGCCAGTCCTCCTTTTCTGATTTCATGTCTCCTGGCACCCAGGAAAGGCACTCCATTCCCAAACTGGCCCCAGGGACAGTCCCACCCTGGGCAGCACCACCCTGAACAAGCCCAACATGAGAGGCAGGGGAGAAATTCAGATAACTCAAGAGACACAAATGTTTATCCAACAACAGCAAACGAATCCAGTATTTGTGAAGCACCCACTTTGTCTCAGTTGTTGGGTGTGGCTGGAGATCAAATTGCCAACATCCGCTGGATCATGGAAAAAGCAAGAGTTCCAGAAAAACATCTATTTCTGCTTTACTGACTATGCCAAAGCCTTTGACTGTGTGGATCACAATCAACTGTGGAAAATTCTGAAAGAGATGGGAATACCAGACCACCTAAACTGCCTCTTGAGAAATCTGTATGCAGGTCAGGAAGCAACAGTTAGAACTGCACATGGAACAACAGACTGGTTCCAAATAGGAAAAGGAGTACGTCAAGGCTGTATATTGTCTCCCTGCTTATTTAACTTCTATGCAGAGTACATCATGAGAAACGCTGGACTGGAAGAAACACAAGCTGGAATCAAGATTGCTGGGAGAAATATCAATAACCTCAGATATGCTGATGACACCACCCTTATGGCAGAAAGTAAGGAGGAGCTAAAAAGCCTCTTGATGAAAGTGAAGGAGGAGAGCGAAAAAGTTGGCTTAAAGCTCAACATTCAGAAAATGAAGATCATGGCATCCGGTCCCATCACTTCATGGGAAATAGATGGGGAAACAGTGGAAACAGTGTCAGACTTTATTTTTTTGGGCTCCAAAATCACTGCAGATGGTGACTGCAGCCATGAAATTAAAAGACGCTTACTCCTTGGAAGAAAAGTTATGACCAACCTGGATAGTATATTCAAAAGCAGAGACATTACTTTGCCGACTAAGGTCCGCCTAGTCAAGGCTATGGTTTTTCCTGTGGTCATGTATGGATGTGAAAGTTGGACTGTGAAGAAAGCTGAGCNGCCCCAGTACTTTGGCCACCTGATGCAAAGAACTGGCTCATTAGAAAAGACCCTGATGCTGGGAAAGACTGAAGGCAGGAGAAGGGGGCGACAGAGGATGAGATGGTTGGATGGCATCACCGACTCAATGGACGTGAGTTTGAGCAAGCTCTGAGAGATGGTGAAGGACTATGCAGCCTGGCATACTGCAGTCCATGGGGTAGCAAAGAGCTGGACACAGCTGAGCAACTGAATAACAGGGACACAGCTCTCTCCTGCATCCTTCCTGCATCACCAGTCACCTCTTGGTCTCCTTGGTTTGTCCCTTCTCATTTCCCTGGCTTCTTCATGTTTGAATATTCTTGGTGTCCGTCTTTGGTCCTCTTTTCTTCTCTATCTGCACTCACTCCTTTGCTGACCTCACTCGGTCTTATGGCTTCAAAAGGCACACACTGGCGACTGCCAAATGTATATGGCAAGCTCCCACCACTCTCTGTAACTCCAGACTCATATCTAACCAGATATTCAACATCTGCAATGGGATGTGTGCTGGACATCTCAAATACTGTGTGTCCTTAACTGAATCCCCTCCAACTCCAGTTCTGCCTTCTACCCTTCCCATCTCAACTGTGGGTAACTCCATCTTTCAAGCTGCTCAGACAAAAACTTTCTGTTCCTCACACCCCATCTATTAATAATCCATAAGGAAATCCTGTAAGCTGTCTTCAAAATCTCTGGAATCAGATCCATTCTGTCCACATCATGCTACTATCTCAGCCCAGACCACCACCTCTCACTGCAACAGCCTGCCAGCTCTCTTTGCCCTTCATCTGCCAGCAAGAAAAGAAAGATTCTCTCAAAACATAACTCGATCATGGCACACTCCCCTGTTCAAAATTCCACAGTTGATCCCACCTCACATGGAGTAAAGTCAGATTCCTTTATCCTGCCCTGCACAACCTGAATCATCGACCGTCTCCCCATCCACCCTCCCTCCCGTGGCCTCATTCCCAGCTGCCTTCCCCTCCATCTCTCCACCTCTTTGCTTTTCCTCACTCCTGCCTAAAGACCTTTCACTAAGTGCCTCTCCACCTAGAAAATCTTTGCCTGGATCAGGATTACTCAGTCTTGGCACCAACAACACTTGGGGCCAGACAATTCTTTGTTATGGGGGCTGCTCTGTGCCTTGTAGGATGTGAAACAGTATTTCTTGCCTGTACCCACTAGATACCAATAGCACCTCCCAAGATGTTGCCAAATTCCCAGGCGGGGCACAATCACCCCAGGTTGGGAACCACTGTCCCAGATCACTTGCCTGGCCTATGTCCTCCTTTCCCCCAAATCTCACCTTTGAGGCCTACTCTGACCCACCCATTCCCTCCTCCCTGACCCCCAGCTCCAACCCACTTTACCCTGCTTGGCTCTTCAAAGCAACTCTCATCATGGCTTCATGGGGGACAGGGATTTTCCTCTCTTGTTCCCTGACGGGTCCCCAGCGTTTGACACACAATTGGTTTCAATGCATATTTGTTGAGTAAATGAATCAGAAGACTCAATATGGTGAAACATAATAAATAAAGTAAAAGGTCAATTTATCTGCAACCTTCTCCTAAATTTATCTATAAGTGAAACACAGTCCAAATACAAATTTCTATTGGATAGTATTTGAAATTTGACCCAATATTTCTAAGAGTGTACCTAAATGAATAAAAATGTGATACCACACAAGCACAAGAGGAGACTTGCCCTCTAAGGTATTACAAATGTTTATTTCTAAGCTACAATCATCAAAATAGTGGATTCTGGTACTAGAATAGACAGACAAAAACAGAAGAGACCCAAAACAGCTCAGTAAATATAAGAATTAAGCAAATGATGAAGCTGGCATTTTAAAAAAGTAAGCAAAGAGTGAGGGCTCAATAAATAATGCTGGGATGGTTGGCTGGCCGTTTTGCACCTGCAGTATATGCATGTGATGTGGAAATAAATATAGAAGTAGTAATACACGCCAGGGAAATAGCTCAGAGTCCTAGGGAGTTGCCTCTGGGGAGCAGGGCTGGGAGAGGTGGGGAGGGATGATGCAGGAGATTGCTGGATATATTATACACCTTTTATTCTTATGCTTTAAAAATGACACATACATATTACCTTGATGTAAATACAAGTTATTTCAAAAAAAACAATAGGTATGCCACTCTTTAACCTGTCAAATTGACAAAGATTTTAAAAAATAAAGATTTGCTGGTATGAAAAAAGGCAAATTCATGCACCACTGAGCCTTTCTGTAAGGTGATCTGTCAGGAAGTATTAAAAGTCTTAAAAGTGGGCATACCCTTTGAGCCAACAATTCCACTTTTAGAAATGTATCCTGAAATGACACAAAGGAATACCAGCAAGAAAACTCACATTCATTCAGTTCTTTAAAACTGAAAAACAAAAATGAAAACCCCCCAATATGTCCAACTGGGAATGGTTTATGTAAATTATGATAAATTCATTGGAAGGAATCCCATGTGGGTGTCAAAAGCAGGATGAAAAGAGATCCATTACCAGGGAAAGCCGTTTGTGATGTATAAAGTGATTAAACAGGTTATGTGCAGTGGGCATAAAAATTAGTGCATTTTTAAGGAAATGAATATGACTTATGAGTTTACGTACATAAAGTGATTTAAACAGAAGATTCTCCCACTCTGTGACAATGGGTGGGAACCCCAGACACAGAGGGCAGTTTCGGCAATGGAGACTTTTCTTCTTTTTTGCTCTTCAGGCATTCCTGCAGGGAATTGCTAAGATTTGTGAAGGTGAAGGCAGAAAGCTTCAGGTGAAGTCCCTCAGATATGGGGTGGAGGGATCTGCCCAGGTCCCTCTGCTACCCATTCAACCACCAAACCCCACGCTGAGTGGTCCAACTGACCAGGGCTGGACTTGCCAGGATCCAGCTGCTCTTGGGGTCCAGCCAGCAGCCTGATGCCTGCAGCCCCAGCAGTGAGGACCCCCTTCCAGCAGATTGTGGATGGGGGATGTCCCAGGACAGAAGCCACATCTGGGCGGGTCACAGCTGCCTGCAGCCCAACAGTTCTTCAGCATGGCCTTCAGTCTTGGTAGTGATCGTCCCTTTCCAGGGCTCTGGCCCTTACCCTCCAGGGGAGAATTGATCACCTTGTCAATGAAGCTCTGGGCTTCAAATTCCTCCAGCCCAGAAGCCAGATGCAGCTCGTGGGCATATTGTTTGGGCATGTAAGACTTTGATTTTTAAATTCTGAATTAGTCTTCAGATTTTTGAAAGGGAAAGACTTTATGTAAAAATCTACCCATTGTTGACTATTCAAATATCTGGCTACCTTGAACCAGTTACTGCGATGGCAGCTGGATCTGAGCTCCCCTCCCCTCTTCCGAAGAGACAAGTGCCCTCAGGAACCCCAAACTGCACCACCTCCTTTCCAGGAGGCCTGGCTGCACTGGGGGACTGAATTTTCCACCCAGCTGGAAAATTCCATGTCTGGCCTATTTCATGCTCTCTCCCCACCTTACCAGGCCCCTCTTTCCTCTTACCGTTGGCTGTGGGAACCAGTGCTCACATCCCAGTGCCCTCAGCCCCTGCTCTGATCTGCTCCTTTGGGAGAGTGGGGTTTTGTTGCAGAAAATCTCTCCAAGTTTGCCCCCTATCCAAAGCAGCTCAGATCTGGGGGAGTCCTCTGACCCTGCTGCTGCTCAAACCCTCCCCAGGGAGACCAGGACTAAGGTCAAGGCCTGGTCCCTGCCTCACCCCGGCCCTGGGCTTAAGAAGGGGACATAGAGCAGATAGAAGGATCCTGATCCTTGGGGACTCTGATGCCAGCAGAACAGACTCACCAGGCAGACAGTTGGTATAGGAAAACCAAAATCCCCAAGAGCTTAGCTTCCTGGAAACGCTGAGGTTTATTGTGAAGGGCTCTTAGTAGAGGCCCCTGTGAGGAAATGAGGGCAGAAGTGGGCAGATGGAGAAACAGACGTCAATGCCTCGCAACTCAGGCCTGGACCAGCCCCACAGGGGGATCTGGAGTGGGGAAGGAGGGACCTAGCCAGTCGCCGGATGCAGGTGAGGTGTAACCGTGGGTGATTTTTAAAAATATATTTATATATTTGGCTGTTCCAGGTCTTAGTTGCGGCACTAAGATCATTAGTTGTGGCATGCGGAATCTAGTCCCTTGACCAGGGATTGAACCTGGGCCCCCTGCACTGAGAGCGTGAAGTCTTAGCCACTGGACCACCAGGAAAATCTTGTGAGGGCAATTATTTGGTGAGGAGGGATGCTGCTGGGAGCATCAGCTGCAGATATTCCCAGCAGCCCTCACAGTAACATCTGGCAGAGCATCACTTGGGGATGGTCAGGGAAGCATCCTGGAGGGGCACTGCCAGCCTGAGTGCTAGAGGCAGCCTCTCTGGGAGGGGCGGGGGTCGGGGTGGGGGTTGCTCTGAGAGAGACTCCTCTTTCTCAAGCAAGCCCTTCTAGGGAGAGCTAGAGACACAAGAAGAGAGTGCACTGAAAATTCAGTCACATCTCGGCATTTATTTGAAACACAACATTAATTCTGACTGTCATTAGAGTCTATTTCAATTTTGTAATAACATAAAAAGTTAAGAGTCTAATTTATTCATACAAATCTTGTTAGCATCCAATTTCCACATAATGTAACATATTCCTTAAAAAGCTGACAAAGCAGGAGAAATTAAAAACGAGGGGGAAAAAAGACATCCACGGGCGCTCGCTGTCACAAAGCCAAAGGTGAGGGGGAGAGCAGAATGGCTCCAGAAAGGGCTGGAAGCTTGGAACAGGAACCGGTGGACCATGGAGGGGCAGCTGTGCCACCTGAAAGATCTGGGGTCATCACATCCCAGGCTGCCCCCAAATGCGGTTGGGGGGGGCGGGGGGCTCCTCCTCACTACCTGCATGGCCCCCCCATCCCAGCAAGCCTCCCTGCCCCTCCAGATCCACAGACAGCTCCCTAACACTTTCCTCAGCAAATCCACTCTCGAGAGCCCGTAACTCCTCTTAATTACACGTCTGCAGTGTTTGCATTAGATAGCTGTCACCCTGTAATTTACCCGTACATGGATTTTAATTGTACATTAATCTTTCCTACACGCCACTCCTTTGCTAGAATCCATAACAGCAGCACTTTGGGCCATTTTGTTTATTCCTTAACCAAAAATAGCTGATGAATGTAATTGCAGACTGTCCCTCTTCTTATTTTCCAGGATTACCTGCTGTGTGCTGGGGAGAGACTCCTGTCACCTGCAAGCTGCCTTTACACACAATATTGGACTGTTTTGTGGCTAGCGTAAATCTCAGAGGAAAGGTCAGCAGCAACAAGCAATCTTCCAGTCACCTGCCACGCGCTCCCGGAGAGCCTCTGCTCATAGTCTTTCTCTCAAGCTGAAGGATCTGGGTGCTGGGAGCACTCGCTTGGCTTAGGGACATTCTCTCAAGGGAGGATGACAAGAGAGGGCAACGTGTCAACCTGAGGAATCTGCCGCCCGGAGGTTCCAAGGTCACTCGAAGAACCAGGTCGAAGAACTATAACTTACAAAGCCCTGGATGGCTGCCAGGGCCCCAGGAAGCTACATTTAGCGTAGATTCTCCCAGCAGCGGGAGAAAGGTTTAACTCCCTTTCCAACAGAATCTGAATGGAATTTGTTACAGGAACATTGTGATTGAAATATCACCAATTGGTTTTTCATGACAACTCTACAGTAGATTGCAATTGTGATGGTTTTGTTTGTGTGTGTGCACGCTTATGTGTGTGTGTGGCAGGGTGGGGGGTGGCTGTTGTATTCTCCAGCTGGCCAAGGTGGCAGGAAGAGAGCCCTATACAATATTTATGAAATCCAGATGAAGCCCTACCCTGGCAGTGAGCTGATATCATAACACAGATTTCAAAACTGCCTTGACATTTGCCCAAGATCAAATCTCTCTTTTTGAAGCCCCATGAGGCTCTGTGCCGACAGCGTTATGCCCATTTGCCCCCTCCAGCATGGCAGGAAGAGAGCCCTATACAATATTTATGAAATCCAGATGAAGCCCTACCCTGGCAGTGAGCTGATATCATAACACAGATTTCAAAACTGCCTTGACATTTGCCCAAGATCAAATCTCTCTTTTTGAAGCCCCATGAGGCTCTGTGCCGACAGCGTTATGCCCATTTGCCCCCTCCAGCAACCTTCTCCATTTAAGCCCTGTAATTAACACTAGATGGGAGGAACCGAGGGATTGGAGTGGTACAGACTAGAGTAATATCAATGGAAGTCCCGATTTTCCTTTGGCAAACAGACGCGGTGGTTTTCAGCAATGAAAGACAGAAATTTTGATAACTGTTATTGTTAAACACTTTTTGACACGCAAAACAAAGCACGAAACTGCGATATCTCCTTACTGAAGAGGCTGTGACAGCATATTTGGATGAAGAGAGATGGGCAGAGGGGATCCACCACACATCAGCCCAGGAAACAGAAACGAAAGCATGAAAGGTACTTCCTCAGGGCCACGGATCTTGTTTGGTAGCTCAGTGGTAAAGAATTCACCTGCCAATGAAGGCGATGCAGGTTCAATCCCTTGGTTGGGAAGATCCCCTGGAGAAGGAAATGGCAACCCACTCCAGTATTCTCGCCTGGNCTTCCTCAGGGCCACGGATCTTGTTTGGTAGCTCAGTGGTAAAGAATTCACCTGCCAATGAAGGCGATGCAGGTTCAATCCCTTGGTTGGGAAGATCCCCTGGAGAAGGAAATGGCAACCCACTCCAGTATTCTCGCCTGGAAAATCCCATGAACAGAGGAGCCTGGAAGGCTACAGTCTATGGTGTCACAAAGAGTTGGACACGACTGAGCGATTAAAACAACAAACAACAACACAGATCTCATCTAATTGCAACCTTTGATTTGTTTCAGGAGACCCCCTTAGGAAGAGTGTCACCAGCCTTCCCAGGATCTGGGTATCAAGTCATTTCCAAAGTGGTCCCTCAGGGCATCCTCCACCCTAAGGGCTCCCTCTTCTATCACCAGCCAGTACCTGTGGCTTTTACAGACAAGGCTCCCCATGTACCAGGACCCGGGAGTGGTGAAATACTGCATGAAATGCTGCATGGGAAACTGCATGAAATATTGTGTAAGATTCAGGCCTAAAGTCCCCAGAGATTGTTTATGAGTAAAAGGGGAGGGCGATTTAGTTGGGTTTTGATAAACACTTCATATAGCACATCCTAAGAGAAGAAGATTCCTTGTCAAGCATGCATCTTTATGAGCTGTCCGCCTATAAACCTTGCACGAAAGGTCCATGCTTAATGTTGGCTTGGCAGTAAATTGGCGCAATGCATGGGTCGGCTGCATCAAATTAGCATCAACCCATAAAACGTTACTGAACGACTCCTCAAATCTGCCAAGTCTTCAAATCAATTTGGAGAAAGCGTCAAAGGTTTTTTTTTTTTTTTTAACTTTGATAAACTTTTCATATTAGTTATCACAGAAGAGCATAAACCTTTCTAATCTGTCTTTTCACAAAAAAAAGGTGTTGTTTTTCCCAAACTGCTTTTAGCTCTTCCATCTTTGCACACCCGCCTCCACATCGCATAAACAATATGTGTCACGGATTCTTTGTTGCCCTATTTTAAAGCGATTGGTATTTAGCTCACACTGTCCTTGCCCCACAATCCTGGAGGAAATTTCTACTGGCACCAGGATAAAGTTCTCACCCCTGGCCTTTGACATGCAGTCCCACGTCTCCTCCGGGAAGCCTTCTATAATTCTCCATTGAGCTCTGATCATTGCTCTATGAGGGTCAAATAGACTAGAGTTTCCTGGGGGCTCAACACACTTCTTTCTCTGAGGACATCATGTTTTGGACCCTCAGGGGTGGGGCTCACAGTGGGTAATCCTTGAGGAGTCATCTCCCCTTCCCCATCTCTGAGGGCTAGCCCATGTCCCCCCTTCTATAGAGCCCCTCCGGCAGATGATCTGGCTAGAGTCCTTTGCCCTCACTCCCCAGCCCCAGAGATCTCGACCTCCCAGTCACCTCCCCATGAGTTGCATCAGAGTTGTGTGTGAATCTTTGGAGGCAGTGGCTGGGTCCCCGAACCAAACAAGAACAGAATCTGGATTTGAACCTGGGTCTGACTCAGAGCTCTCACCCCCCACTGGTCGTGCTGCTTTCCAAATAAAATGATGTCACACTTGAGGAGAAAAGGACCAGGCCACCCTCAAAGAAAGGAGGCTTTATCATGGTCCCCATCGAAACGTGATGTGGCAGGAGCGGATGAGGTGATAACAGACATGGCACTTTCACCTTCACTTCACCGGAGGGCATATCCTCTGCGCCCCTTGCATGTCATCTGTGAGAAGCTGGTGTTGAAAAGCTGAGGAGGCAGCTTGGAGGGGGAAGGAGTCTTGCTTTCTACAGAGGGACCCAATGACAGATAAGCCCGTCAGGGACGAGGGGCCCAGAGGTGCTTCTAAATGGCCAGTGCCTGCAGCCCTGGGGGTGAGCACGGCCGCTGGAGGGGGCCTTTCAGAGCAGTGGTAGCCAACTTTTCTGGCACCAGGGGTTGGTTTTCTGGAAGACAATTTTTCCATGGACCAGGTGATGAGGGACCAGTAATGTGGGCGATGGGGAGAGATAGGGAGCAGCAGATGAAGCTTCCCTTGCCTGCCACTCACCTCCTGCTGGGAGGCCTGGTTCCTAACAGGCCACGGACCAATACAGGTTGGGTATCCCAGAGTTAGAGGAATGGAGCACCAGGATGGGACACCCTCCTGGGCTGGAGAACTCAACTTCCAGAGCCCTCCCCATAGCAGCCCAGGCTTCCAACAAGCCCTGTTGCTGGAAGTCACCTGGGGCGGGAAAGGACAGATGCCAACAGGCCACGCTCTGTTGCCCGGCCCTTCATTCAGTGGGTGTTCACGGGTCCCACTCTGCACCGGGACTGTCCTAGGCACTGAGACACGGCTGCACAGACGACACATGGGGTGGTCTCAATGCTCCTGGGACTTGTGAAGGCAAAGAAAGACAAGCCCTGGAGAGTGTGCTAGACCATGGGAGCTCATCCAGTGATTCTGGGACAGGTGCCCAGGTCCCCAGCTTCATCCAGAGAAACACCTGTCTACCTGGTGCCTAACACTGTGGCGAATCTACACCTGCTTGGCAGAGGGAATCACCAGCACCCTAGATATTTAAGATACTTCATGTTTTAGAGATGGAAATGAATTTTCAAATTTGTTCAAGAACGTTTTCAACTTCAATGCATCCCTGGCCAAAAAAAAAAAAAAAAATTGTATTAGTCGTCTGGGGAATAAAGTGGAAACCACAGTGTGATACCTCTACATACTCACAGAAGAGCTAAAGTGAAAGAAACTGACAAAGTTTCCCCACAAAGTGTGGGAAAGGAGGTGGAGCAGCTGCTACTCTCACACATGCTTGGTATGTGTCAGGGGGATTAGTACAACCACTGTGGAAAACTGTTTGCCATCCCCTATGGAACGAACATGGCCATATTCTGAGACTCAGCAATTCTCTTCCAGGTACATGTTAATTGAAATGTGTAGCCATGCCCAAGACACACACGCAGGAAGGCCCACAGCAGCACTGTCCATAAGCCCCAAACTCTGAACAACCCGAGTGTCAATCACCAGGAGAACGAGAAAAGCGACGGGGATGTCTTCCCACCACGGGATCCTGTACAGCAACAAGAACAAACAAACCGGGACTTTCCTGGTGGCCAGTGGCTAGGAGTCCACCTTCCCGTGCAGGGACACAGGTTTGATCCCTGGCCAGGGAACTAGGGTCCAACATGCCACAGGGCAGCTCAGCCCACGCCCACCAGTAGAGAGTGCACGCAGTGCAAGGAAGACCCCATGCTCCACGACAAAGACCCGGAGCAGCGAGAAGAAAGGGAAAAAGAGAAGAAGCCACAGCTGTCTACAGCATCGTGGGGCACTCTCACAAGCACCACGGAAAGCCAGACACAAAGGTACACAGGCTTACGACTCCACCTCGGTCAACTTTAAAAAGAAAGAAAACCGACCCACGCCATTGTGAGTAAGAAGAGTAGTCACCCGTGCTGGAGGGGAGGCGCCTGCAAGGGCTCACAGGGAGGCTGCCATATTCTGATCCCCGCTCTGGTGCAGGCACACAGGCCTGTTTTGTTTGCAGATATTCACTGCATCATATACCACAATCTGTGCGCATTTCAGAGCGCATCCTGTATTTAGAATAAAAAGTTTTCAAAAGGGATCCCACCTACACTGCTGGTGGGAATGTAAATTGGTGCTGCCACTATGGAAAACAGTATGGGGGTTCGTCAAAAAACTAAAAATAGAGTTGCCATTCGATCCAGCAGTCCCACTCCTGGGCGTATATCCGGAGAAAAGTCTAATTCAAAAACATACATGCACCCCCACATTCACAGCAAAACTATTCACAATAGCCAAGACAGAACAACCTAACATCCATCAACAGATGACGGGATAAGAAGATGTGGTACATAATACAATGGAATATTAGTCAGCCATAAAAAAGAAGGAAATAATGCCATCTGCAGCAACATGGATGGACCTGGAGACTATCAGACCGAGCAAAGTAAACCACAAAAAGAAAGGCAAATGCCATATGATATCACTGACACGTGGACTCTAAAATGCGATGCAAATGAACTTATCTGTGAAACAGAAACGGACTCCAAGATATAGAGGGGTCTGGGGGAGGGAAGGACTGGGAGTGTGGGATTAACAGATGCAAACTATTGTATGTAAGAGAGATAAACACAAGGCACTGCTGTACAGCACAGGAAACTATAGTCAATATGCTGGGATAAAACATATTGGAAAAGAATACATATTAATATTTACATGTATAACTGAATCACCACTGTACAGAAGAAATTAACACAACATTGGAAATCTACTAAACTTCAATGAATTTTTTTTTAAAGATTTCAAATGCACTGAATACAGGTCAAGGAAGAGGCATCCATAGGAGACTGCTGAGAAAGGGGACACCAGTCAGTAGGGCCACATGCGCCCCTAAGCCTTCGTCACATCACTAGACAAGGCCCTTGACTGCCAGGTTTCCTTGCTCCTGAGGTGGAGAAGGACTGAACCTTGGCTAAAAGACCAAACATAGGAGTTTATGAAGACGATGAAATAACAGCAGTTGCCATCTACTGTGGGCGGGCTACCTGTTAGGCACAACAGCTCCATGAGGCGTATTCTATTGTCATCTCCGTTTTACAGGTGAGGAAACTGAGTCCCCAGTCCACAGACTGACCACGTGGTGAAGCTGGGCCTTGAACCCAGGCAGTCTGACTCCAGGAGCTGGCTTCACAACCCCAAGGCGGCAGCGGGGTGGAGCGAGGGGGTGGAGCTGGTTGCCATGGCTGTCCACTGACACTTTAATTCATGGCAGAGGGAATTGAGAAGCGTTAAATAATAGGCATAGATTGTGTTTTCCCAGGGATGAATGGTCATGAAATTAAATTTGCAGATGTGCCAACCCTTAGGAGGTGAAATGACATCAGCGGAGACCGAGGCCTGGAATCTAAGCAGGAGACGGCAAGATGGACCCAGCCTGAAGCAATGCGGTTCACCACGCACACTGAGGCAGAGCTGCTGTTCAGCCATTCAGTAGATTCCAACTCTTTGTGACCCGTGAACCCAGAACTCCAGGCTTCCCTGTCCTTCACCATCTCCCGGAGTTTGCTTAAACTCACGTCCGTTGCGTCAGCGATGCCATCCAGCTGTCTCATTCTCTGTCACCCCTTTCTCCTCCGACCTCCGACCTTCCTCAGTATCTCCAGGCCCAAAAGGCTCGGGAGTGACTGCTGCGTGGGATGTCGAGGTGGCTGTGCCCACTGACAGCAGGTGGCCCCTGTACGGTGGCAGCAGCAGGCTCAGTCCCCAGGCACACCGACAGGAGGGGGCATCCGGCTGAGAGCACCATATGGCAGCGGGTCACCACGCCCCATGCGCACACCACCCCCAGTCCTGTGCCAGCCTCCACCAAAGGGATCCAAGCAAGATGTGGGAGACTGAGGGAACCACTGAGGAAAGCCCCTAGGAACGAAGGCTCAAATTGGACCTAGACGTGTATAAGGGAGGGCTTCCCAGGTGGCGCTAGAGGTAAAGAACTTGTCTGCCAATACAGGAGACATAAGGGACGCGGGTTCAACTCCTGGGTCAAGAAGATCCCCTGGAGGAGGGCATGGCAACCCACTCCAGTACTCTTGCCTGGAGAATCCCATCGGCAGAGGAGCCTGACGGGCTACAGTCCTTTGGGTCACAAAGAGTCAGACATGACTGAAGTGATTCAGCATGAATACATGTATATAACGGAAAGGATAAAAAAAGAATATTCCTGGTGAATAAGGCAGAGGAGTCACCAAAAGGCTGGCTGCATCACCCACTGTTTCCACCTGCGTAGACAAATGGCTTACATCATGAGCTGGGTTCAACCAGTATAGATAGACTGCGTTGTACCTTGGGCTTAACCACCCCAGCTCTGGGAGACACAGCCTGACGGTCAGGGCCTTGTCAGAGGGGAAGCTGGGTTGAGCTGAGCTCAGCCACAGGGAAGCCCCCAAAGCCAGAGAGAGTTTTAGAGTCTGTACAAAGACTCCACTGAAAGTGGGGCAGGCACGAACTAAATGGAAGATTCCAGGGCTCACGCCCTTGACTCAACCAGTGCAGACAGACTGCCTGCATCATGCACCAGCTCAGTTGGTGTAAACATAGTATCTGCATCACACAAGGGCTCCACCAGTGTAGACAGACTGCAGGGTTAAGCTCACTCTGCCCGCCATCACGGACCACCTTCTCCATGCCGAGCTCATCTCAGCCAAGACACCAGGGAGACCAGGATTTACATCAAGCCCTGCTGCGTTCGCTCGGCTTCCTCCAGACCTGGCAGGAGGTGCAGAGCATGGCAGGACCACCGTCAGTGTTTCCTGGGGGTCTCCTGCTCCCTGCGGAGCAGGAGAAGCAGAGCCCCCACATCTCAGGGCTGGAGGAGGGTCCCAGTGCCCACAGGCTGGGACAGATGGGACTTGTCCAGGGAGATGAGTCAGCCCCCCAAGAAGAGGCAGCCTCGGAAGCGGGGACGACCAGTCTGCCAAGTATGAGTCAACGTGAGCCCGGGCTAGGGTCTGCTGGCGGGGCGCTCTGCCGGGTCACCTGTCCACTCTTGAGAGTGACGAGCACAAGGGCACGACCTGTGGTCCGCAGTGGTGAGGCAAGGGCAGGGCAGCAGCCAGAATCTGAAGAGGCCGCACTCCAGGCAAAGAGCCCGGCGGCTGGAGGACTCAGCCCGAGAGGCCCGGGGCCCGTGCAGCAGACCTGTGCCTCCTAGCATCCTCTCCTGGGCTCTCACTCTTCTCCCATCCCGCAGTCCGGCCCCGCAAGGGAGGAGCTGGCTCAGGGCCAGGCAGAGTGAGAGCAAGGTGACGGTGACCCGGGCTGCTGCCGGCAGCTCAGCACAGCCGCTCGGCTCAGGGCCCGAAGCCAGCAGCGTGGGAACAACGGGAAGCGGGGTGACTCACAGACCTGCTCCCCCCACCCGCGTTCTGGAAGACAGAGCCCGGGGGGACCCAGCCGAGGGCTGCAGGGAAGCCAGGGCCTGAGACGAGCTCAGCCAGCCACGGGGAGCTCACTGACATCGGAGGGGGGTTAGGAGCTTGAGGCCCTGGGCAGAGCCCCTCGCAGAGGGTGGGGGCAGGCAAGGAAAGGAGAGAGAACCAAGGCAGGGCCCGGGAGAGGAGCTCTTTCTGGGCAGGTGCCCACCAGCTGCCGGTCAGACTCAAGAGCGGGGCAGCTTAAGGACCTACCAAGGATGAAACCTCTGGCCAGCAGAGGGGCATGAAGGCGGGTGTCCGATCAACCGTCCTCATGAAAGCACTGACCCTGCGCTGCCCCCTGCTGTGCGCCCACCGCGAGCCAGGCCTAAAAGGTGAACACTTGGGGGAGGCAGCAGCAGGCCCGAGGGCTCAGGGCTTGGCTGAGGACGTGAGACAGGTGGGCAGGGGCACAGAGGCAGGGCCGCACAAGTGGCAGCCTGACCTGCCGGCCCCAGGGGGTCGAAACCAGCGAGAGTGGAGGAGCACTTGGAACATTTTGGTCCGAGGGGCCCTGCCTCAGGGTGCTGACATCTTCCAGACGTAGTCCTGACCATCTCACGTCCCCTCGTCTTCTCTGCTCTGCACTGAACCAGGCCGCAGTAGATTCAGGTCCACCGTCCCTCTGGAGGACCACAGCTGCCTCCCTCCAGGATTACTGCAGCCTCCTCCTCACTGGGCTCCCTGCTCTGCAGCAGTCCCAGGTCCCTCCCTGGCCTTTGAGGCTCTTTACAGTCAGGACTCTGTCTGTGTCTCCAACCCCATCTCCCCCTTTCACCCTGCTGGCCACATGGGCCTTCCCACAGCTCCTGGTCAGCTCCATTTCTCTCACTCATTCACATTCTGCACTGGAAAGCACCCTCCATGCTTAGTCACAGCTCTTCTTTCAGATCTCAGTGGAGAGTCACCTCCTCCAGGAAGTCCTCCAGGGCCCTCGGTCTAGGTCAGATTACTCTATCTTAAATCTCTGTCTTGCAACCACACGGATATCTCCTCTACACATTCATCAGGGCCTAGAATCACACATGCGTTGGTGACCTGTTTAGTAATGGGGCCGTCTGGCACAGCATAAATCGGTGCGTGATGAGTGGATGGTGATGGAGTTTCTGTCCCACCAGATGACAAAACCTGCAAGAGGAGGGACCACTCTTAGTTTGGCCTTTCCCAGAGCCTGATCCAGCAACAGACACCAAATACACGCCTGTGTTTGGTCACTGAATGAAGGGCAACAAGGAGTCTGACGCTGGGAGTATGGGACACAGCATTCTTTAGCTTTAGGTTTCAATGTTAACAGTTCTAATTTAGGTCAAATAAATGTTGCTGACCAGGCCCAGCTCTAGCCTTGGGTTGGCAGGGACAGGGTGTCTTGCCCTCAGTCACCAGTAGCAAGAAGTACCGATTTCCCAGGAGTGCGTGACCTTCAAGGTGGGGAGTGGAAATGCTGGGACCCAGGCCCCCTGCCTGCAGACACTCTCTGACTTCCCCAAAGGTGGCTTCCACAATGGAATTTTGCTTCTCGCTGTCAACCCACCCAGATGCACGCAGGCCGCTCCAGCCTGCCAGTGGCTCAGGATGCATCTGTGGCCAGCAGGTGCAAGCTGGAGCACAAGATCACAAATGACAGGTAGTTTTGTACAGGGTAAAAGTCACAACTTTTTCCCATGGCCAATTTGTAAGTCTCATCTTTTGTCGCCGTGATTTACCGACCGCAGGGTCACACATCCTCCAGCCGGAAGGAAACGAGACGGCGTCTCCTGTGTCCTCTGCTACCTGAACTAATGCGGCTCTGTCCTCCGGCTGCCTGAACTCAAGGGTTTCCTCTGCCTTTGGGCAGCCTTTTCCCAGGAGGGAGGGAACACAGCTGCTCTGGCATCAGATGAGCTTTGGCAGTGGCTCCAAAGACAGTGCTGGCTGGGGAGCTTACTGTCACCACACCGTTAGCACGCTCTTGCCTGCCCCCAGCAAACATCCCCAGGCTCCCAGATACTGTGGCCACATACACATCCAGACAATCATTCTTGATAGCTTTTTTATGTCTCGTTGTCCTGTGTCACAGTCACATTGATCTCCTTGGGCCAGCACTACATAAATTTCCTGTTTATAACTCATTATCTTCTGATTAGCTGAAAGGCTGGGTACTTGTTTCACAGTGTTTACTGACTCTAATTGCCATAGTTATCATGAAAGATAATCCTTTGTCCAGTTTCTTGCCCATATTTTCCCTCCAAGTTCCATGTTTCTCCCACGTGGTTACCACACATGGGTAAACCAGGGAGGTATGGCAGGTATGGCTAAGACAGGTGTCTGAGATTCTAAGCCAGGCAGCAGGCAAGAGATTGGGCACCACACCTTCCCCCATCATCCCCCCGGAGATCCCAGTGCCTACTGCATGTGCCTTCAACCAGATGCATCAGCTAGCAATGAATCTAACTCCCGTCTCTTCAATCGGCACAACCACAAATAGCCTGTCCGGCCACCACCGACACCAAGCAGAGTGATGAACAGAGAAACAGCCTGCACGGCATTTCCAATCAGGAGTATCTGATGTTCCTCCTTTAGAAGGTGAATTCTGAGATGAGCCCACCAGGCATATTTTCCCAGCAACCATATGGCAAAAAAAAAAAAAAAAAAAAAAAGTAGTTACTGAACTTTCTCAGACTTATTAGCTTTCATAAACAGAGATTTGAATAAATGTTTAAAAAATGAAATTCCTTTGATACTCTGTAATCAGTAAATGTTCATTATGGAAACACAGCAAATATGCATGAAATTTCCCAAGTGATGTTCTGGCTACAAGATTAAAAAGGCATCTCCAACTGTAGGCTGAGTTACAGAACATACTCCTCCGGTCACCATTCAGGACAACTCTGCGAAGCCCAAGAGGTCAGACAAGGCTGTTTCTTTCCTAGCCAAAGCAGGGAAAATCAGAAGATGCTCCCTTATGCCTGCTCAGGCAATTTGGAAGTGAGCCCCTCCCCCCACTGATTGA
>SJYX01006985.1:350768-376841 GCA_006410675.1 Oreotragus oreotragus
TTATATATATATACACACCACACATTCTTTTTATATTCTTTCTCTTATGGTTTATCATAAGATATTGAATATAGCTCCCTGTGCTACACAGTGAGATCTTGTTTATCCATCCTATATATAATAGTTTGCATCTGCTAACCCCTTAGTCCCACTCTATCCTGCTTGTCAATCACAAGTCTGTTCTCTATGTCTGTGAGTCTGTTTCTCATAGAAATATTTTTTCCTTTTTATATTATTTTCCAAAATATTTTGATTTTAGATGTATAATGCATGTACCTATCATGACAGGAAGAAATATTTTATGCTTGATTAGACATCAGCAAAGTTTTTCTGTAAAAGGCCAGATAATAAATATTTTCAGCTCTGCCTCTGCACCATTAAAGGAATCACAGACTATAAACATTCATGAATAACAGTGGTTGTATCCCAACAAAATGTTCTTCATAAAACAGAAGGTAAGATGACCCTGGCCCATGTATCATATTTTTTGACCCTTAATTGAAAAGAATGAGAATATATTTGGCTCAACTTCTAGAAATCGGTCAATATCTCCAAGAAGCCAAAAAAAAATGTGTAAAATTTAGGTCACTCTTTGGCAGAGTCTGATTTAAGCAGTTCCCGCTTAAGACAACTAGCTATTTATGTAATCCTCCTTACAGGTTGGTGAGATAGAAAGTTATATCCCCGTTTTGCAGATGAAAACAGTAAGGCTCAGAGTTCAGAGACCCACCCAAGATCACAAGCTAGAATATAGTAAGACCAGGATGTCAACCAAAGTCTGTGTTCATTTTAGTTTGGTGATTATCCAGCATCAGTGGGTATAAATGTTAGCTATAAAGAATGATCAGAAAATGTCACTTTTATTCTAAGAAAATCATCAGTGATGAATTCAAATTTGCAAGTAAGATGTCCTTTAAGGCTCTTTTTACAATACAACCGAGTTGGAAACAATCTAAATGTCCAGTATTAAATGGGAAGTTGAACAAATTACTATGGAATCATTGAAAATAGTATTCATAAGAATATGTAATGATGCTAGAAAATGTTCACAATAATGCTATGTGAAAAAAAAAACTAGAAAGCAACACAGTGGCTAAAGCAGGACCCCATTGTTTTAGCATGTGTATTATACAGAAAACTCTCGAAAGCAACACTTTAATTGCATATTATCACTTGGCTCTCTGTGGTTTGGAGACAACTGGCAATTTTATTTTATTCTTTGAACTTTTTTGGTTTTGCCAAACTCTATTCAATGTATATCTTGAACTTTCATCATCAGTTAAATATGTCTTTAAAAGCCACTTATCCTTTGAAGATGTGACACACACACACACACTCACACACATATACATACAAGAGAATATCACTCAGCCAAAAAAAAAAAAGAAATAATGCCACTTGAAGCAACATGGATGGTCTTACACATTATCATTCTAAGTGAAGTAAATCAGAGTAAGAAAGACAAATATTATTTGCTATCACTTTTATGTGGAATCTAAAAAAAACTATACAAAAGGATTTATTTGCAAAACAGAGACTCACAGACACAGAAAGCACACTTACGGTTACCAAAGCCTGGGGTGGGGGGAGGGGCACATTCAGAGGCTGGGACGGATAAATGCACACTTGCTGCACGCAAAACAACCAGCAAGGTCCAACCCACAAGGACCTACTGTGTAGCACAGGCAACTACACTCAATATTTTGTAATACCCTGGAAAGACTGAGGGCAGGAGGAGACGGGGACGACAGAGGATGAGATGGTTGGATGGCATCACCATCTCAATGGGCCTGGGTTCGGGTGGACCCCAGGAGTTGGTGACGGACAGGGAGGCCTGGCATGCTGCGGTGCATGGGGCTGCAAAGAATCGGACACAACTGAGGGACTGAACTGAACTGAACTGATTACTATTGTATAGTACTCTTGCCTGGAGAATCTCATGGATGGAGGAGCCTGGTGGGCTGCCGTCTATGGGGTCGCACAGAGTCAGACACAACTGAAGCCACTTAGCAGCAGCAGCACAGGTAACTAAAGTCAATATTTGGTAATAACCTATTAGGGGAAGAAAAAATCCTGATTCTGGGAAAGACTTAAGGTGAAAAGAGAAGGCAGAAGAGGATGAGATGGTTAGATAGCATCATCGACTCAAGGGACATGAATCTGAGCAAACTCCAGGAGATAGTGAAGGACAGGGGAGCCTGATGTGCTACAGTCCATGGAGTCACAAAGATTTGGACACAACTCAGCAACAACAACAAATAAGGGAAAAGAATCTGAAAAGGTATACATATGTATATATACACACACACGTATAACTGAATCACTGTGCTGTGACTTTGTTAATCAACTATACTTCAGTTTTTAAAAATGAAGGAAAAAGGCAATTTATCCTTAATGATTTTCTATTTCCTCCTTTATTGTTCTCTTCTATTTATTCTTTCTTATGGGAAAGCTTTTCATAAAGTAAAATTTGAAAACCAACCATTCCATCCTCTATATTCATGAGAGAATCCTGTGTATAGGCCTTAATAATGGGCTGCAATGTACACGTGGGTTTATCTCCCTAGTCTTTAAAAGGATGAAGCAGTGGTCCTTCAAATGTTTTGAACCATCCTCAAAATCACATATGTACATGAATCCAGTCTTACTGACAAGCCCTTTTGAGTAAAAAGAAACCCTACATCAACATTTATCCTAAGATTAATGGCAAAAATAATTACCACTAATAATGGGCATAATATCCCAGTACCATTCGCAATATACCTAACATGCTTGGTGTGGTTTTTAATATTGCCTCAGAGATACATAACGAATCAGGAGTTTCCTCCAAGTATTGAGGAAGTGGCACCATCTAATAGCAGTGTGAGAAAATTAGGTCCAGAAGTACCAGCTTGAGTACCCAGCAAGGTCACTTAAAGCCGAGTGTTCCATGGCAAGTCACAAATTCTCATCAGCTTAGCATCCTCATTCTTAACCTAATAATAACCACACTTTCCTTTCAGCACTCACCACAGAATTATTAATATCTAATGAGAAAAAAGAGACAAATTACACTAAGTATCTAAATGGTGTTCCTGCCATTACTACCAATGATAATACTGGGGATGTTTTCTTTACCTGTCACTTTCAGACCCAGATTTTTAAAAACAGTTTTCTAAGAAATTGGTTGCCTTCTATACTGGAAGAAGACATTGTGGGTATGCCTGTTTGGGGGTGGGGGGGTATGGGTGTGTGGGTGTGTGTGTCATTGTGGGTATGTCTGTTGGTGTGTGTGTGTGTTTGTCTGTCATGGTGGGTATGCCTGTTGGGGTGTGTATGAGTGTGTATCATCGTGGGTATGTCTGTTGGGCTGTGTGTATTAGTGGGTATGCCTGTTGGATGTGTGTATGTCTGTCATCATGAGCATGCCTGTTGGGGGGTGTGTGTGTGTGATCATAAGTATACCTGTTTGGGTGTGTGTGTGTGTATTAGTGGGTATGCCTGTTGGATGTGTGTAGTTTATGTGTGTAGGGGGGTGTCATTGTGGGTATGTCTGTTGGAGTGTGTGTGTGTGTCTGTAATCATGGGTATGCCTGTTGGGGTGTGTGTGTGATCATAAGTATACCTGTTGGGGAGTGTGTGTGTGTGTATTAGTGGGTATGCCTGTTGGATGTGTGTAGTGTATGTGTGTAGAGAGAGTGTCATCATGGGTATGCATGTTGGGGTGTGTGTATCATCATGGGTATGTCTGTTGGGGTGTATGTATTCATGGGTATGCCTGTTGGATATGTGTATGTGTATGTGGGGGGGGTGTCATTGTGGGTATGTCTGTTGGGGTGTGTGTGTGTCATCATGGGTATGCCTGTTGGGGGTGTGTGTGTGTGATCATAAGTATGCCTGTTGGGGGTGTGTGTGTATTAGTTGGTATGCCTGTTGGATGTGTGTAGTGTATGTGTGTAGGGGGAGTGTCATCATGGGTATGTATGTTGGCGGGTGTGTGTGTATCATCGTGGGTATGTCTGTTGGGGTGTCTGATGGTATGCC
The DNA here is from genome assembly GCA_006410675.1 of Oreotragus oreotragus. Taxonomy (NCBI): domain Eukaryota; kingdom Metazoa; phylum Chordata; class Mammalia; order Artiodactyla; family Bovidae; genus Oreotragus; species Oreotragus oreotragus. The sequence continues at coordinate 354,792 of SJYX01006985.1, forward strand.
TGTTGGATGTGTGTGTGTGTGTGTATTAGTGGGTATGCCTGTTGGATGTGTGTAGTTTATGTGTGTAGGGGGGTGTCATTGTGGGTATGTCTGTTGGAGTGTGTGTGTGTGTCTGTAATCATGGGTATGCCTGTTGGGGTGTGTGTGTGATCATAAGTATACCTGTTGGGGAGTGTGTGTGTGTGTATTAGTGGGTATGCCTGTTGGATGTGTGTAGTTTATGTGTGTAGGGGGGTGTCATTGTGGGTATGTCTGTTGGAGTGTGTGTGTGTGTCTGTAATCATGGGTATGCCTGTTGGGGTGTGTGTGTGATCATAAGTATACCTGTTGGGGAGTGTGTGTGTGTGTATTAGTGGGTATGCCTGTTGGATGTGTGTAGTTTATGTGTGTAGGGGGGTGTCATTGTGGGTATGTCTGTTGGAGTGTGTGTGTGTGTCTGTAATCATGGGTATGCCTGTTGGGGTGTGTGTGTGATCATAAGTATACCTGTTGGGGAGTGTGTGTGTGTGTATTAGTGGGTATGCCTGTTGGATGTGTGTAGTTTATGTGTGTAGGGGGGTGTCATTGTGGGTATGTCTGTTGGAGTGTGTGTGTGTGTCTGTAATCATGGGTATGCCTGTTGGGGTGTGTGTGTGATCATAAGTATACCTGTTGGGGAGTGTGTGTGTGTGTATTAGTGGGTATGCCTGTTGGATGTGTGTAGTTTATGTGTGTAGGGGGGTGTCATTGTGGGTATGTCTGTTGGAGTGTGTGTGTGTGTCTGTAATCATGGGTATGCCTGTTGGGGTGTGTGTGTGATCATAAGTATACCTGTTGGGGAGTGTGTGTGTGTGTATTAGTGGGTATGCCTGTTGGATGTGTGTAGTTTATGTGTGTAGGGGGGTGTCATTGTGGGTATGTCTGTTGGAGTGTGTGTGTGTGTCTGTAATCATGGGTATGCCTGTTGGGGTGTGTGTGTGATCATAAGTATACCTGTTGGGGAGTGTGTGTGTGTGTATTAGTGGGTATGCCTGTTGGATGTGTGTAGTTTATGTGTGTAGGGGGGTGTCATTGTGGGTATGTCTGTTGGAGTGTGTGTGTGTGTCTGTAATCATGGGTATGCCTGTTGGGGTGTGTGTGTGATCATAAGTATACCTGTTGGGGAGTGTGTGTGTGTGTATTAGTGGGTATGCCTGTTGGATGTGTGTAGTTTATGTGTGTAGGGGGGTGTCATTGTGGGTATGTCTGTTGGAGTGTGTGTGTGTGTCTGTAATCATGGGTATGCCTGTTGGGGTGTGTGTGTGATCATAAGTATACCTGTTGGGGAGTGTGTGTGTGTGTATTAGTGGGTATGCCTGTTGGATGTGTGTAGTTTATGTGTGTAGGGGGGTGTCATTGTGGGTATGTCTGTTGGAGTGTGTGTGTGTGTCTGTAATCATGGGTATGCCTGTTGGGGTGTGTGTGTGATCATAAGTATACCTGTTGGGGAGTGTGTGTGTGTGTATTAGTGGGTATGCCTGTTGGATGTGTGTAGTGTATGTGTGTAGAGAGAGTGTCATCATGGGTATGCATGTTGGGGTGTGTGTATCATCATGGGTATGTCTGTTGGGGTGTATGTATTCATGGGTATGCCTGTTGGATATGTGTATGTGTATGTGGGGGGGGTGTCATTGTGGGTATGTCTGTTGGGGTGTGTGTGTGTCATCATGGGTATGCCTGTTGGGGGTGTGTGTGTGTGATCATAAGTATGCCTGTTGGGGGTGTGTGTGTATTAGTTGGTATGCCTGTTGGATGTGTGTAGTGTATGTGTGTAGGGGGAGTGTCATCATGGGTATGTATGTTGGCGGGTGTGTGTGTATCATCGTGGGTATGTCTGTTGGGGTGTCTGATGGTATGCCTGTTGGATGTATGTGTATGTGGGGGGGTGTCATTGTGGGTAGGCCTCTTGGGGTGTGTGTGTGTCTGTCCTCATGGATCTGCCTGTTGGGGGGGTTGAGTGCATGTCTGTCATTGTGGCTACGCCTGCTGGGGGGGTTGAGTGCATGTCTGTCATTGTGGCTATGCCTGCTGGGGGATGTGTGTCTCTCTGTCATTGTGGGTATGCCTGTTGGTGTGTGTGTGTTGGTTATCCTTAACTCAGCTGCACATAAATGGGAGTCCAGAGAATGTGAAATGATTGACACATCCCTCTAGGTGGGACCCCTCCAAATCTGTGGGGCTTCCCAGGTGGTTCAGTGATAAAGATCCGCCTGCCAATGCAGGAGACACAGGAGACAGGTTCAATCCCTGGGTCGGGAAGATCCCCTGGAGAAGGAAATGGCAACCCACTCGAGTATTATTGCCTGGAAAATCCCACGGACAGCGGAGCCTGGTGGGCTTACTCCATGGGGTCACAGAGTCAGACACAACTGAGCACTGAGGTAATTGGGTAATTCTTCTAGGTGATGCCAGTCCTGTTTCTTCCCTCAATCATGCTTTTTGCTTTTCTAAACATGTTGCATATTATTGCATATCTATTTTAAGTATAGTTTTGTACTAATATAAAGCATAAATACAGAAAAGTATACAAATCATAGATATATTGATAAACTTTCACAACACACTTAGATAACTGCCAACCAAACCAAGAAAGAAAATATGACTAACATCACAGAAGCATCCTTCATGATCCTTCTCGGTTAACATCCTGACATCCCCCCAAGATAACTACTATTTGATTTCTATCACCATAGATTAGTTTTGTCTTGTTTTTGAAATACTAATGGAATCATACACTATTTTACCATCTGTGTCTGGCTTCTCATACCCAAAGTCAGCTGAGATTCACCCACTTTGTTGCACAAAACAGTTCATTATCTTTGCTAGGAAGTACTTCTTTGCATAAATATATCACAATTGATTCATTCTACAATGGGTATTGGGGTTGTTTCCAGTCCTTCTCAGTTCTTACAAGTAATGCTGCTGGAAATATTCATGTATTTGGCTATGAATCAATATGTTGACCCATTTCTGATAAGTATATACTTAAAAGTGAAATGACATCTCATAAACTGCATTTATTAGCTTTATTAGATCTGCCAAATGTATACTTCCAGGAGCAGTGTAGGAGAGTTCCAGTTGCTTCACACACTCACCAACATTCATCATCATGTCTGTATCATGTAATGAATCTAGTGAGAGTGCAGTGAAATTTCATCAGTTTTATTTGCATTTCTGGATGACTAGTGAGATTCAGCACCTTGGTATATGCTTAGTGTCCATATCCTCTCTGGTAAGACACCTCTTCAAGTCCTTTGACTGCTTTATAGTTTAGAAGCAATTCATGATGTATCCATGCCAAGACAGAAAGGAGTGGCAGGCAAAATGGCAAATGCTTTTAAAAAATCATTTAAATTTGTCTTTTGGTTTCACTTTTTATTCTTGCATTTGAATATGAATTTCTTTGAACTTTTTGAATTCACAATAAAGTCATCCATAGGGAAGCTAGAGAAATAATGAGAGCTGTCATCTACCAAGCATTTACTTGTATCAAGCCCTTTGTCATCTCACATAAATCTTAAACATATTCTATGAGGCCAGTGCTCACACACTGTCCCTTTTTACAGACAAGAAAACTGAAGTTCAGAGAGGTTGGGTAATTTGCCCAACACCACACAGCTACCAAGTGACTGAAGCAGAATTCAAACCTAGTCTGGGGGCTCTAAAACCTGTGCTCCTGATCACCAAGCTATCCCTCATCATTGTAAGATTCTAGCAGATTCCAAACTTTAGCATGCCTCAGAACTCCCTGGAGGGCTTATTAAAACAGACTGCCGGGTCCCACCCTTAGAGTCCCTGATTCAGTAAGGCTAGGGCAGGGCCTGACGATTCGCTTTTCTAACAAGTTCCCAAATGATGCCAGTAGGGTCACACTTTGAAAACCCCTGTTCTAGAAGATGGAGATCATGTCTGACTTTTCTCCATTATCCAAAAGCCCTGGCCCAGTGCCTGGCAGACACCAGACGCAAAAGTGATTACTGAATGATTCCTATCCCCACTTGGCCCTCCCAGCTGGCACAGAAAGCCATGGCTCCCGGAATGCTGCAGGCTAATGTGAGTGAACCCCCTGACCCTTCTGACTTGGTGAGGGCCACGTGAAGTGTCACAAAAGGCCTGTCCACAAATGTGAAGGAGGCAAGTGACTCCACATAGCTCTGCACATTTCTTTTCTTTTCTTATTTCTGTTTCTTTATTTGGCTGCAGCGTGCAGGATCTTTTTACTTGCCACACGTGGGCTCCAGTTCCCTAACCAGTGACCAGATCTGAGGCCCCTCCATCAGCAGCATGCAGTCTTAGCCACGAGACCACCAATGTGTAGACAAGTCAACACAGGGGGAAGAGTAAAACTGTTTCCTGGGTGTGCATATTGCTCTGTGTGTCCAGTGCCTCCAATACCCAGAATGGTTCTGGTAACTGGAAACTACTGTAACTGACTATATTCAAGCAGACGTGCCCCCACCCTTGCTCAGTGCACTTTCTACACTAGGGTTTTTAGTTGTAGCAGACGCTGTCAGCTGAATCCTCAGGTCTATTCCTCCTTTCTTCATTGCGTACCAGCACCCCAGTTGTTAGCCAAGCACCACAGTACCTGGGCTTCCCAGGTGGCAGTAGTCATAAAGAACCACCGGCCAAGGCAGGAGACCTAAGAGACGGCGGTTTGATCCCCGGGTTGGGAGGAGCCCCTGGAGGAGGACATGGCGATCCACTCCAGTATTCTTGCCTGGAGAATCCCCATGGACAGAGGGGCCTGAAGGGGAACCATACAAAGGGTTGCAAAGAGTCGGACACGACTGAAGCCACTTAGCACACACCATAGCCAGGCAGAAGGCTATTTTTCAGCCTTCCTTGTATTTTGATATACCCACCTGAACATGATTAATTTCCAAGCAAGAACACAAAAACAGAGGTAGACCTTTCAGGAAGTTTTCTTAAAAGAGAGGGAATATGCCCTTCTGTGTCTTTCTCCATTTTGATACTTCAGATACAAAGCCTGCAACTCAAGCAGCCATCTGGACTATGAAGCTCAGGGTCATAGACCATGTGAATGATAGAGGGGTAAATTGGAAAGAGCCACTGGCTTAAAAGTCAACATTCAGAAAACTAAGATCATGGCTTCCGGTCCCATAACTTCATGGCAAATAGATGGGGAAACAATGGAAACAGTAACAGACTTTAATTTCTTGGGCTCCAAAATCACTGCAGATGGTGACTGCAGCCATGAAATTAAAAGATGCTTGCTCCCTGGAAGAAAAGCTATGAGCGACCTAGTCAGCATGTTAAAAAGCAGAGACATTACTTTGCCAACAAAGGCCCATATCTGTCTCTTATACACATCTAGATGTGTATAAGAGACAGCACTTACGGTTACCAAAGCCTGGGGTGGGGGGAGGGGCACATTCAGAGGCTGGGACGGATAAATGCACACTTGCTGCACGCAAAACGACCAGCAAGGTCCAACCCACAAGGACCTACTGTGTAGCACAGGCAACTACACTCAATATTTTGTAATACCCTGGAAAGACTGAGGGCAGGAGGAGACGGGGACGACAGAGGATGAGATGGTTGGATGGTGCACATTTCTTTTCTTTTCTTATTTCTGTTTCTTTATTTGGCTGCAGCGTGCAGGATCTTTTTACTTGCCACACGTGGGCTCCAGTTCCCTAACCAGTGACCAGATCTGAGGCCCCTCCATCAGCAGCATGCAGTCTTAGCCACGAGACCACCAATGTGTAGACAAGTCAACACAGGGGGAAGAGTAAAACTGTTTCCTGGGTGTGCATATTGCTCTGTGTGTCCAGTGCCTCCAATACCCAGAATGGTTCTGGTAACTGGAAACTACTGTAACTGACTATATTCAAGCAGACGTGCCCCCACCCTTGCTCAGTGCACTTTCTACACTAGGGTTTTTAGTTGTAGCAGACGCTGTCAGCTGAATCCTCAGGTCTATTCCTCCTTTCTTCATTGCGTACCAGCACCCCAGTTGTTAGCCAAGCACCACAGTACCTGGGCTTCCCAGGTGGCAGTAGTCATAAAGAACCACCGGCCAAGGCAGGAGACCTAAGAGACGGCGGTTTGATCCCCAGGTTGGGAGGAGCCCCTGGAGGAGGACATGGCGATCCACTCCAGTATTCTTGCCTGGAGAATCCCCATGGACAGAGGGGCCTGAAGGGGAACCATACAAAGGGTTGCAAAGAGTCGGACACGACTGAAGCCACTTAGCACACACCATAGCCAGGCAGAAGGCTATTTTTCAGCCTTCCTTGTATTTTGATATACCCACCTGAACATGATTAATTTCCAAGCAAGAACACAAAAACAGAGGTAGACCTTTCAGGAAGTTTTCTTAAAAGAGAGGGAATATGCCCTTCTGTGTCTTTCTCCATTTTGATACTTCAGATACAAAGCCTGCAACTCAAGCAGCCACCTGGACTATGAAGCTCAGGGTCATAGACCATGTGAATGATAGAGGGGTAAATTGGAAAGAGCCACTGGCTTAAAAGTCAACATTCAGAAAACTAAGATCATGGCTTCCGGTCCCATAACTTCATGGCAAATAGATGGGGAAACAATGGAAACAGTAACAGACTTTAATTTCTTGGGCTCCAAAATCACTGCAGATGGTGACTGCAGCCATGAAATTAAAAGATGCTTGCTCCCTGGAAGAAAAGCTATGAGCGACCTAGTCAGCATGTTAAAAAGCAGAGACATTACTTTGCCAACAAAGGCCCATATAGTCAAAGCTATGATTTTTCCAGTAGTCATACATGAACGTGAGAGTTGGACTATAAAGAAAGCTGAACGCCGAAGAACTGATGCTTTTGAACTGTAGTGTTGGCAAAGACTCTTGAGAGTCCCTTGGACTGCAAGGAGATCTAACCAGTCCATCTTAAAGGAGATCAGTCCTGGGTGTTCATTGGAAGGATTGATGCTGAAGCTGAAACTCCAATACTTTGGCCACCTGATGCAAAGAGCTGACTCATTTGAAAAGACCCTGATGCTGGGAAAGATTGAGGGCAGGAGGAGAAGGGGATGACAGAGGATGAAATGGTTGGATGGCATCACCAACTCAATGGACATGAGTTTGAGTAACCTCCAAGAGTTGGTCATGGACAGGGAAGTCTGGCATGGTGCATTCCATGCGGTCTCAAAGAGTCGAACACAACTGAGCAACTGAACTGAATAAGGAGCCCAGTGAGCTATAGTCCATGGGGTCAAAAAAGAGTCAGACACTACTACTAATGACCCTTTTAACCTTTCATCACCACTAGACAAGCAGGATTGCTTCCTCTAAGACGGCATTTACAAGAAGTGGGAATCAACTTTCATCTCGTTTAAGCCAGTTACTTTGAGGCTTCTCTTTTATGCAACAGCACTTCATCTTAACTAGTACATAGATGTTAACAGACAGTATGAGCCAGCTGGAAGACCCGTGGACCCAGTTTAGCCTCCCTCTCTCATAGTATGTCCCAAGCAAGCCACTTCAGTTCCCTGCACCTCTGTTTCTCCATCTATAAAATAAGAAGAAAAACACATGTTGCAATTACTTTAAAAGGCTTTTGTGAGGCCTAGCTGAAATAAGCTTTATGAAATTTAAAGCCCTACAAATATATAAAGGACTTTCATTTCTTACAAATACAAGAATTTTTTTTTAATAGAAAATGACATAGGAGAAATCCATGTATGAGAAGTCTCTTCTAATTAAGCAGAAGGAAGCTGAATCAGACCAACGGTTTCTCTGCTCATCTCTGCCAAGTCACCTCTCTCAGTCCCATTCAGGTCATTCTTTATTTTCCAAATGAGAATTTAATTTTGCTCTAACACCATTATTACATCTAAATTAAATATTTATTGGACTGAATATCAATTGACTTTTAGAAATAAAGATTTGAAATTTATGTGCTAACATAGAGTAATTCAATAATTGTAAATTTCACAACCGAGCTTTGTAATCAATTACTGTTTAGTAATGATATAAATACACATTCTTCTCAGGAGACCCTAGACAACTATAAATTAGATTCTGCACACACAACAATCTGGTAACGTCTCCACACAGGTTTTGTCCCTTCCGAGGAGTAACTGAGGCCAGGGATTCATCCCAGACCAGCTCCCCTGACCATGAATTTAGATCCCAGTTCACTCATCACTCAGGCAGTGCCAAGATTAGAATTAATGAGCACTCACACAAAACACAATTCAGAAGATGAATCACCGGGAATGAAAACCTCACAGCCCAATTCAAAGAGATGCTGTACAATGTGTGGGTAATAGACACGATCACTCATGCATTCACCCATCCAACATATAATTATTGAGCACCTACTGTATGCTGGGCACCCTGCTACATCAGTGTAGGAAACAAAGGCCACCTGCCCTCCTGCAGAGTGGGAATAACATGCAGTGAACAATAAATAATAATTAACATAAATAAGCAAATTAAACTGGGCTGAACATCAACTTACTTTTAGAAATAAAGATATGAAATATGTGAGCTAACACAGAGTACTAGTCAGTCATAAGTGCCCAGCACACTGAAGAGAAATTTGTAAGCTAAGTAGTATCCTAATTTTGTAATTAAGGAAATGATAAATAAGGGTTCAAAGAAGAGAAGTTAACTTGCTAAAAATCAGAAACGAAGTTAGATTTGGGGTTTGAATTCAGACCAACCTGATGCCCAATTCTGCCCTCATCCTACCCCTCTCACCGAATGGGCAGATAAATGACCAAGCCTACACAATCAACTCAGAACTCATTTCTCATAGACTGCAGGACAGAAATCCTTGTTAATATATACCCCCCTCATCAATAAGAGACTCTCTCAGAAAATAAGGCTAAGACTAACAGAATGCCCTGTAGCTAGCCTGGACACTGGCACCCATTTGCATCACCAAGCTTTAATCTAGACTTGGCCTGAGCAAAATTTCCATTTTAATTTCCATGGGATAAACATGGGCATTATTTTCACTCTGAAAGAACCTTAAAGCAATTGTGTGGATCATTGTTCATTTGAAACCCATTCTTTGTCTTCAAAGGACTGGCCAGCTACAGGAGAATGCATTATAAATTTGGTTTCTATTGGAATTAAGCTTGGGAAAATGGGGTTCTGAAACCCTTGGGGAGACCTCTGTCACAGACCCACAGATTCTGGTAACTGATTAGAAAGCTTTTAAGTGAGCGCAGTGATTACATTTTGAATTCTTTTATATTAATTATTAAAGGCAAATTATGTTGTTGAAAAGAAAAGCCAGAGAAAGATGGCAATTTAATGACATAGGAGGGAGGCATTGTGGATAGGGTAATTGATTTAAAAAGTGAAAGGCATTGGGCAGAAGGTTTGTCAAAAACGGACTCAAACATTTGGAGACTGGGTACCTAGTCCTTGTTTATGTCTTGCTTGAAGATGGAAAGAAAGGAGCTGAAGATTTGGAGTCTGACCAAATATGAAGGAAAGAAAGTGAAAGTGAAGTCGCTCAGTCGTGTCCTACTCTTTGTGACCCCATGGACTGTAGCCTACCAGGCTTCTCTGTCCATGGGATTTTCCAGACAAGGATACTGGAGTGGGTTGCCATTTCCTTCTCCAGGGGATCTTCCCAGCCCAGGGATCAAACCCGGGTCTCTTGCATTGTAGGCGGATGCTTTTACCATCTGAGCCACCAGGGAAGTCTGAAAGAAACTGTGGTGGAAAGAAACTGTTGTTATATTTGTAAAATGGGCTCGCCCACTGGTCTAGTCATACCCGAATGCACAATCCTGCATCTCTCTCTCTCTTTATAAATGAAAGAGTACACATGAGAAAGAAAAAGATTTTCCTGGAATGCTGTCATTCTCTTGAGCTATTCCTTTTCAACTGAGATGCCCATATTCCCAACAATACAGAAAGATGTTACAAAAGTCAGGGCACAGATTTCAGAGTCACTATATGATGTAAGCATGGAAAATAAACTTGTGTTCTAAGAATGACACCAACACCTCCACTTCAGCCCCAGTCTCCCTTCTACTCTCAGTAGGAAACAAAGGTGCTGTGTAATAAATAGTAATAGAAGCAGCAGGAAGAGTAGAAATACCCCATCCTGCAGCGGGACTTACTAGAAGTAACAAATGTCCCTGGAGTGCAGCTTCTAAGCTGGGTCCCAGAACCATCCCTTAAAGGAAAGCTGCCCAGGTGAGCCACCCAACCTACTATGGATTTTGCAAGAACCAAGACTAGCCCTATAATTATGACTTTCATTTCTTTTCTGTGCAACAGAAAATGAAACATTATTTGACAAAATTACTTATGGCTGTGAACTATTTCTCTCCCCTGTGGCTTCCCCCTTAACCTTAGATGAGAAAAAAAAAAGATTGCATCGGAAGAAAGGCTATCACCTGACACGGCCAGGACACATCAACTCCCTAATGCACCTACTAGCACCAAAGCCAAAGAAGACTGAAGGGCCCATCAGGTCTAGCAGGTTCCTAGGCCATTCCCTAGCCATGTGATTGCAGCCACAAGCATCACCCATAGGGGATGATAAAGCAGAAAGTCCAGCCCATTACACTAAGGCATCACTGAGTACCACTGTAGCATCCTGTTGCCAAGCTAGGTTCAGAAAGAGGTTCAAGAGGCCAGGTCAGGGAGGACACAAACCCTTTCTAATTTGACAATCCAAAGAGAATTTCTCCATGGGAGGACATAGGGTCTGAGCTGAGAGAGACTGGGGCCCAGGTCAGATTCTGATGGCAGGAGAGGCTTTTTCTTTGCATGTCGACTTGGGCTAACCTCCACTTCTCACTTGGTTCTGCTGGGTCTCACTTGGATTAACTTTCCCAATTTTCTTCCCACAACCACATATCTGAATACTGCTTGATCTTCTGTGTTGACAATTGCCATGGAACAATATGAGCTTCGGAAGAGTTTCATTCTTTCCATTGTAATGATGATGACCCTTTTGAGAATTATACTGTATTTTCAACCGTTGAGCAAAGAAAGGCAATGATAATTAGATGAAACGTGTATGAAGATGACAAAGACACTGACCATACAAATAATGAGAAACAGAGCAAATCTGTATCAGGTAATCATGTTAGAGGCAGGTGAAGACAGCCTGAGGCCCTCCACTGGGCCAGTGTCGGGGTATTCAGCTGCACACTTTTGTGGACAGCCATCAAAAAGGACAAATAGGTTCAAAAAGTGTTAAGAGAATTTTTAACAATGGAATATGAAAGAATGACACCCGTTGGCTGGTCTACAGTCTTGTCTTGGACCAGATGTTACATTAGGACTATCACAGATGACAAAATGCAGAGATCTGAAAGGTTCAAGCTCCAACAACAAATCACATGGCTTACTGCTCTTGACAATCTTAAGACTGCCGACTCACCCTTTCCACCCTGTCGCAGCACCACCAAATTGGGTGCAGGGGGGTGGGATCACAAAATAGGAAAGGACAAAAGGCAGAAGAGCACATTCGCTGGATTAAGGCATCAAAGGAAAAAGTTCCAACATTAAGAAGAGACTTCTCTAATATCAAGAAGTGGGAGAAGGGATGGAGAACCTCAAGAGACTTCCAGCTCTACCACTGCACCTGAGTAAATGGATCTGGGCTTTAAGATTCCAGGAGTACCCAGTCCTTGGCTTCACACTGTCCTGCAGCACATTTAAAAGAAAACCAAAAATCAGACTGCAGGCTACCAGCCCTAAGCCTACTCTGCCTGAAATTCAGACCTGACTGGGGCAATGGGCTTCAAAGTTAGGGAACTGTTGGTATCTTTCGACTGCAATGCTGCCATGCTGTAAGCCTGGGACAGATGCCCCAGTACATTCTCAAACTATGCATATCACAATAGCACATCAGCACAAAAGCCTCTTCATCACAACCTAAAATATATTTTTTCAGTTTAGTTCAGTTACTAGGTTGTGTCCGACTCTTTGCAACCCCATGAACCGCAGCATGCCAGCCCTCCCTGTCCATCACCAACTCCCGGAGTTTATCCACACTCATGTCCATAGAGTTGGTGATGCCATCCAACCATCTCATCCTCTGTTGTCCCCTTCTCCTCCTGCCTTCAATCTTTCCCAGTATCAGGGTCTTTTCAAATGAGTCAGCTCTTCGCATCAGGTGGCCAAAGTGTTGGAGTTTCAGCTTCAACATCAGTCCTTCCAATGAACACCCAGGACTGATTTCCTTGCAATCCAAAGGACTCTCAAGAATCTTCTCCAACAACACAGTTCAAAAGGATCAATTTGGTGCTCAGCCTGCTTTATGGGCCAACTCTCACATCCATATATGACCACTGGAAAAACCACAGCCTTGACTAGATGGACCTTTGTTGGCAAAGTAATGTCTCCACTTTTTAATATGCAGTCTAGGTTGGTCATAGCTTTTCTTCCAAGGAGCAAGCATCTTTTAATTTCGTGGCTGCAATGGAGCCCACAAAAATAAAGTCTGTCACTTTTTCCATTGTTTCCCCATCTATTTGCCATGAAGTGATGGGACCGGATGCCATGATCTTAGATTTCTGAATGATGAGTTTTAAGCCAGCTTTTTCACTCTCCTCTTTCACTTTCATCAAGAGGCTCTTTAGTTCCTCTTTGCTTTGAGCCATAAGGGTGGTGTCAACTGCATATCTGAGGTTACTGATATTTCTCCCAGCAATCTTGATTCCAGCTTGTGCTTCATCCAGCCTGGCATTTCACATGATGTACTCTGCATATAAGTTAAATAAGCAGGGTGACAATGTAGAGCCTTGATGTACTCCTTTCCCAATTTGAACCAGTCCCTCGTTCCCTGTCTGGTTCTGTGCTTCTTGACCTGCATATGCATAGCACTGTGCTTTCTGTCCACCTGCCCTACACAGATGTAAGCTCCACAAGGGTCCTCCCTGAGGGTCCTGTTGGTGTGCTTGTTTTACTCCCTTCTGCCTAGCCCTGAGCCTACCAGGTCATTCAGAAATTAGTTCAGTGAATGGTTGAAAGCAACTCTGGCAAAAGGTGGAGGGCATAGAGGTTGAAGGCGCAGGTGGCTTCCCCAGCCTTTCAAACCAGCTCTACCGTTCCCCGTGTGAGGAGGGAAGGCAGAGCTCTGAGCCCTCATGCCAAAGCCGCCACCCTTGATTCCGCATGGTGCCCCCTGCAGAAGGGCAGGGGAGCTGAAACCCTTCAATCTCCATGCACTCAGCTGCAAGGGTCTGCATCTTTTTCTAATGTACGCAACCACGCGCTGGCTGAGCCCTGCCTCAGTGCCCTTTTCTGATCCCATTATCTTTCTACTCTGATGGGGGAAAAGGACTGATTCTTTGCCAACTTCCTCCCTTCCGATCTTACCAAACAGAACACTGACTTCAGCTGCTCAGCTGCTTCTCCATCTTCATTCCCCGTTCCCAACTCCAAAGAGTTCTTTTGAGGGGATTTTGGGATATAGAATCAAGAGGACACAGAAGAACAGAATCAGAGAGGCAGAAAACAAAAGCAAACAATCTAGGCCCCCAAAAAACTAAGCTGAACTAATTTTAAAAGCAACTTGACAAAAAATAAAACAACTTCCCTTCACTAAAATCCCATGGATGGAGGAGCCTGGTACGCTACAGTCCATGGGGTTGCAAAGAGTCAGACACAACTGAGCGACTTCATTTCACTAAACTTAAGTTTTTTAAAGCTTCTTATTAAAAATAAAATAAAAATACCCTCTCTCTTGTCAAAGAGCTATCTCTAAAAGAAACATTAAACATAGATGATTCAGAGGTGATTTACTTTGACAAGCTTTATTTTTTTTTTAAACAGCCAGTATAATACTGATAACAATTTGAGAAAGACCAGAAAAAAGAAAAAAAAATCTAACTTATGAACATAAGCAAAAATCCTAATTAAGCACTTATCAAATGGAAACCAGAAAAACATTTTAAAAAAATAACATACCACATCCTAATGGGGTTCATCTCAAGAAGAGGACCCATTAAAAATAATCACCATGTTAATACAGTAAAGAGTAAACATTTTATGGTGAACTCAGTAGTTTTTAAAAAAGCATTTAATCAAATTCTTCACTTATGCCTAAGTTGATAAGAAAAAAAAAGAAAACTCTTGATAGAACCTGTGTTTAACTCGATAAAAAACTAGCACACACACACACACATACACCATTATCACCAACACCATTATCATATCACAACATAATCAACAGAGTATTCAAGGGGGGGGTGGCCTCTAAGTGTTTCCATTAGGCAATGGTTTAAAAAAAAAAAAAGATGCCCATTTTCACCACCGTTACCTAACACTGTACTCTATGTGCTACCGGATACAATTAGAAAGGAACAAAGTAAGAGACTTCCCTAGTGGTCCAGTGGTTAAGAATCTGCCTGCCAAGGCAGGGAATTCAGGTTTAATTCCTGATCAGGGAACTAAGATCCCACACGTGGCAGGGCAACTAAGCCTGCTCACCACAACCGGAGAGCCCTCACGCCACCAGACCCAGAACAGCCGAAAAGCTTTACAAAGAACAAAATAAGTAGTAAATACTGGAAAAGAGACAGTAAAATCATCTTTCTTTGTAGCTGATTGTATTAATATACTTGAAAAACCCAAAGCTAATAGAAAAAACTAGATTTCAGTGAGAGAGATGGGTACTATTCTTGGTATTCTACCCTAATAACTATATAGAAAAAATGAGAAAAGATACTTCCCAAAAGAATAAGAATAAATATCTAGGAATGGATTTTACACAAACATGCAAAACTTTAGACAGTTTTACTGGAGGGCAAAAAAGAACTACTGAGTCCACCAAATACGTTGTTCTTGGAAACTCTGTGATATCCAATTCTGTGATAATTGAAGAGGTGATTCCAATCAAAAATTCCAATTTATGAAGCTTGACAGTATGATCCCCAAATTCATCTGGAAGAATAAAGTCAGCAAGAATAGTCAGAAAGAAATCTGAAATTGTGGTAACTGTGAAGATTTGGGATAACTTGGACTACCAGATGGTGAAACACATTGGAATGCTATATGGCAGGAAAAGACAGAGATATAACAGAATATCCAGATGTAGACTCATGTTTACACGGAAATTTAATATAAGATAAAAGAGGCTTTGTTTCATATGAGTAAGGAAGATAGGCAGGATTCAATAAATGATGTTAGGACAACTTGTGATAATTGAAGAGGTGATTCCAATCAAAAATTCCAATTTATGAAGCTTGACAGTATGATCCCCAAATTCATCTGGAAGAATAAAGTCAGCAAAAATAGTCAGAAGGAAATCTGAAATTGTGGTAACTGTGAAGATTTGGGATAACTTGGACTACCAGATGGTGAAACACATTGGAATGCTATATGGCAGGAAAAGACAGAGATATAACAGAATATCCAGATGTAGACTCATGTTTACACGGAAATTTAATATAAGATAAAAGAGGCTTTGTTTCATATGAGTAAGGAAGATAGGCAGGATTCAATAAATGATGTTAGGACAACTAGCTGGTCACTGAAAACATGAACCAAAAGTGTGCATGTGTGTGTGTGTGCATGCACACACTAATTAAGACTAGAGGAAAGCTGGGCCTTCCCTGGTGGTTCAGTGGTAAAGAGTCTGCCTGCCAATGCAGGAGATGCGGGTTCAGTCCCTGGGTAGGGAAGGTCCCCTGGAGAAGGAAATGGCAACCCACTCCAGTATTCTCGCCTGGAAAATCCCATGCACAGAGGAGCCTGGCAGCCTACGTCCACAGGGTCGCAAAAGGTCGGAGATGACTTAGCAACTAAACACCAAGAGGAGAAGTAACACATTTTATTATCTTAGATTGTATAATGAAGTTCCTAACACGAAACTAAATCCGGAAACTGTGTATAAAACAAATGACTATTTTGATTACATACAAAATAAACTGGGCAGAAAAGGACATCATAAATACAACTTAAGCACGACTGTTTACTGTGGAAAGCAGGGAGTGAGCACCAACTAGGAGGAGGCATGGGGGAGTGGGATTCTGGAAATGTTCTATATCTTGGCTTGGATGATGGCTGCATGGGTGTATGCATGTGTAAAATTCACTGAGTTGTACAGTTGAGATTTGTGCATGTTATGTGTAAGTTATGCCTCAATAAAAAGGAAATAGAAATATAGGGAATAAATCAAGCATTTATCCTGTCTTTCCTGCAAATACTGTCCTTCAGGGTAAGCAAAGACAATGAGGGAAAATTCTTCCTCATCCAAAAGTTACAGTTAAATGCTAAACAAAGGAATTTGAAACACCATTTTGCAATCTTCAGTGAAATAAACCATTCTAGAAAATGTCCATCAATGTCTGTTAAAACTATTAGCACACACAGAGTTCATCAAATGGTGGAAATAAAAACAAACAATTAGCACAGTGATTCTCAAACTCTAGCACATATCGGCATCACTTAGGGTAATGAGTAATTTTATGTGTCAACTTGATTGGCCACAGGGTGCCCAGATATCTGATTAAACATCTTCATGAGGGTTTTCTGGATAAGAGTAACACTTAGAGCAGTAGATGGAGTAAAGCAGATTGCCTCTATAATGGAGCCTCATCAAATCAGCTGAAGGTTTGAACAGAACAACTGGCTGACCTCCCCGCCGTGGCCCTCCCTGCAAGCACGAGCAACTCTGTAGTGCTGGGTCTTCCTGGTTCTAAAGCAGACTGCCTCTGGGCTTCATCTGCAGCACTGACTCTGGCACTGTGCCAGAGTATCATCAGCTCTCTCTGGGTCTCAAGGCTACCAATCTATGCAGACTCTGGACTTGCCAGCCTCCCTAACTGGGTGAACCAATTCCTTATTATACGTCATTCCCTCTTCCTCTCTCTCATTCCCAGTCCTTCTCCCTCCCTCCCTCCCTTCCTCTCTCTCTCTGTTTATATGTTGGAGAACTTCAATTCAACTGACGAGCTCGATAAAACACAAATTGCTGGATCCTAACCCCAGAGTTTCTGATTCAGTAGATCAGGGTAGGGTGCAAGAATTAGAATTTTCACAAGTNGCACCTGTCTCTTATACACATCTAGATGTGTATAAGAGACAGCCCTTCCCCTCTCTCTCTGTTTATATGTTGGAGAACTTCAATACAACTGACGAGCTCGATAAAACACAAATTGCTGGGTCCTAACCCCAGAGTTTCTGATTCAGTAGATCAGGGTAGGGTGCAAGAATTAGAATTTTCACAAGTTCTTAGGTGATTATGGTGCTAATTAAGGGACCACACTGTGAACACCAATGCATTAGACAAAAGGTTGATGGGGACATTTTAAATGGATACATCTGGCTCACAACACCTGAACTTGCTAATTAATCTGAACTTCAATTTACAAAGAAATGGGGGATTAGAGAGACAGTGATACACTATACCATAGAAATGCGGTCAGCCACATCCAGTGTATGGGAAAGTCTACAGAAAAAAAAAAAAGTGACCCAGAGTCTTTAACAAATAACTGCCATGGAGAAAAGCAAAGGGGTAATTATCAAGAGATTAAAAGAAATTAAAAGACCTTTGGGGAAAGTGAATCAAACTGCTGCTGCTGCTGCTGCTAAGTCACTTCAGTCGTGTCCGACTCTGTGTGACCCCATAGACAGCAGCCCACCAGGCTCCCCCATCCCTGGGATTCTCCAGGCAAGAATACTGGAGTGGGTTGACATTTCCTTCTCCAATGCATGAAAGAGAAAAGTGAAAGTGAAGTTGCTCAGTCTGTCCGACTGTTAGCGACCCCACGGACTGCAGCCCACCAGGCTACTCCGTCCATTGGATTTTCCAGGCAAGAGTACTGGGGTGGGGTGCCATTGCCTTCCCCAGAATCAAACTAGCTACACCTATTTTTAACTGAAAAGTGAAAGAAAACTTGGTGACATAAAAGAACTGTTGTTAGTTTTGTTGGATGTGGTAATAGAATTATGCTTGCATTTTTGAAATCTTGATCTGTGAGACCAGATTTTCTTAGCCTGGATACTGTTGACATTTGGGGCCAGATAATGCTTTGTTTTGGAGGGCAGTCCTTGCATTGCAGGTTGTTTAGCTGCAACCCTAGCTTCCATGTGCTAGAAGCCAATAGCAACCTTCACCATCCCCGGCAGCAACAATCCAAAGTGCCTCCAGCAACTGCCTTTTGTCCCCTGGAGGGAAGAACTGCCCCCAGTTGAGAACTTCTGGCTTAACACATCTTCTGAAGGATTTACAAGTGAAGTGATATGCCTGTACTCTGTTTCTAATCAGAAAAAAACTATGGGGAGTGGTGTGAGGTGTCACTAGAATGGCAGAATGTGACCACTGCTGCAGCTGAGTAGTGAGGGTATTACTCTAGTCCCTCAACTTTAATGTACCTTTGAACACTTCTGATGCAAGATTTCTGCAAAAACACATGCACACACTTAAAAGTACTACTACAGAAACACACTTCTGACAAATATTCATGATATCAAGTGGGAAAAAAGCACATCACCAGGCAATATGTACACTGTGACCCCATTTTCATAAAAAAGGAGAGTCAGAGAGAGTATGGATCAGAATATTCACACTAATGGTCTCCAGGAGGTGGAATTGTAGGTACTAATTCTCTTCCTCCAATTCGTAGTTTTCAAAGCTCTCCACGTGAGCATATACATATGATTCCATGTAAGCAAACAAATAAAATGAAGACTAATAAAGAAGAAAGGGACTGCTACAGAGAGATACAATGCAGGCAAGAAAAAAAAATAAAGACTTCAAAGCAAACACAAAATATCAAAAAGTACAACTATCAGGGAGCGACTGCACACAGGGGCAGAGATATCTCATACCCCCTAAGGAAACGTTGCATTAAAGCAAGCTCGCGGTCGCACCTGTGTGTGTGTATGTATGCGTGTGTGTGTTTCCTGATACAGACCTTGGGCATCTCAATTTCATTTGATCTCCTCTGTTTCAGAAGGCAGAGTCACACGGAATAAATTTTTAGAAAGCCTTTTCTCTAAACACAGAATGGTACTTTCCCTGCCAGGCAAATGTTTAAAGTTTTCAAAATAATCACGTTGATGCTTAAATCCATAGCCCAGTGGAAGAAAACTCAGCTATTAAGTGAGACTCACGCCCCAAAGGTTCTGAGTAGCAGAGGTTTAGCTCTCCTGCTTTTCATCCCCAAATATAAACTATCTGCTGCTTAATCACCTGTTATTTTGGCTCACCTGAGCGGCTGCAGCCTGACTTTAACACAAGTAATTAACAGTAAGCCAGAGCTCTCAATGCTATGATTCCTTCTGCAGGACCTGGCCTAACTTTCAGATGCCTGCCTTTACCCTCCCACTTTACCCTTTTCCCCTGCTGGACAATCATATCCCTCTCTTCATGGTCATTCTGTTCCACTAGAAAGCAGAGTGCATAAAGACAAAGACTCTGCCTTCTTCACTGCTGGTGCCTGGAAGAGGAATTGCTGCATTGTAGGTACACAATATACAGTTTCTGGAAAAAGTGATTCCATTGCATTCCCCTCCCTTTTCCTGATTTCTGGCCTTTGCAGGGAGCATCCGTAATTTCTAAGACCACCAAATGGACTGAATTATCAGCAATCTGCTTCCATTAATGTGCCGTGCTGCATGTGCTAAGTCGCTTCAGTCACATTTGACTCTCTGCGAACCCATGGACTGTAGCCCACCAGGCTCCTCTGACCCCATGGACTGCAGCCCACCAGGCTCCTCTGTCCATGGGATTTTCCAGACAAGAATACTGGAATGGGTTAACATGCTGCTGCTGCTACTGCTGCTGCTAAGTCGCTTCAGTCATATCCTACTCTGTGCGACCCCATAGATGGCAGGCCACAAGGCTCCCCCATCCCTGGGATTCTCCAGGCAAGAACACCAGAGTGGGTTGCCATTTCCTTCTCCAATGCATGAAAGTGAAAAGTGAAAGGGAAGTCGCTCAGTCGTATCCAACTCTTAGCGACCCCATGGACTATAGCCTACCAAGCTCCTCCATCCATGGGATTTTCCAGGCAAGTGTACTGGAGTGGGGTGCCACTGCCTTCTCCGCATTAACATGCTGCTTACCCCCAATTTCAGTGACTTAATGGAAATGTTAAGACGGGTGCACTCCTCTGGACTACAGACACACACACATACGCGCACGTGCGCACACGCAACACTCTGCCACACCCCCAGACATCTTCCCACCCTCGGCCCTGGTAACACTTCCCATTCAGTTCTGTGCCTCGGCCCAGTCTGTGCTCAATCTCATTGTCTTCCTAATAAAACGAATTAATTTCCAGAGTTAAAATTCATGAGGCAGCGTATGTAACATCTACACCTAGAGCTGCTTCTGAATTCCCCCTAGCTGCAGACTTTTTTATTCCTCCCACAAAGGTTCCTGAACTTATTTGAAGACATGGCCCCCTGGCTTTCCCCAGGTGCTCAGCAGGCATACAATGGATTTTTCTGTTACTTGCAGACACTCTGCTCAATTTACTCCAGTGTTTGGCATAGAAATGTCATCAGATTCTGGAATCAAGGTCAACTCTCAGCTAAACAATTCCCTTCCCTATCTTCTGGCCTTCTACCAGTACCCACTCAGGGTTCCCATATTGTCAACCCAAATCCTCCCCTAACCACCCTTTTAGGAGTCTAGTCCAACTTCTTCCCAAGAAAAGGAAATTGAGGCTCTGAAGAAGCAGGTCAGAGGTAACCTGGTAACTGAGGGGTAATGCAGGGACTGTGCCCAAGGCCTCCTGACCCCCAAAAGCCCAGTTTGCTTTCTCTACAGCAGGGATCAGCAAACTAACTACATCTGGGCCCCTGCTCGTTTTTTGTCAATATGCTTTTTTGGAACATATACACTGCCATTTATTTCCATATTGTCTATAAGTCGTTTGCACTACAATATCAGAACTGACTAGGTGTGACAAAGACTGTAGAACTGCCAGACTAAAATATTTACTATCTCACTATTTACAGAAAAAGTTGACTGACCCCTGCCACAGGGTTCAAAAGAACAGGAAGGTGGGAAGAAAAGGCCAGTGCAAACACCCCATGAAAGGTCAGCTGATCACTTTGCTAGTTTCCTCAAAGGTGGCCAGCTCTAAAAGGGGGGACCCTCTTGAAGCAGAACCAGTCATCTCTCTGACCCCTCTTCACCCAGGCTACCCTTGGCATCCTGACACCTGTCTCTTATACACATCTTACAACTATCAGGGAGCGACTGCACACAGGGGCAGAGATATCTCATACCCCCTAAGGAAACGTTGCATTAAAGCAAGCTCGCGGTCGCACCTGTGTGTGTGTATGTATGCGTGTGTGTGTTTCCTGATACAGACCTTGGGCATCTCAATTTCATTTGATCTCCTCTGTTTCAGAAGGCAGAGTCACACGGAATAAATTTTTAGAAAGCCTTTTCTCTAAACACAGAATGGTACTTTCCCTGCCAGGCAAATGTTTAAAGTTTTCAAAATAATCACGTTGATGCTTAAATCCATAGCCCAGTGGAAGAAAACTCAGCTATTAAGTGAGACTCACGCCCCAAAGGTTCTGAGTAGCAGAGGTTTAGCTCTCCTGCTTTTCATCCCCAAATATAAACTATCTGCTGCTTAATCACCTGTTATTTTGGCTCACCTGAGCGGCTGCAGCCTGACTTTAACACAAGTAATTAACAGTAAGCCAGAGCTCTCAATGCTATGATTCCTTCTGCAGGACCTGGCCTAACTTTCAGATGCCTGCCTTTACCCTCCCACTTTACCCTTTTCCCCTGCTGGACAATCATATCCCTCTCTTCATGGTCATTCTGTTCCACTAGAAAGCAGAGTGCATAAAGACAAAGACTCTGCCTTCTTCACTGCTGGTGCCTGGAAGAGGAATTGCTGCATTGTAGGTACACAATATACAGTTTCTGGAAAAAGTGATTCCATTGCATTCCCCTCCCTTTTCCTGATTTCTGGCCTTTGCAGGGAGCATCCGTAATTTCTAAGACCACCAAATGGACTGAATTATCAGCAATCTGCTTCCATTAATGTGCCGTGCTGCATGTGCTAAGTCGCTTCAGTCACATTTGACTCTCTGCGAACCCATGGACTGTAGCCCACCAGGCTCCTCTG
>SJYX01006986.1:6109-33987 GCA_006410675.1 Oreotragus oreotragus
TTTTTTTTTCCTCAGTGTGTTGAGATGCTCTACCTTTTTCTGTTTTTTTAAGACAGTTTACAAAGAACTGTTATTTGTCTTTAAATACACAATATAATTTACCAGCATCGCCATTTCACTCCGGGTTTTTCTTATTGGAAAAGTTTAAAATATACATATTGTTTTCTTTCTTTTTTTACTTCTATTAGGATTACTTAGATTTTTGCAACCTGTTAGCCCTCTGTTGTATATTTTTGTAGAAACTTGTCTATCCTAAGTTGTCTGGTGTGTAAACATAAAGTTAGTTATAACAATTGCTTATTGTCTGTAGTACTCAGAGCAAAGTCCCTTTTTGTATTTCAGATTATGCTCTTTCATTTTTTCCCCACTCATTTTAGTTATTTTTGTCAATTATATTCTTTTTTTTTCAAAAGCATTGTTTCATTGATTTTGTGTATTTTGTAAATTTTCTTATGCATTTATTTCTGCTCTCACCTGTATTGTTTTCTTTGTGTGTTTGTACACTTTTGCGTGTGCATGTGTGATGTGTGTGTGTGTGCACTGTTTTTTAATAACTTTTCTTTCCTAGTAGATCACTGATTTGAGAGCATCTTAATAAGATAAGCAGCAGTGTCTTAATTTTTTTCCATTCATTTTGATTTAGTGTTTGTTTTTACTCAGATAAACTTATTTCCCTATTTCCTATGCAATTTTTTTTTTGTTAAAACGTAGATATTTGAAGGTGTGTTGTTAATTAGTAACACTTGGTGATTTTTGAATTTTACTTCTGCTGTAGACTTCAAATTTATTTCAGTGTAATCAGAGAATATATGTATTATTCCTTTAAACTTTTAAATTCACTGATAATTGTTTATGGCCTCAGATATCGTATGTCCAGAAAAATGTACATATGAAAAGATAGTATCGTCTCCATTCATTGGGTAAGATGACCTATAGATGTCAGGTCATGTTGGTAGATTGTGTTGTCTATGTCTTCTATAATTGAGTGGCTTCCATATAAACTTCTCTCATTATTGAGAGTGAGTTGAAATCTGCAACTGCTATTGTTAAATTCTGCATTTTTCCTTTTAATTTTGCTTGGTGAATTTTATTTTATTTTATTTTATTTATTTATTTATTTATTTTTCCGACAATGGCAAAGATTTCATTAGTGCAAATAACAACTGTAATGGTATGTTCATTAATAGGATTTAAATAAGGCTTCAAATAATTACACACGCTAAAACTACCATTTGGAAACCTTAATTCTACTTGGAAAGTTGTCAAAGACACCCTTCCAAACCATCCAAAGTTCCGATTTGAGGACAATTACATTCAATGAAGTTGCTCCAAACATAATTTGTGGCATCATCACTTTCAAAGTCTACATTGTTTGGCAGAGAGAGAGAGAAATTACCCTGGTCACTGGTCGAAAAAAGTATCGACAAATCCAGCTAATGTACCAGGTAGTTTCCAGACTCAGATGATTTTCAAATATCTGTAGTGATGAGCACTCATTAAAAAAATAAAGACAAAGAAAAGCAAAACAAAGCATAGAATCCTGAAGTATCAGGAAGAGAGAGTCCCCACTTCCATTAACAGTTTTGCACAAAGTATAACACAGAAAGAAGGGAGATAATGCATGGGCATGTCATCTATGGCTCAAGTTCTCCTTAAAAAAAACAAACAAGCACCAAACATGCTTGGTGAATTTTAAATCTCTATTGTTAGGTGTATGCACATGTATAATTGGTTTATCTTTTTGATGTACTAAACCTTTTATTATTATAAAATTATCCTCTCATTCGTTCATAATTTTTATTGTTTTAAAGTTATTTTTTTCTAATAATAATATAAAAACGACATCATTAGAGCTTGCATGATCCATAGTTTTTCTCTTTTTATTTTTGCCTATTTGTATCTTTAAATCTAAAATACATCTCTTATGAGTGACAATCACTCCTTCCTTGTTATCCCATCCAACAATCTCTAACTTTTTAATTGGAGTATTAAGATGATAGCTTTAATACAAATACTGATATAGCTGTATTTAAACTTCATTGTTTGCTTTCTATTTGGCTACTGTAGTTTTCGTTCTTCTGTTTCTTCTTAACTAGCTTCTTTTGTGTTAAACAAATATTGCTGGTATAAAATTTTAAGCTTTCCTATTTTCTAACTGTATTAAAAAAAATTTTTCCCCCCTGTGGTTTCTCTAGTGATTAGTGTTTCCTATCCTACAATGATCTACTTCACACTAAAACTAACTTATTTTCAGTAAATACAGAACCATCCTGTAACATTGCTTCATTTCTTTCCAGCAACAACACAATGATGATTTTACTATGGACACCTGATTCTATGTAAACTAATCACTGCAGGCTTCTGAACTTTTGGTTACACTGGAAGGGAAAGTTCTCTTCTGGAGTTTATATCGGGAGATTCATCTTCTCTTTAACTTAAGAAATTATAGCCAGTAGAGGTGGATTGAATAGAATTGGTGAAAGACACAAGCCAGCTTCTGATGACAAGATTTGGGCTTAAGACTTTGAATAAATTTGCAATTGACCCCCCCCCCCACCATCATTTATTTTCTCTCTACTTATTCTAATTTTGCTTAATTTTTGTGATACACACAAAATAGCTTTAACACAGAGAATTTTTATTCAAAAACCACTGGTTGCTCATTTTTGTTGACATGAAGTAAATAAAGCTTCATGAGAAAGAGATCAGATAAAATGGTGCATATCTATTCTAACTAATAAACTAATAAAATATGTGATGATTAAGATCACATGGCTAAAAACTGTTAAGCCATGGACTAACCAGACTCAGTGTAGACTACAGTACAGATAAATGCTCTAGTTTTTGGATGGTGACTGAATGCATATTGGTAACATTATAAAAATGGGGTACAAGAGAGGAGACAATCTGGCTGATGAATAGTAAGTTACATGTTAGACATCCTAAGTTACTGATTCCTGTGGCTTATGTTTAAACGAATATATTAACAAGCATTTAAGAGACAAAGTTGAGTGAAACTAAGGCATTAGACGTCAACTGTACTTGTGTGTATGCTGGATTTAACAGAGTGTGAGATCACTTATAGTGTATAAAATGAGATGAGAGAGACCAAAAAACCACCTACAATCATACATTTATTTGCTTGTACTCTCAACAAGTGCAGTATACATAGATTGAGGAATATTAGGATTATGAATTCATCTTTGATTCTCCAAAGCTTGGTTTAGTGCTTGGCAAATAATAATACATCACTGTGCACTTTTGTTGAGTAAATGGAAGAACTGTGAATTATTCAAATCATCTCATGGGTCACCAAACTTACAAGCTTTTTGTTTTTCCCATAAATATGTCTGATCTCCAGATACTAGAAGTCTCCCTCATGTTTCTACAAGGGTCAGAGTCTTTTACCTTTTGGGAATTTTGACAACATCGCATGCGCCTTCTGGAATGAACTGGCTTCACAATCTTGTCTCTACTTTTTGGCTCTCACATTGAGACCATTTTTATTCCCACAATCAATGGCTGATGGGGATGTGAATAAGCTTGGGAAGTGGGGAGATTTATTACTTTTTGACTCATGTTTTCTCTTTTCTCACTAGGATGCGAATGTTATCATGAAAAGGTATGTGTGGGAAACCAGAGATAGTCCATTTATACTGTGAAAATAAAATAAATCTTTTACAGTTATCTGATAGCCAATTAGGATAAAACAATGCTCAAGGCAGAAAAATGGATGATAGCCTTATTTTAAATTTCTATTCATACATCAGAGCTAGATTATTTTATAAACATTGATAATGGACTGGATTCTATATTAGAGAATATTGATTGTGGGAAGTTGCAGATTTTGGGTCAGTACCAGTACTAAGAACAAGGCATTACAGTATCAGATCCCCATGACTTCATAAATTCAATTCACACTATGTGTCAATATGCAACTCAGGTTCCCATATTTAGTAGGTGCTTGTCATGTGAAGGTTGAGTCTTCTTTCCCCACCAAACACCTAGAATTGGAGACAACTCCTCAAGCCCATAAACAGGATGAACAGAGANCATTACAGTATCAGATCCCCATGACTTCATAAATTCAATTCACACTGTGTGTCAATATGCAACTCAGGTTCCCATATTTAGTAGGTGCTTGTCATGTGAAGGTTGAGTCTTCTTTCCCCACCAAACACCTAGAATTGGAGACAACTCCTTTATATTTTAATTTCTGCTCCCAGAAGAGACAAAGTCCTAAACAGATCTGAATCTCAAGGGATATTTTGGCCCTGGAACAAACTATTGATCAATCTTGGTCACATAGATTAGAATCCAGAACTGGAAGGTAACATCTTTGTGTCTGAATTTGTGCCTACATGGCAGCATCAAGATCTTTGCAAACACATGAAAGTCAAACTACTTTGTTTATTATTCATAAAGTCTTCTTTTCCAAGGGTTTGTAATTATTCCTAGTGATTATGAAATCTCAGGGTATTCTGAGAGCCTCTCTATTGGACAGCAGTCTTTGAAGATCTTGGGGCTCTAGAAAATGTTCTCATACCTGGTATATCTCAAATACCCAGGAGCCAGATTCGGTAACCTCACTTTCTGACTCCTTCCTGGAAACATACCTGTGCAGGGAATGTTCCACAAGTATTGTTTTTAGATACCAAAGTTTTGTTTTGTTAAATCCATTGCTTCATACAATTTCATATGATCCCTAGGAGGTGGAGTGTGGTGGGTTAATGATTTCATTATAGAAGGAAGAAACTCCCCTTCTGACATTTTAAGACCATCCAGGTCACACAGAGGGTAGCTGGGAAGGTAGACATGAACACGTTCTTTCTTGCTCCAAGACCAGGCATCCACTCTCTTCTTTCCCAAGGTCTCCAGGGAAGACAATTCAAGCCCATAACAGGGTGAACAGAGAGCAAGCCAGTGGTTTAGAGGGGAAAAAGATCACATTTGTGAGCACCAAATTTGTCTTCCCTAGGAGTGAAACCGTGGCTCTGAAGAAGCCAAAATCTTTCCCCAAGGAACAGAGGAGAGTGTTTCGAGCTCCTGATCTGAGAGAGATACTGCGTGTGTTTAATGGTGAGGAATGCTACCCAAGCGGGTGTAGGAGGGCTTCTCTGATGGAGGGAAATGTGTAAGCCATGTTTTCCCTCTCGACACATGCAAACGTATTTCTTTTCCAGTCAAGTCATTCTAAAGATCCTTACAAAATGTTACAAGAAAACTACATTATTACCCTAACCCAAGCCTATATTTTTCAACAGATAAGGTGACCCCGAATTCTCCCAAGAGTGCAAATGTCATTTCTCCAGATGAGAGACAAGTGAGATTTGCATACAGGCCCCGACTCTCTGNGGTGGGAGGGGGGTTCATGTTTGGGAGTTCGTGTAAAAAAATAAATAAATACAAAAAAAATACAATAAAAATATTATTTTCCTCAAAAAAAAAATAAATAAAATTGTACCATACACAATATCATTGTGAAAAAATAAATGCAAGTAAGTGTAAAACATATAACTGACTCAATAAATGTTTTATTTATTAATTACTAAACAAAATAACCTATATCAGTGTCTCATTAAACAGATTTATTCCTTCAGGTATACTATGGTTCTTTTCACTGAAGTCTCATTTTTCAGATCCTAGATTCCTTTTTGCTGCATCAAGACTACTCTAGCTCTTGCCATAGAAAATTGTGTGTGTGTGTGTGTGTGTGTAATCACAGAATTTTATTATAATTCTTATGTTTCTACATAATAGCTCTTATCAAGTAAATGAAATTCTATGGAGTTCAGTTTCTCATTTAAAAAAATCACCTGGTTAATATTGTGACAAACAATACAACATTTGTAATAACTTCTATAATTTCTAGCCCATAAGGGGAAGCCCAGTATAAACGTCTATTCCTTTTTGCTTCCTTCTCACTGTGATTGAAATAAGTCATTTTCAGAATGCATGTTACTTTATTTTCCACATTATTTCTTTGTTTTAAGAAACAGAATAAATTGATTGAAAAATTGCAATTTTTTCTCAGTCTTACCTAATTGCTAAATAAATGTTTTTGGATAGCCACATTATCTCACATTTTAAACATTTTTTGTAGTAGTTCTATTTCATTGAAGTGGTCTGTTTGAAAGTGCAAGTTGCTCAGTTACGTGTAACTCTTCGCGACCGCGTGGACTATAGCCTGCTAGGCTCCTCTGACCATGGAATACTCAGGCAAGAATACTGGAGTGGGTAGCCATCCCCTTCTCCAGGGGATCTTCTTGACTCAGGGATCAAACCCAGGTCTCCTGCATTGTAGGCTGATTCTTTTCTGTCTGAGCCACCAGGGAAACCCATGGTCTGTTTGTCCAGCTTTAAAAAAATTCACAGTGATTACCTTCACAGTGAACATTAATACTCAAAAGTAGTCATGGGATCTCTTAACAGTGGTGTAGATAAATGTTTTCTAAGCCCTGGTCAGACTTTTGCATTGAGGTGAAAGTTCACAAGAAGGAAGAGAAAAGTCTGCTATCTTCCTTTAGTGAGATTAGAGAAAGAATTATATCTGAAATGAATCTTCTTGAAGGGACTGATGGAATCCCCATGTCTTTTGGAATTTTTTCCCCAGTCTTCCTCCAACCAAATCATAGTTCATTTTTTCTTTCTAAAGAAATAAAATGAATTATTTGTTTAAGCTATCACTGCTTTTATTCCTGTTTGTTCTCAGGAATTCTCAACTTTCTCATTTTAGGAAGACCTTTGATGAGAGAAGGGTTATCAAGGAGGACTTTTCCAGTGTCTCTGTGTGTGTGTGTTTCTATGCACAATCAATATCTTAGTACTGATTCTTGAAAACAGAAAAAACTTGGGCTTTAAAATTTTCCCTTTGACCTCTGCCTTCCTGTCTGCCCACTGCTACTATAACTAATGTTCTGACTTACTAGGAAAAGTCTGTACTCTTGAATTATTGACAAATGACCGTCCAGGGACATTGATGCCTTTTCTTTTACTGGAATGCCCCATTCTCCAGTTCAGGATCAAGTACCTTTAAAATTTTCCCTTTGACCTCTGCCTTCCTGTCTGCCCACTGCTACTATAACTAATGTTCTGACTTACTAGGAAAAGTCTGTACTCTTGAATTATTGACAAATGACCGTCCAGGGACATTGATGCCTTTTCTTTTACTGGAATGCCCCATTCTCCAGTTCAGGATCAAGTACCTAGTTATGAGAAAATGAAGATCTGAATTTCTATATACAAAAGAAAAGATCAGTTCACTGTGTGGCACTCGCTTTCTCACAGAGGTTCCTGACCCCAGAAATGAAGCCACCTTCTGCTGAAAAGAATAGAAATCAATAAGTTTCTCCCAGTTACAGATTCTCTTCCCAGTAAAAGACTGAAGAAAGTGTCCTGGAATTTCGTCAATAACTGATGCTGAGAAAACTGGACAGCTATATGTAAGAGAATAGAGTTGAACATTTCCTCAGACCACATACAAAAGTAAATAAAAAATGGGTTAAAGCCCTTAAACCATAAAACTCCTCAAAGAGAATCTAGGTAAGATAGTGTTTCATAAAAAATCATTGCAATATGTTTTTGAATCTGTCTCCTAAGGCAAAAGAAATAGAGGCAAAAACAAAAAAAGAATGAGACCTAATTAAAAGCTTCTGCACAACAAGCAAAAAAATGTCCAAATGAAAAGACAATGTACGGAAAGGGAGAAAATATTTGCAAATGATATGACCACTAGGGGCTAATATCAAAATTTATGAATAACTCATAGAACTCAACATCAAAAAAACTAAGACCCCAATAACAAATCAACAGAAGCCTGAAATAGACGTTTTTCTGAAGAAGACATAGATTTCTAACAGGCACATGAAAAACTTCTTAACATTGCTAATCATCATTTGATGAAAATCAAATCTACAAAGAAATATCACCTAACATCTGTCAAAATGACTATCGTCAAAAACACAAATATAAAGAGAAAAGAAATAGCACAAATACCAAATGTTGGTGAGGAGGAAGAAAAAACGGAACACTGGTAGAGTACTGATGAAATTTTTAATTGGTGTAAGCCCTATAGAAACAGTACAGAGGTTCTTAACATTTAAACACTCCAACAGAATCAAAGTCAAAAATAATGTGGATCAGGGATATCTGCTCTCATCCCTACTTGTTCCCCAAAAGTCCCAGTTTCTTTAACTTTGGACAACATTTGATTTGACAAGATTCTCAGGAGGATTTATTTTCCAGTTTATGTATCTGTATGTGTATGCACATACTCATATCTTAGCTCTCATTCCTTCAACAAACTGGATGATGTCCAACCAACTTGGGGAAAGCAAACTACTGAGTCTTCAGCTGCAATTCTAATCTCATCTGTAAACAACACACTCACAGACACACCCAGAAAGAATGTCTAATCTGGGCACCCAGTGACTAGTCTTGCTGACGTGTGTGCTCACTTGTGTCTGACTCTTTGCCACCCCTTGGATGGTAGCCTGCCAGGCTTCTCTGTCCATGCAATTTTCCAGGCAAAAATACTGGAGTGGGTTGCCACTTCCTACTCCAGAGGATCTTCCCAATACAGGGATTGAATCTGTCTCCTGGGTCTCCTGAATAGGCAAACAGATTCTTTACCACTGAGCTACCTGAGAAGCCCCTTGTTGACACAAAATTAACCATCTCACTAATTTTCCTACTTTATCATTATTATGTTAAGGTCATAGGGATTAGATGTTAAATAATATTAGGTGACATTGCCCAATAAATGACACTCCTACAGTTTCATCTTTCTCTGCCTATTTAGGAAAAGTGTCAATTTGGTCATATCACATCCATCTCCTGAAAGTCGGCATCAGTGAACAACTGCTCTGTGATCGCCCCTCTGACAGACCACCTGAGTGATTTCAGATTGTTGAGCCAGTTCCTCTAACATGACCTAATAGGATAGACTGGCCAGATTTACTTACTTTAGCTTATGGACACGGGCCGGGGGAGAGCACAGCAGTGTTGCTGCCTCCGGGAAATCCTCGGTGTGGGTCTTCACTGGGATAAAGAGGGGGTACTTTACTCTTTCCTCCAGACAGCTTCTTAGTAAGGAAACAGGACAAATTGGGTGTCTATGAAATTAACTTGCTCAGTAAGTTTAGTTTTCCAAAGGATAGAAGAGACAGGAGAACAATTTCCAGGAGGAGAGCTGAGATAGAAAAAACTATCACTGCCCCACCAGGCTCAGGCACAAAAGCCTTGTCATTGCCCCCATAGAACCTATACGGAGAGCTTCTATTGGTCTACAGTTTATCTTGTCTTTTCCTGCCCTTACTCCACACCCTTGAATTTAACTTTCATTTCCCCTCACCTTCTACTAGGAATCTTCTTAGGGGCCGTCAGGCCTTTGATGTGGCGAGTGAATCCTGAAAACATCTGCCCAGGTCCTGCTTTCACTCTTCTTCAAGGAATCACAACTTCTCCACTGTGTCTGAGGATAGCTGAGTGGTTTGTAGAGGACAGAGTTTGAGAGACACAGTAGAAAAAATTAAACCTTGGGTGAGTTTTATTTGTTGTGTGGAAGCTGTCCTAAAGAGGGGGAAAAACCCAACTTGCAGACTTCCTGCTGAGAGTGCTGACTGAAGATATGTCTGGGGAGGGGAACTATTACAAGAAGCGGGGTTGGATTAAAGCAAATGACTTTATTGTTTCTTCCTTGGAAGGGATGTTTATTTCTCAAGGCTGAATCTACCCACAGCTCCTTCCCATTCTGTGAGTGTGAACTGCACCTTGCTGAAGACAGTCCTTTATCTGCATGACCGTGTAGGTAAATTCTCATTCCCTAGGCTTGCCTGGGCTTGCCTGGATGCTATGGCATCTGGCAGGCTCTGCAGCTTCTCATGAATTCTCTTGTCCAGACACAGGGAACTGCTGCACTTCCTTACATCCCTTGCACCTTGCTGAAGACAGTCCTTTATCTGCATGACCGTGTAGGTAAATTCTCATTCCCTAGGCTTGCCTGGGCTTGCCTGGATGCTATGGCATCTGGCAGGCTCTGCAGCTTCTCATGAATTCTCTTGTCCAGACACAGGGAACTGCTGCACTTCCTTACATCCCAAACCTGTTCATCCTTCTCCTTGAGCCGGATAGGCCACCTAGGACCAGCTCAGCTGAGAGATCAGAGGCAAGGGGAGCACATGGGAAGAATTTCTAGAAGTGACATCTGGAAGCATCTAACTTCTAATAACAGTGATACCTAACTTTTATTTGTAAAATCTTATTTGATTGGTATTAATGATATAAAAGGATGTCAGAGAAGTGTTATCATAACAACACTGTGAGACTCACATGGAAAGTAATGTAGAGGACTCTCTGCATTTCCCCCCTTTCTTCCTTCCTAAAGAAGCTTCATCTGCACCCACCGTTCTCAGGCACATGATGATGCGAGTCAAATCCTTCTCCTCGCCTCGTTTTCCCCTCTTCTGACCAAGTGGTACGTCGTCAAGGCTGACTGGAGACAGTCACCTCTGCTACCTATTCTTGTCGCCCTCTCAGGCATAGTCAGTGTTAGACCCTTGTCTTCTGAACTCATACAGTTCAGCTCTGTCAGGCCAATTGCTACAAGGCTTTAGAATTGTTTTAGAACTGTTACTTCAGTTTTTCAGGTTTTACTTTGCTAGTATTGTAAGGTATTTATATTAAATAATAGTAGATGACTTCCTGGGAAATATTACAAAGCCCAATTTGACATGCCAATTCTATTTGGGAAAAGTGAAGTTTTCTCATATAACATTCACAACTTGTGGCTTTATTATGCTTAGAGAAACAGTTAAACTATAGTCACAAAAGAAGGAAGTCATCTCTATGATCTTACTATTTTCCCTTTTGTGTAAATATTGTCTTTTTATGTCTTTTATGCTTATCTTTGGCTGTTATATCTGAGTTGTTTTCAGTTTGTATTTTCATGAGCTCCAAGTTAAAAGATCAAAGGTAAGGATCAACTTTCTGACATTATGGGGGTCGAATGACCTGAAGTTTCATCAGGCAGATGCCACTCCTGTTCCCACATCTATCTTCCTGTTGCCGAGGGTANTTTATGCTTATCTTTGGCTGTTATATCTGAGTTGTTTTCAGTTTGTATTTTCATGAGCTCCAAGTTAAAAGATCAAAGGTAAGGATCAACTTTCTGACATTATGGGGGTCGAATGACCTGAAGTTTCATCAGGCAGATGCCACTCCTGTTCCCACATCTATCTTCCTGTTGCCGAGGGTAGCCTGTATCACTGCTTAGAGAATGGTGGGGTGTCATCCTTCAGGTATGAGAACTAGTTCCTTCATGTCTCTTGTGGATTTAGCTGCTTTGGTATTAGATCCTTGGAGCACTGCAAGGAAAATCCATTTTGCCATTTCATGTCTGAATGCATGCTCTGTGCCTCTCTTCTTGATAGGCTCTTGATGCATCTCAGCAGTAGCTGGATCTTGAACAGGATGAGAAATAATTGGAGGCCCCTCACCATATTTTAAGTAAAGCTTTAGCCATAAAATGACATAATGTCTACCCCTGACCTTGATATTCATTAACGTGTTATCTTGTGCGCCTACCAAAAGGCACTTAATACATCCAGACTAGTTTTACTGTCAAAAATGTGGCCTTAAAGTGAAAGGTTGCTGCTGAGCCATGAAAGACACCAGGATTCTTGGCCTCCAGAGATTGGGAATTCAATGTGGGGCTAGTGACAAGGCTTGATCTCTCAGAGTTTTTGTTTAACCAATTTTTATTAAAGTATAAAAGAGATAGACAAAGCTTCGGACATAGACATCAGAAGGGGAAAGAAATAGTGCCCCTCTTGCTAGTTTTAGCAAGCTGTTTTATGTCTGTTAGAAAGCTATTAGTCAGATAAGAGAGACACCTCAAGGCTGAGGGAGTTTCACCAGGCCCTTTTCACACAATATGCATTTTTTGAGATAGGATGGCGTGAGGTGTATCATCCCCCAGACATAAAACAATTGATATGAATACTGTTTTGTTGAGCTATTATCTACCCTAGATTTGAGAAAAGAAAAAAAAAAAAAGTTAGTCTGAGATGGAACCACTTTGAAGAAAGGCAAAGTGAAAGTGAAAGTGGTCACTCAGTCATGTCCGACTCTTTTTGAGCCCACAGACTGTAGCCTACCAGGGCTTCTCCGTTCATGGGATTTTCCAGGCAAGAGTACTGGAGTGGGTAGCCATTTCCTTCTCCAGGGGATCTTCCTGACCCAGGGATCGAACCCTGGCCTCCCGCATTGTAGGCAAATGCTTTTACCGTCTGAGCCAGGGAAGTCTGAAGAAAGGCAAATTCCAAAGCATTAACATAGTTTATGAAAAACATTTTCATAAGAAAAATTCAAGGTTTGAGAAAAGTTAAGTTCAGGTGGAACTAGGCATCATCATGGCCAAAAAGAATTTTAAGAGAAACCTTCTTTTAACTTTGTATAGAGAAGGAAAACATTCTGACACTTGTAGTGTTTCCTCCTGCCTCTTAAGGGAGACATAAAGAATGTCTGACATNGATATGTTAAATAATGCCAAAGTGTACTTGCACGTATTCCGATGATAGAACACATCTAAACTTGTAAGAAAAATATAGTAACCTAGTAAACAATTAAAAAAAAACACACTAAGAATTCTGAAATTAACAGGGCTAAGCAACCTGAAATGATGGGAAGGGATCTGAGGTTGTAAGTTCAAGCAGAGGCTACAGATATCCTATAGCATTTTCCAATCACAGGAAATAGAGTCTTTCCTTTAATAGTCAAAAGGAATAAATGCCAACGCTGAGGGAGTCCAGCAAGATGAATAGGAACACTTAGAAAGCTCTGACTTAGAAAGTAAGTAGATTAAAGTTCAGCTAGCAAAAGGAGACAAGGAGGTAGTCTGTTTCATACCGAACTCCTGAGTGTGGAGGAGTAGGGGGGAAAATTCTCATCTAAGAATTTCTAATTACAGATTTGATTATGTAATTTATATTAAAAATTTGTCCAAGCCCCAATATATAAAACTAACTTAAAGTAATCTTATTGGAAATTTGAGTCTCTGAAAGGACACATCTTCAACCTGAGATTCTCAAGTTTCCCAAAAATAAAGCTTCATCAAACATACATTTCAAAAACAAATTTCAAAGAAAAAGTTTACATGGGAAGAGTGAAAAAACAAAAAACTAAAAACAAATTAGAACTTTAAAAACTTCAGTTAATGGCATTGGCAGAAACAAAATATAAACTGCTTTAAGCTTAAAAAATTTAAGGTATTACCAATTTTGAGAAAATGAGATAATTTAAAAGCTATAATATATTAGGAAAAAAACTTCAACAGGACAAGTAGAAATTTTTTTTAATTAAATCAATAAATTGCATAGATATAGCAAAAGAGAATTAGTTAAATAGAATGTATATCTGAAAAAAAGTAACTATTATATAATTCTAAAAGAATAAAATGGAAAGTATTATAGGTTAAAATATACAGAGAGTAGAATTAAATGTGGCACCTGTTTATTTAGTATTCTATGGGTTGAAAGAGCTCCTGGAGAAGGGCATGGCAACCCACTCCAGTATTCTTGCCTGGAGAATCCCCATGGACAGAGGAGCCTGCTGGGCTCCAGTCCATGTCACAAAGGGTTACAAAGATTTGGACATGACTGAGCAACTAAGCACAGGATGGGAATAGAATAATAATGGCTGATAATTTTCCAGAACCTTTAATTGACATGATTTTTTAGGTGCAGGAAGTTCTAAAAATACAAAGCAGGACAAAAAAAAAAAAATGTTTATTCACATAACAGTAAATCTTTATAACATTAAACCTAGGCAGCAATAAAAGTGAAAAGACTGATTCCTGATATTGAAAAATAATTAGCAACCGATAACCTGCTTAGCTGCCACAACAATAGAAGCTGATAAACAACTGGAAACATAACTTCAAAAATCAGAAAGGCAGTGACTAGCAATCTGGACTTTCATACACAGTCAAGCAGAATTTCACCATCTGGATGAAATAAAGACTTTTAAACAACAAACTAAACCAAATAGTTTGCTATAAGGAATCTCTGATGTTATACTTCAAGGAGAGAGAATTGATCCCCTGAAGTGTGTTTGCACTGCAAGAAGAAATAGAAGCTATAAAATTAGTAAAAATATGGCAAAAGCTGCATCTCTTAACTTTAAAGCAAAGATATAGTCATAAGTAAATGTAAAACTGTAATAAAGTATAGAGGATTGGTTAAAATTATATAATGAATGACTGCTTTAGGAAGAAAAAGTCCATAAATTTTATACAGCTGTTATCAAGCACTGAAGACTTTTTAAAAAATCAATAATTTCTAATTCTTTTAAGCAACAGAAAAGAGATAATTTTAAACATTTTAAACCTTGCTAGTACATTCATATAAGGGCAATATGAGTAATAAGTCATAATGTTTTCACTTCCAACTATGCTATGAAAATTTTGAATAAGTCAATAATTGATCTTGATAACATTCCATTGGTCTGTCTCTGTTAGTATTATACACTGTCGTTATTTGTGTTTTGACATCTGATATCTTCACCTCATTCTTCAAAATTGTCTTGAGTATTCTTGCCTCTTACTTCTAGTACATAAATCACATTTTGATACCTAGATTTTGATAATTTTGAAGATATCTAAAATTTTTTTTAAAATTACACATAGCTCATTAAGTATTTTATCATGAATATTGAATCTTTTTGAAATTAATGTATTATCTAATGTAAAACCACTTTTCCACTTCTGGGATATGTCTAATTTTTCATAATGTATTATTAATACAGTGTTGACTGTCTTTTCACACTTTACTTGTAAATATACTTATGTCTTCATCATCATTATCATGTTGATAAAATAAAAGGCCCTGTAAAGAAGATTCTGAGGACTAAATCACACAGGTAATATTGAGCATAATACCCTTTCATTTTATTAATAAACCATACATGCTGCTTTAAAATGGTACAATTAAGGAAATATTATCTCATTTTACGAAATATCATCTAAACAGCAGAGTAAAACAAGGCTAAGATAGAAAAGAAATCCAACAATGATCATGGTCCTAGTTAGCAGGATGATAAATTTATCATGATTATCACAGTTTTACAAACCAAATGCCTTTATTTATGTAAGTAAAGAAAGGCAAGTAAGCAGTAAGTTAGCGATAGAAACTTGGAAAAACACTACTGGCAGTATTATTTATTATTGTAATGATGCAGTGATGCTAATAATGATCCCCAAGCCCAGAGTTCTTCCATATGAGTACCAGTAGCATAACTCTTGTAGAGTATGAACCCTAGTGGGTTTTAACCATTTCTCACTATTGCTTCTTTAGAATGACTAAATTAATGAAATATGAAACATTTAAGTCACATGCATTCAGTAAATTTAGCCATTTTTTACATCAGTGGCATTTTTATAAAAAATTGTACCAACTTAAATTCTGGAAATGTTACATTTATTTCACAATTTTTATGATAGTTCTAGCTGTATGATAGTTTTAAGAAATTACCAAAGAGTGTTAATAGTACTGAAGATAACCATGTCACTTTTTATCCAAAATGTCATGTTTTATTTTTTTTACGTACCATGGAGTTGGAGCATCAGATGTGTCCTGAGCCAGTTAACAGTTCTTCTGGATTCAGTTTTTACCTGTTTATTCACAATTCAAAAACTGTGCATAAACACAATTGAAAATTTTGGAAATTGCAAGAAACAGTCATTCATAGAAAACAATTTAAGAATAAAAAGAACTATAAAGAGAGAAAGAGAGATCCTAAATTAATTCTTAATGTATCACTACTAGTGTATTCCAATAAAATTAGGAAAATTTAAAATATTTAGAAATACATATGGCAGAATCCAGAAATAGTCACTCTTATTGAAACTCTATGTGTAAATACATATATGTCATTCCCTCTGAAACTTATGCTCTAGAAATATTATTAATATTATTTACTGCTGAACATCTACACACACATATTTTTATATATACATTTTTATTTTCTTTAAATATAGAGTACCACTTCATGTCTGAACTTTAAGGGAGTAGTTAAACATAGGAAAATAATTAAATATAAGTGTTTGAAAACCTGGAAATGGAAATATAAAATATGGTTGTGTTAGTAACACTGTCTAACAACTCTAAGTATAGTTTCTTTAACTAACTTTGAGTGAATCACTTTTCCTTGATTGGGCTCAAAATCTGCCACCCTCTAGT
This sequence comes from Oreotragus oreotragus, assembly GCA_006410675.1. Taxonomy (NCBI): domain Eukaryota; kingdom Metazoa; phylum Chordata; class Mammalia; order Artiodactyla; family Bovidae; genus Oreotragus; species Oreotragus oreotragus. The sequence continues at coordinate 22,345 of SJYX01006986.1, forward strand.
CTTGTGACTCAACTCACTTTCTCTGAGCCTTCTTTTTTTTTATTCATAAGTTGGATGAGTTATTTAATAACATGTATTAAGTTACTCAATAATGATTCCAAACTTTTAGGATTAAATATCTAGGAAAGTCTTAAGTATAAAAATAGATATTTCTCCACTCACCGATTTACACATTTGAGAGTAAAGGGTGAAAACGTTTTGAGATTGCCCATGGTCAGCAAAGAGGAAATTATAAATTCGCTTACACTGAATGGTTTGTTTTTGTTTTAACAACAAGTGAAAGTAACTATTGCATAAAATTTCAGAACATAGCCTTAGTATAGATCTTTGGAAAATACTACCTGAAATGGATAAACTGATAAAAAATGAACTGTCTGGAATAGTCAAGCTTAGCAAATCTTGTTAGGACTTTTCAGGGGTAAAAATAAATCTGTAAAATGGAACAAATTTTCCAACTTAAAATTAGAAATGTGGCCCATGTCCATTCTTTAGCAAACTGATCGCTGTTTTTATTTAAACCCAGACATCTGTAGCCTCTCCACAGATTATGAGAATTGTGATCAGAAACACAACATATGGTACCAAGAGATGAATCTGAGGAGACACAGCTAAGTTTAGATCTAACTAAAATTTCTAGGTTTCACTTTAAAATTAAATGTAAGATACATTCTGGCGTCATTTATCATTACATGGAATTAATATGTGATCTCATTCTGGCTGCTAAAAATAGAGGTACAAATGTAATGCACACTTTTTTTTTGGGTCTTTCCAAAAGCACTTGCTGTTTTCTTTTTGTTTGCTTGCTTTGCTGACAGATATGATAACTTAAGATTTGACTATAAGGGAAAAGTAAATATAAACATGTATACATGTTATCTAAAATTTCCAGTGAATATGTAGATATAAAATCAATAAGGCATGTAATAGATTAAGATGTTACTTATATACCAAAGCAATTCTTATAAGACGTGTATCGTTAGTCTTTCTAGATTTTTATATTTTAGACTACTATGATGATATCCATGCATTCACAGTCACCTAATTAAAATTTACAGATACTGTAGAATTTTTTAGTCCTGAAAACTTGTTTTTCAGAAAATTAACCTATAATAGATATATGCAAAGTAAGCTATGATACCTCTTTACGCGAAATACCTAATGAAGACAATGGATCAAATCCTATTTGTAAAACATCCATTGTATTTCAATATCAGAATAAGCTATGAGAATTGTATTTAAGAATTCTTCATATACTGGTGGAGAAGAAATGGGCAAAGTTAGCTCCCAGCAGTGACCAAGCTTCTGGGGGAACTTCCTGTTCTTTTCCCTGACTTTGAGATACTTTAGGGTTCAGTTTTCTACTAATGCTTTGCCCCTTTCAGAGGTAAAGGATGATCTTACTCATCTGATAATTGCACCATATATTGTAAAAATGGTGAGGCCATGCATCTATAATCTTCCACTATCATATTTGGACACAAAATGATTATCGTCTTTCTCTCATGTCATTTAAAGATGCATAGATTGGTATGGGCTTCCCAAGGAACTTAGTGGGTAAAGAATCTGCCTGCAATGTAGGAGAAACAAGAGACACAGGCTCAATCCTGGGGTTGATAAGATCCCCTGGAGAAGGGCATGAAAACCCTACTTGAAGTGAGTCTCCAGGCAAGGAGACTCCTGTGTACAGAGGAGCTGGCAGGTTACAGTCCATAGTGTTGCAGAGTTGGACACGACTCAAGCGAGTGAGCACAAATTGGGATGGGAGAAGCAGGTGTATCACAGAGCCTCTCTAGACCGTTCCCCAAAAAACATCATGAAAATGGTTGTCTCTGTTGGCTTTTCCCACCTTTCTTAAAACTTTAGGTTAGTGCTTAAGAGCCCAAACCAAGGAACTAGAGTTCATTTCAGTTCAGTTCATTCACTCAGTCGTGCCCGACTCTTTGCGACCCCTTGAATCGCAGCACGCCAGGCCTCCCTGTCCATCACCAACTCCCAGAGTTCACTCAGGCTCAAGTCCATCGAGTCAGTGATGCCATCCAGCCATCTCATCTTCTTTTGTCCCCTTCTCCTCCTGCCTCCAATCCCTCCCAGCATCAGAGTCTTTTCCAATGAGTCAACTCTTTGCATGAGGTGGCCAAAGTACTGAAATTTCAGCTTTAGCATCATTCCTTCCAAAGGAATCCCAGGGCTGATCTCCTTCAGAATGGACTGATTGGATCTCCTTGCAGTCCAAGGGACTCTCAAGAGTCTTCTCCAACACCACAGTTCAAAAGCATCAATTCTTCAGCGCTCAGCCTTCTTCACAGTCCAACTCTCACATCCATACATGACCACTGGGAAAACCATAGCCTTGACTAGATGGACCTTAGTCGGCAAAGTAATGTCTCTGCTTTTGAATATACTATCCAGGTTGGTCATAACTTTTCTTCCAAGGAGTAAGTGTCTTTTAATTTCATGGCTGCAATCACCATCTGCAGTGATTTTGGAGCCCCAAAAAATAAAGTCTGACACTGTTTCCACTGTTTCCCCATCTATGTCCCATGAAATGATGGGACCGGATGCCATGATCTTTGTTTTCTGAATGTTGAGCTTTAAGCCAACTTTTTCACTCTCCTCTTACATTTTCATCAAGAGGATTTTTAGTTCCTCTTCACTTTCTGCCATAAGGGTGGTGTCATCTGCATATCTGAGGTTATTGATATTTCTCCCGGCAATCTTGATTCTAGCTTGTATTTCTTCCAGTCCAGCGTTCCTCATGATGTACTCTGCATATTCTAGATTGGTCATAACTTTTCTTCCAAGGAGTAAGAGTCTTTTAATTTCATGGCTGCAGTCACCATCTGCACTGATTTTGGAACCCAGAAAAATAAAGTCTGACACTGTTTCCACTGTTTCCCCATCTATTTCCCATGAAGTGATGGGACCAGATGCCACGATCTTTGATTTCTGAATGTTGAGCTTTAAGCCAACTTTTTCAGTATCCACTTTCACTTTCATCAGGAGGCTTTTTAGTTCCTCTTCACTTTCTGCCATAAGGGTGGTGTCATCTGCATATCTGAGGTTCTTGATATTTCTCCCAGCAATCTTGATTCCAGCTTGTGTTTCTTCCAGTCCAGTGTTTCTTATGATGTACTCTGCATATAAGTTAAATAAGCAGGGTGACAATATACAGCTGTGACGTCTTCCTTTTCCTATTTGGAACCAGTCTGTTGTTCCATGTCCCATTCTAACTGTTGCTTCCTGACCTGTATACAGATTTCTCAAGGGGCAGGTCAGGTGGTCTGATATTCCTATCTCTTTCAGAATTTTCTACAGTTTATTGTGATTCACAGAGTCAAAGGCTTTGGCATAGTAAATAAAGCAGAAATAGATGTTCTTCTGGAACTTTCTTGCTTTTTCCATGTTTCTGCAAAATATCAACATAAATCAGCTATAGATATGCATATGTCCCTTCCCTCTTGAACCTGCCTCCTACCTCTTTCCCCATCCCGCCCCTCTAGGTTGCTATAGAGTCCTAGTTTGAGTTCCCTGAGTCATAGAGAAAATTCCTATTCAATTTAAAAAAAAATAAAAAATTTTAAAGTTTCATGAAATGTCCTTTTTTGCCAGGTCACCAAGCTTCTTATCTTGTATTTTCATGGTTCATTTTTGTTCCTCAGTAATCTGGTGTTGGACTGTACTTGATTTATTCACAACTAGTATCTTGCATTTCTATCTTTCTAACTTGGCCCCTTTTTAACCTTCCAACACACAGGGATCTTTGAGAAACAGAACCCTCAGAAGTCAGGGCAAGTGGGAGCAGTTGAACAACTCTTATGGCTTCAGGAATTCTGGTGAAACTACAGGAGGAGGTGACCTGCCCCATTTGCCTGGAGCTCCTGACAGAACCCCTGAGCCTCGACTGTGGCCACAGCTTCTGCCAAGCTTGCCTCACTGCAAACAACATGGTGTCCAGGAATGACCAAGATGAGGACAGAAGGTGCCCTGTATGCAGAATTAGTTATGAGCCTGGGAACCTGCGGCCTAATAGGCATGTGGCCAACATGGTACAGAGGCTCAGAGAGGTCAAGCTGAGCCCAGAGGTGGAGCAAGAGAGAACTCTCTGCCTGCACCATGGAGAGAAACTCATGCTCTTCTGTGAGGAGGACAGGGAAGTCATTTGCTGGCTTTGTGAGCGGTCCCAGGAGCACCACGGGCACCACACATTCCTCATGGAAGAGGTTGCCCAGGATTATCAGGTAAGAGAGCAGAATGGAGGAAAGACAGACCATAAAGTGTTACTTGAGGGGAAATCTCCACTTTGCACTGGACTTTGTTTACCTGGTCACCACGGACTCGAGGCCTGTGATCTCTTTTCATCCTATGCCCACCTTCTGATGTCTGAGGGACGTTTCTGTGAATTTCCCAAATTATAAAGTAATGATCTTACACACAGACTTTTAGTAAGAAGTGGGTGGATCTGATGCCCAAAGAAGCTCTCATGATGATTTGAACAGGAGGGTAATGAAGACACGGGGTAATGAGGAGGGTAATGAGGACATTGAGGTGTAAGTTTTTCCCTGCTGCAGGGTCAGGTTTCTCTAGAGCAAAGAGAACCAGTCTTTGGAGAGAGAATGCTGACTCCTATATCTTGAGTCTTAAGAATACATTCCCCAACTCAGGTTTTCTCCCAGGTCATATATTCTAATAGCTGTTCTCTATAGTTTTTGTAAAGTAGATTCTCTTTGGAAATCAGCCTCATTTCTCTCTCATTTATCCTCTGCAGTGATGCTGAGAAAGCACATAGTTTGACTCTGGTGTGGTTCTTTTCTCACAGAAGAAACTCCAGGAAGCTCTAGAGAAGCTGAGGGAGAAGCAGCTGGAAGCTGGGGAGTTGGAAGTTAAAATCCGAGCAGACATTGCTGCCTGGAAGGTAGGAGAAGGCACTCCTGAGGGACTTAGACAGATACCTTGGACAGGACCTTGGGTGGTCACAAGTAGCGGCCTTCCTCTTTGTTCCCTGACAGTGGTCATTTGGTTAATCTTTTCCTTCATCCTATCCCTATGGGGTGGGCTAAAAAGGGAACATATCACACATGAACACAGCTACTGAAAGGGAGGTATTTATACAGGGGGCATCTCTCATGAGGATAACAAGGGAATTTCATATTCCATTCCTGTCGTGTGCTTTTGTCCTGGACTCTTCTGAGGAGGCATTTGGCAATAGCTCATGGCTCTGTCTTGGCTTCTCTGGTAGCTCAGCTGTTAAAGGATCTGCGTTCAGTGCAGGAGAGCCTGGTTTGAGTCCTTGGTTGGGAAGATCCCCTGGAGAAAGGATAGGCTACTCACTCCAGTATTCTAGCCTGGAGAATTCCATGGACTGTATAGTCCATGGGGTCGCAAAGTGTTGGACACAACTGAGTGACTTTCACTTTCATAGTTCTGTCAAACATAACTGAGCAACGTACACCCGTCCTCAGTGTTCCACCTTAGCAGAAGGTGGTGGGAGGGAGTCAAGAGTAATGCAGGAAGGCACGCGCATCCTGCACAGCTGTGTGGAGACTGAGTCACAGCCAGGGGTCCCATTTGGCTGTGGGTTGTCTTCAACAATGCAGACTTGGGACTATTACTTTGAAATGTGATGTAGAGAGAAAAGAACTATCCTGTGAGCTCCCCTAATCATTGTTTCCCTCCTTTCTCTCTCTCCCTGTCTCCTCTTTCTCTTTCTCATACTCCTGAAGGATCAAATACAACGTGAGAGACAAAATGTCAAGGCAGTGTTTCAAAAACTGAGAAAGAACCTTAAATATGAGGAGGTGAAGGAAATGCAAAAGCTGAAGAGTAAGGAGGAAGTTGGTCTACGTAACCTGGCAGACTCTGAGCGTGTGCTAATCCAGCAGAGCCAGCTGGTGAGAAATCTCATCTCAGACGTGGAACATCGTCTGAAAGGGTCAACAATGGAGATGCTGCAGGTAACACTGGGCAAGAAACCCCAGCGTCTGTGATATGAACACCTGAGCTTTACTGTTCGTATGATATATAGCTTTCTATGTTTTTAACTTCACCTTTTTTGTATCATTGAATGTAAAATATATGTCCTGTAGATGGCAATAGTGACTTTTTATCAGGTCAAAAAAATCTTCCTTTCAATAGGGGTATTAATGCAATGCCATTTAATAATGCAATCATTGATCTGGTTATATTTAAATTTATCCTTTTTCTATTTGCATTCCATATGGCTAGTTTTCATTCTTTGCATTCACTTCAACTAGCTTCTTTTGTGTTAAATATCTCTAGTATAAAATATTGCTTTGTTACTTTCTAACCAAGTATATTTTTTCATTTTTTCCTAATAGTTGCTCTAATGATTAGAATGTTTCTTATCCCATCATGATCTACTCTTAACACCAACTTCATTTCAGTAAAAATAGAAACTTCCTGTACCACTGCTTCATTTCCTTCCAGCAACAACACAATGATGTTTTTAATCTTGCACCCAATCCTACAGGCTAATGCCTGCAAGCATCTGAACTTTTCAGAATAATGGGAAGAAAAATTTTATTTTCTTCTGGAGTTTATGTCACAAGATTTTTGCTTTCTTCAGTAACTGAGAATAAAGTCAATATGAATGATAGTTGCTCAGTCGTGTCTGACTCTTTGCAACCCCATGGACTATACCCCACCAGGCTCCTCTGTCCATGGAATTCTCCAGGTGAGAATACTGGAGTGGGCTGTCATTTTCTTCTCCAAAAGACAATATAGGTGGAGTAAATAGAATTGGAGAAAGATACAGACCAGATTCTGATGACAAGGCCGAAGCTTCAAAATTAAGCAATGGTTAAAGTTGTAAATGTATTCACAAAATGTTCTACTTATTGCAGTTTTATTTGATTTTTGTCATATACAAGAAAAGAGCAGAGAGACTTTGTTTTTTGTTTTTTGTATGTGGACCCAGCTGTTGTACTAGTTTTAGGCAACATGGAAATAGGTCTAATATTAAAAACACGAAATAAACTGATAAATATCTGCTCAAAGAAAACAACATCTCTGATGATTAAGAAGATTAGATGGCTACAAACTGTTAAGGACTTGAACAAAACTGACTCAGTACAAACTAAAATGCAGATAAATGCTCTAGTTATTGGACAGTGATTGCTTGCTTATTGATTGATTGATTGCATATTTCATTGTCAATAAGCAATGAAAATGGGATACAAGGGAGGAGACAGTTTAGTTGATGAATAGTAAGTTACAGATTAAATGTCCTAAATATCTGATTCTTGTGACTTATTTTTTACTGAATAGATAAATAAGCATTTAAGAGACAAAGATTGAAGGAGAAATATCAAGAACCTCAGATATGCAGATGACACCACTATTATGGCAGAAAGTGAAGAGGAACTAAAAAGCCTCTTGATGAAAGTGAAAGTGGAGAGTGAAAAAGTTGTCTTAAAGCTCAACATTCAGGAAATGAAGATCATGGCATCTTGTCCCATCATTTCATGGCAAATAAATGGGGAAACGGTGTCAGACTTTACTTTTTTGGGACTCCAAAATCACTGCAGATGGTGACTACAGCCATGAAATTAAAACAAGCTTACTCCTTGCAAAAAAAGTTATGACCAACCTAGATAGCATATTCAAAAGCAGACACATTACTTTGCCAGCAAAGGTCCGTCTAGTCAAGGCTATGTTTTTTCCAGTGGTCATGTACGGATGTGAGAGCTGGACTGTGAAGAAAGCAGGGCGCTGAAGAATTGATGCTTTTGAACTGTGGTTTTGGAGAAGACTCTTGAGGGTCCCTTGACTGCAAGGAGATCCAACCAGTCCATTCTAAAGGAGATCAGTCCTGGGATTTCTTTGGAAGGAATGATGCTAAAGCTGAAACTCCAGTACTTTGGCCACCTCATGTGAAGAGTTGACTCATTGGAAAAGACTGATGCTGGGAGGGATTGGGGGCAGGAGGAGAAGGGATCGACAGAGGATGAGATGGCTGGATGGCATCATTGACTCGATGGATGTGAGTCTGAGTGAACTCCGGGAGTTGGTGATGGACAGGGAGGCCTGGCGTGCTGCGATTCATGGGGTCACAAAGAGTTGGACACGACTGAGCCACTGAACCGAACTGAACTGAAGAGACAAAACTGAGTAAAAATAAAGATTTGGAAATCAACTGCACGTGTGTATGCTGAACTTAAGGGAGTGAAAGAGATCACTGATAGTGTGTAAAATGAAGCTAGAGAGACATGAAAAGCACATACATTAATATATTTGTTTACTTCCAGCCTCATAAAAGCCATGTAAATAGCTTGAGGAATATTAGGATTATGTATTCATCTTTGATTCTCCAAAGCCTGACTTAAAGCTTGGCAAATAATAGTATAACACTTGATACTTTTGTTGAATATATTAAAGAACCATTAAATATTCAGATAGCCTCATGGGGCATCTTATGCCTATGCAGGAAAATGAATATATTGGTTTTTTATGTTCTCTCATCAGCACATACTAAAAGCCTCCTGCTTTTACAAGTGTCAAAGGTATTTCACCTTTGTTGAAAATGTGACAGCGTTACAAGAGTCTTCTAGAATGACTGGCCTCGCTCTTGTCTTTACTTTGCTCTCACATTGAGACCATCCTATTCACACAATCAGGGGCTGGTGGGGATATAATGAAGATTTCTAAGTGGGAGGACCTATTACTTCTTAACTCATGTTTTTTTCCTTACTAGGATGTGAACGACATCATGAAAAGGTACGTGTGGGAGACCAGAGATAGTCCCTTTATGGAATAAAAATAATTAAAATCACTGACTAGATTGATCTGGTGGCCAATTAGAGGGAAATAATGATCAAGGCAGAAAAAATGGTATATAGATTTCCCTTCAATTTCTGTTCACAAAACAAGGCTAAATTTTTCCTAATGATTAACAATGGACCAACCTCTACTGTAGATAATTGTGGTCATTGAAAGTCACAGAGTTTAGTCAGTAGCCATAACAGGAATAAGACGTTGCAATAACAGATTCCTGTGACCTCAAATATTTAATTCACACTTGGTGTCCTTTGCAACTCAGCTTTCGTACTTAGTAGGTGATTGAATTACCTTGGGAGAGTCATGTCTCCTCAAACACTCAATTGGAGACAACTCCTTTATATTTGAATTTTGCTTTGAATATAAAAGAGGCTTGGCCCTTCTATATCTTTCTGATTAGATTTCCAAAAACAGACTTGAATATCAAAGACTATTATGGCTGTGCTGCAAACAATTGATCCTTCTTGCTCACATACTCTAGAAGGCAGAAGGGAAAGGTAGCATCCTTGTGTTTGAATTTGCACATGTACGTGGTGGCAGCAAGACTGTTACAAACACATGAAATGTAAATCCCTGTTCCTTTAGTATTCCTAATGTCCTGTTTCTCAAGGGTTTGCCATTATTCCCAGAGAGCCTGGGATCTCCAGGTATTCTGAGAGCCTCTGTTTGGGAGCAGACTTTGAAGATCTGGGGATTCTCTAGACAGTGCTCTCATACCTGGTATGTCTCAAACACCCGGGAGCCAGGCTCTGCTCCCTAACTTGCTGACACCTCCCTGGAACACGTGTCTGTGCAAGGATTTTCCCACAAATTAATTTTTTGTGTTACCAAAATATTATTTCAAATAATTTCATATGCTTTCTAGGAGCTAGAGAGGGAGAAGTTAATGACTTCACTAAAGAAGGAAGAAACTGTCCTTCTGACAGGTCAGTACAGTCCCAGGTCACACGGAGGGTAACTAGGAAGGTGGACATGAGCATATTCCTTCTGGCGCCAAAGCCAGATGTCCAGTCTCTCCTTTCCCAGGACAGTTCAAGTGCATCAGTGGAGTGAAAGTCAGTGGTTTTAGAGGAACAAGACGTCAGTCGTGTGGGGGTCAATCTTTTTCTTCCCTAGGAGTGAAACCTTAACCCTGAAGAAGCCCAGAACTCTCCCCAAGGGACAAAGGAAAACGTCTTCAGCTCTTGATGTGACAGACATACAGCGAGTGTATAACGGTGAGGAGTGCTAAGTGGGTGTCTGTGGAATTCTTGTGATGGGGGCAAAATGGGGAGGAGGCTCCAGTTTCTAGATGTGGACAGAGACAGCAAAGCCCAGATACTTTGTATCTGACGATGTGGTCATATTCATGGGAAGTGACCAAGTGTTTGCTCATCTTCTCTTTCATCACTTCAGTACCTCACCACAGCCCTTCCCCTAATCTGGAAAAAATAGATTTCAGAGCTGACTCTCTTGTTTATATGTAACATTATGGTTTATTATTATTATTTCAGGGCTGACAGATGTGCAACGCTACTGGGGTAAGGAAACATCACAATATCATCAAGCCACCCTGTTTTCATCATCTTTTAGATGCTTTCATTTTCTATTAGGTCTCATATTTTAAGATGTCTGTTTTCACTCCCAACACATACACTCACTCACACACACACACACACACACACACACACACACACACAACCTTTTCATNCAATATCATCAAGCCACCCTGTTTTCATCATCTTTTAGATGCTTTCATTTAGATCTCATATTTTAAGATATCTGTTTCCACTCCTAACACACAGACACACACACTACCTTTCCATTCAAGTTATTTTAAAGATCCCTTTTACAGTGTTACAAATAACCTACATCATAGCCCTAAATCAACCCTGTAATTTTTCCCCAGTTCATATGTTCCTGAACCTTCTTGCTTGGACCTTGCCATTTCTGAGGACCAGAAGCAATTGAGATATATGTGCAATTTGGAATGAAACAATATATATAAGAATGATGATTTTGGTGATTATGGTGTCCTGGGCTCCCCAGTTATCACATCACAGAATAATCACTGGAAGGAAAATGTGTCAGAAAAACCTGCCTGGATCCTGGGAATATATGGTGGCAAACAGCTTGGTTATAATATGAAGTTTCTATTTGAAAACATGAAACAATATATATAAGAATGATGATTTTGGTGATTATGGTGTCCTGGGCTCCCCAGTTATCACATCACAGAATAATCACTGGAAGGAAAATGTGTCAGAAAAACCTGCCTGGATCCTGGGAATATATGGTGGCAAACAGCTTGGTTATAATATGAAGTTTCTATTTGAAAACAAGGGAAATTGTCAATATGTTTACTGGAGATATCAACCTAAATAGAGCCACTGGATTAGAGGGTTAAAAAATATGTTCAGTTTGAATATGATGCTTTTGATGAGTCTTCTTCCTCAGGTCCTTTGATCATAACCCTCTCCTTGAGTGTTCCTCCCCATTGTATTAGAGTTTTCCTAGACTATAATACTGATGTTGTCTTATTTGTCAGTATCACAAACCAAGGAATTCTCATCTATAAACTCTCTTCATGTTCCTTTACTCAGAAAACATTTCCATATTTCACTCCTGGGAAATGGAATGCTCCCATAACTCTGTGATGGCCAAACTCTTGAACTTCCTTAGATTCACACTCACTTCTTTGTATTCTCTTGATATATGTGCATCTAAGACATGTTTGCTTATCTACTATTGCCCCACCCTTCCGTCTTGTTCAATTTAAATGTCCTTAATTCATCAAAAGGACATAAAAGAGGCAGAGGAACCAGAGATCAAATTGCCAACATCTGTTGGATCGTCGAAAAAGCAAGAGTT
>SJYX01006986.1:34258-53044 GCA_006410675.1 Oreotragus oreotragus
TTTGTGTAAACTCTGGGAGTTGGTGATGGAGAGGGAGGCCTGGCGTGCTGCGATTCATGGGGTTGCAAATAGTTGGACGCGACTGAGCAACTGAACTGAACTGAAGTATGAGTTATATTGACACCATGGGTGGATTACTCGATGCAGAGGTAAGCAGGTATAAAATCTGTGAGCAGCAGTGGACTCTGTGGATGTGCTATGGCCATGAGGAAAAAGAGCAGGCTAGATAACAGTATGCCAAGTGAAAGAATACAGACTGTAAAGATCGTGTATTACGGTATTCATTTTTATGAATTGATCAAAAAGGAAATCTGTAAAAATGTAAAGAAGATCGGTGATCATCTAAGGCTCAGGTCAGAATGAGGATGACTGTTGTAGTATTAGATTTGTTTTCAAGTGATGGAAATGCTCCAAATTTGCTTTTGGGTCAGAGACGTAGCCATGTGGAAAACTACCTTTCTCTCTCTCTCCTTCAATCTACAACCATTAAAACATTCACAGCTCAACAAAGCGTCCTCCATCCAACACAGGATGACACTGAAGAATTCTGAACATGAAAGATGGGTGGCCTGGAACACACAGTAGATAGAACCAAGGGAACGGTGGGGGTGGGGCCTAAGATCCCAGGCTTCTGACTGAGGAAGCTGAGCCCACTGCTCCAGAGGAGCCAGCAGCAGCAGGCAAGGCAGTGCACATGACTCTGGCATCATGCATGGACACACAAACCTTGCTTCCAAAGAAACCTGACAGTAATGTCCCTGAAGACCGGGCCCACACCCTCACCCTTCCTGATGCTGAGGCATAGAGCACCCCAGCTCCTGCACCCTCATCCACGGTGGTGGGGCCCTTGAACCTTACAACAAAGGTCAAGGTGGGGATGGGCTGCTCAATCCAGCTCAGTCCAGGTCCTTCCAGCTCTGCCCCTCTTCCCCACAATGGAACCTGTTTCAAGGGATCTCAGATGTAAGGAAAGAGCCCGCCATCCTGATGGAGACAGCAGTTCTGGCACAAACAAGGCAGCAATGACACGGCTGTCACAAGATAGAGCCATGGAAGTGTGGAACCACCCACACCTCTGGAAAGTGCCAGCTTGCAAATTTGACATACTCCTTTTCCTATTTGGAACCAGTCTGTTGTTCCATGTCTAGTTCTAACTGTTGCTTCCTGACTTGCATATAGGTTTCTCAAGAGGCAGGTCAGGTGGTCTGGTATTCCCATCTCTCTCAGAATTTTTCACAGTTTATTGTGATCCACACAGTCAAAGGCTTTGACATAGTCAATAAAGCAGAAATAGATTATGTATTCATCTTTGATTCTCCAGAGCCTGACTTAAAGCTTCGGAAATAATAGTATAACACATGATACTTTTATTGAATATATTAAAGAACCATTAAATATTCAAATAGCCCCATGGGGCATCTTATGCCTTTGCAGGAAAGTGAATATGTTGGCTTTTTATGTTTTCTCATCAGCACATACAAAAGCCTCTTGCTTTTACAAGTGTCAAAACTACTTCACCTTTGTTGAAAATGTGACAGCGTTACAAGAGTCTTCTAGAATGACTGGCCTCGCTCTTGTCTTTACTTTTGCCCTCACATTCAGACCATCCTATTCACACAAGGGACTCTCAAGAGTCTTCTCCAACACCACAGTTCAAAAGCACCAATTCTTCGGTGCTCAGCCTTCTTCACAGTCCAACTCTCACATCCATACATGACTACTGGAAAAACCATAGCCTTGACTAGACGGACCTTAGTCGGCAAAATAATGTCTCTGCTTTTCAATATGCTGTCTAGTTTGGTCATAACTTTTCTTCCAAGGAGTAAGACCATCCTATTCACACAACCAGGGGCTGGTGGGGATATAATGAAGATTTCTAAGTGGGAGGACCTGTTACTTCTTGACTCATGTTTTTTTCCTTACTAGGATGTGAACGACATCATGAAAAGGTACATGTGGGAGACCAGAGATAGTCTCTTTATGGAATACAAATAATTAAAGTCACTGACTAGATTGATCTGGTGGCCAATTAGAGGGAAATAATGGTCAAGGCAGAAAAAATGGTATATAGATTTCCCTTCAATTTCTGTTCACAACTCGAGGCTAAATTTTTTCCTAATGATTAAGAATGGACCAACTTCTACCGTAGATAATTGCAGTCATTGAAAGTCATAGAGTTTAGTCAGTAGCCATAATAGGAATAAGATGTTGCAATAACAGACTCCTGTGACCTCAGATATTCAATTCACACTTGATTTCCTTACGCAACTCAGCTTTCATATTTAATAGGTGCTTGAATTACCTTGGGAGAGTCATGTTTTCTTTACTTGCCAAGCACCCAATTGGAGACAGCTCCTTTATATTTGAATTTTGCTTTGGGTATAAAAGAGACTTGGCCCTTCTATATCTTTCTGATTAGATTTCCAAAAACAGACTTGAATATCAAAGACTATTATGGCTGTGCTGCAAACAATTGATCCTTCTTGCTCACATACTCTAGAAGGCAGAATGGAAAGGTAGCATCCTTGTGTTTGAATTTGCACATGTACATGGTGGCAGCAAGACTGTTTGTTACAAACACATGAAATGTAAACCCCTGTTCCTTTAGTATTCCCAATGTCCTGTTTCTCAAGGGTTTGCCATTATTCCCAGAGAGCCTGGGATCTCCAGATAGTCTGAGAGCCTCTGTTTGGGGAGCAGACTTTGAAGATCTGGGGACTCTCTAGGCAGTGCTTTCATACCTGGTGTGTCTCAAACACCTGGGAGCCAGGCTCTGCTCCCTAACTTGCTGACACCTCCCTGGAACACGTGTCTATGCAGGGATTTTCCCACAAACTAATTTTTTGTGTTACCAAAATATTTGTTCAAATAATTTCATATGCTTTCTAGGAGCTAGAGAGGGAGAAGTTAATGACTTCACTAAAGAAGGAAGAAACTGTCCTTCTGACAGGTCAGTACAGTCCCAGGTCACAAGGAGGGTAACTAGGAAGGTGGACATGAGCATGTTCCTTCTGGCGCCAAAGCCAGGTGTCCAATCTCTCCTTTCCCAGGACAGTTCAAGTGCATCAGTGGAGTGAAAGTCAGTGGTTTCAGAGAAACAAGACGTCAGTCGTGTGGGGGTCAAATTTTTCTTCCCTAGGAGTGAAACCTTAACCCTGAGGAAGCCCAGAACTCTCCCCAAGGGACAAAGGAGAATGTGTTCAGCTCTTGATGTGACAGACATACAGCGAATGTATAATGGTGAGGAGTGTTAAGTGGATGTCTGTGGAATTCTTGTGATGGGGGCAAAATGGGGAGGAGGCTCCAGTTTCTAGATGTGGACCGAGACAGTAAAGCCCAGATACTTTGTATCTGACGATGTGGTCATATTCATGGGAAGTGACCAAGTGTTTGCTCATCTTCTCTTTCATCACTTCAGTACCTCACCACAGCCCTTCCCCTAATCTGGAAAAAAATAGATTTCAGAGCTGACTCCCTTGTTTATGTGTAACATTATGGTTTATTATTATTATTTCAGGGCTCACAGATGTGCAACGCTACTGGGGTAAGGAAACATCACAATATCATCAAGCCACCCTGTTTTCATCATCTTTTAGATGCTTTCATTTAGATCTCATATTTTAAGATATCTGTTTCCACTCCTAACACACAGACACACACACTACCTTTCCATTCAAGTTATTTTAAAGATCCCTTTTACAGTGTTACAAATAACCTACTTCATAGCCCTAAATCAACCCTGTAATTTTCCCCCAGTTCACATGTTCCTGAACCTTCTTGCTTGGACCTTGCCATTTCTGAGGACCAGAAGCAATTGAGATATATGTGCAATTTGGAATGAAACAATATATATAAGAATGATGATTTTGGTGATTATGGTGTCCTGGGCTCCCCAGTTATCACATCACAGAATAATCACTGGGAGGAAAATGTGTCAGAAAAACCTGCCTGGATCCTGGGAATATATGGTGGCAAACAGCTTGGTTATAATATGAAGTTTCTATTTGAAAACAAGGGAAATTGTCAATATGTTTACTGGAGATATCAACCTAAATAGAGCCACTGGATTAGAGGGTTAAAAAATATGTTCAGTTTGAATATGATGCTTTTGATGAGTCTTCTTCCTCAGGTCCTTTGATCATAACCCTCTCCTTGAGTGTTCCTCCCCATTGTATTAGAGTTTTCCTAGACTATAATACTGATGTTGTCTTATTTGTCAGTATCACAAACCAAGGAATTCTCATCTATAAACTCTCTTCATGTTCCTTTACTCAGAAAACATTTCCATATTTCACTCCTGGGAAATGGAATGCTCCCATAACTCTGTGATGGCCAAACTCTTGAACTTCCTTAGATTCACACTCACTTCTTTGTATTCTCTTGATATATGTGCATCTAAGACATGTTTGCTTATCTACTATTGCCCCACCCTTCCGTCTTGTTCAATTTAAATGTCCTTAATTCATCAAAAGGACATAAAAGAGGCAGAGGAACCAGAGATCAAATTGCCAACATCTGTTGGATCGTCGAAAAAGCAAGAGTTTCAGAAAAACATCTATTTCTGGTTTATTGACTATGCAAAGCCCTTTGACTGTGTGGATCACAATAAACTGTGGAACATTCTTCGAGAAATAGGAATACCAGACCACCTGACCTGCCTCTTGAAAAACCTATATGCAGGTCAGGAAGTGACAGTTAGAACTGGACATGGAACAACAGACTGGTTTCAAATAGGAAAAGGACTATGTCAAGGCTGTATACGGTCACCCTGCTTATTTAACTTCTATGCAGAGTACATCTTGAGAAACGCTGGGCTGGAAGAAGGACAAGCTGGAATCAAGATTGCAGGGAGAAATATCAAGAACCTCAGATATGCAGATAACACCACCCTTATGGCAGAATGTGAAGAGGAACTAAAAAGCCTCTTGATGAAAGTAAAAGTGCTGCTGCTACTGCTGCTAAGTTGCTTCAGTCATGTCCAACTCTGTGCGACTCCATAGACGGCAGCCCATTGGGCTCCGCCATCCCTGGGATTCTCCATCACACACACACACACACACACACACACACACACAACCTTTTCATTCAAGTTATTTTAAAGATCCCTTTTACAGTGTTACAAATAAACTTACATCATAGCCCTAATCCAACCCTGTAATTTTTCCACAGTTCACATGTTCCTGAACCTTCTTGCTTGGACCTTGCCATTTCTGAGGACCAGAAGCAATTGAGATATATGTGCAATTTGGAACAAAACAATATATATATAAGAATGATGATTTTGGCGATTATGGTGTCCTGGGCTCCCCAGTTATCACATCACAGAATAATCACTGGGAGGAAGATGTGTCAGAAAAACCTGCCTGGATCCTGGGAATATATGGAGGAAAACAGCATGGATATAAGATGAAGCTTCTATTTGAAAACAAGGGAAATTGTCAATGTGTTTACTGGAGATATCAACCTAAATAGAGCTACTGGATTAGAGGGTTAAAAAATGTGTTCAGTTTGAATATGGTGCTTTTGATGAGTCTTCTTCCTCAGGTCCCTTGATCTTAACCCTCTCCCTGAGTGTTCCCATTGTATTAGAGTTTTCCTAGACTATAATACTGCTGTTGTCTTATTTGTCAATGTCACATACCAAGGAATTCTCATCTATAAACTCTCTTCATGTTCCTTTACTCAGAAAATATTTCCATATTTCACTCCTGGGAAATGGAATGCTCCCATAACTCTGTGATGGCCAAACTCTTGAACTTTCTTAGATTCACACTCACTTCTTTGTATTCTCTTGATATATGTGCATCTAAGACATGTTTGCTTATCTACTATTGCCCCACCCTTCCGTCTTGTTCAATTTAAATGTCCTTAATTCATCAAAAGGACATAGAAAAGGCAGAGGAACCAGAAATCAAATTGCCAACATCTGTTGGATCATCAAAAAAGTAAGAGAGTTCCAAGAAAAACATCTATTTCTGCTTTATTGACTATACCAAAGCCTTTGACTGTATGGATCATAATAAACTGTAGAAAACTCTTCAAGAAATAGGAATACCAGATCACCTGACCTGCCTCTTGAGAAACCTACATGCAGGTCAGGAAGCAACAGTTAGAACTGGACATGGAACAACAAATTGGTTCCAAATAGGAAAAGGAGTACGTCAAGGCTGTTTATTGTCACCCTGCTTATTTAACTTCTATGCAGAGTACATCTTGAGAAACGCTGGGCTGGAAGAAGCACAAGCTGGAATCAAGATTGCTGGGAGAAATATCAAGAACCTCAGATATGCAGACGACATCACCCTTATGGCAGAAAGTGAAGAGGAACTGAAAAGCCTCTTGATGAAAGTAAAAGAGAAGAGTGAAAAAGTTGGCTTAAAGCTCAAAATTCAGAAAACGAAGATCATGGCATCTGGTCCCATGACTTTATGGGAAATAGATGAGGAAACAGTGGAAATAGTGTCAGACTTTATTTTTGGGGCTCCAAAATCACTGCAGATGGTGACTGCAGCCATGAAATTAAAGGACACTAACTCCTTGGAAGAAAAGTTATGACCAACCTAGATAGTATATTCAAAAGCAGAGACATTACTTTGCCAACAAAGGTCCATCTAGTCAAGGCTATCATTTTTCCAGTGGTCATGTATGGATGTGAGAGTTGTAGTGTGAGGAAAGCTGAGCACCGAAGAATTGATGCTTTTGAACTGTGGTGTTGGGAAGACTCTTGAGAGTCCCTTGGACTGCAAGGAGATCCAGCCAGTCCATTCTAAAGGAGATCAGTCCTGGGTGTTCTTCGGAAGGACTGATGTTGAAGCTGAAACTCCAGTCCTTTGGCCACCTCATGCGAAGAGTTGACTCATTGGAAAAAAACTCTGATACTGGGAGGGATGGGGGCAAGAGGAGAAGGGGATGACAGAGCATGAGATGGCTGGATGGCATCACCGACTCAATGGACATGAGTTTGTGTAAACTCTGGGAGTTGGTGATGGAGAGGGAGGCCTGGCGTGCTGCGATTCATGGGGTTGCAAATAGTTGGACGCAACTGAGCAACTGAACTGAACTGAAGTATGAGTTATATTGACACCATGGGTGGATTACTCGATGCAGAGGTAAGCAGGTATAAAATCTGTGAGCAGCAGTGGACTCTGTGGATGTGCTATGGCCATGAGGAAAAAGAGCAGGCTAGATAACAGTATGCCAAGTGAAAGAATACAGACTGTAAAGATCGTGTATTACGGTATTCATTTTTATGAATTGATCAAAAAGGAAATCTGTAAAAATGTAAAGAAGATCGGTGATCATCTAAGGCTCAGGTCAGAATGAGGATGACTGTTGTAGTATTAGATTTGTTTTCAAGTGATGGAAATGCTCCAAATTTGCTTGTGGGTCAGAGACGTAGCCATGTGGAAAACGACCTTTCTCTCTCTCTCCTTCAATCTACAACCATTAAAACATTCACAGCTCAACAAAGCGTCCTCCATCCAACACAGGATGACACTGAAGAATTCTGAACATGAAAGATGGGTGGCCTGGAACACACAGTAGATAGAACCAAGGGAACGGTGGGGGTGGGGCCTAAGATCCCAGGCTTCTGACTGAGGAAGCTGAGCCCACTGCTCCAGAGGAGCCAGCAGCAGCAGGCAAGGCAGTGCACATGACTCTGGCATCATGCATGGACACACAAACCTTGCTTCCAAAGAAACCTGACAGTAATGTCCCTGAAGACCGGGCCCACACCCTCACCCTTCCTGATGCTGAGGCATAGAGCACCCCAGCTCCTGCACCCTCATCCACGGTGGTGGGGCCCTTAAACCTTACAACAAAGGTCAAGGTGGGGATGGGCTGCTCAATCCAGCTCAGTCCAGGTCCTTCCAGCTCTGCCCCTCTTCCCCACAATGGAACCTGTTTCAAGGGATCTCAGATGTAAGGAAAGAGCCCGCCATCCTGATGGAGACAGCAGTTCTGGCACAAACAAGGCAGCAACGACACGGCTGTCACAAGATAGAGCCATGGAAGTGTGGAACCACCCACACCTCTGGAAAGTGCCAGCTTGCAAATACAATCACAAGTAACCGCAGATACTAGCAGCCAAAAGCTTATGTGATGTTGCCACCTAGTGGTAAATAAAAAGAAATAGACTATCTTGAATCTTGTTATTTAATTTCAAAAGTGCAAGCAGAGGGAAAAGGGATCAAACAATATGAAGAATTACAGTAACACTACACCACAAAAAGAAAAAGATAATTTTCTAGATGCCAAATTTAAAATACCTGGCAGTCCAGTGGGTAAGAATCTGACTTCTAATTCAGGGGTCCCAGGTGCAACCCCTGGGCTCAGCAGGGAACTAGGGAGCAACTGAGCCCGTGTGCCACAACTACCGAGCCTGCCTGCTGTCGGACCCATGCTCCAAGATGAAGCGCTTGACTACTGCAACTAGAGAAAGCCCAGACACCACTGCAAAGGGCCCGAGCACCACAAGGAAGACTCAGCAGAGTCAAAAATAAATAAACAGAATAGTGTGATCGAACTGTTGGAGAATTCAGAATAGTTGCCATGAAGAAATTCAAAGAGTTATAAGAAAACTCAGAAAAGTAATTTAATAAGCTGAGGAATAAAATTAAAGAACCCGAAGGAATACTTTACCAAAAAGACTGAAACCCTAAAGAAGAGCTAGACAAAAATTCTAGAGCCGAAGAACACACTAAATGGGATGAAGAATTCATTAGAAAGCATTTAAAATAGACCAGATAATAGAAAGAGAGAATTAGTGAGCTCATAAACAGAAATCTAGGAATAATACAAGTAGACCAGGAAAGAGAAATAAGATATATTTTAAAAAATGAGGAAATCCTACAAGAATTACTGGAAACTTTTAGAAAGGGCACCATTAGTGTAAAGGGTATCCCTTTAGGATAAGAGAGGGAAAAGGGAGAAGAAATATTATTGAAGAAATAATAGCTGTGAACTTCCCAAACTGGGAGTAGGAACTTGATATACAAGTCTATGAAGTTAAGAAAACATCTAAAGACCCCACTGCAAAAAGATCTTTTCCAGGACAAGATAATAAAATTGTCAAAATTCAGTGCAAAGAAAGAATTTAAAGGCAGCCAGGGAAAAGGGGATGGCAACCTATAAAGGAGGTCCTACTGGACCATCAGCAGAAATTCAGCAGAAACCCAACAGGCCAGGAGGGAGTAGAATGACATTTTCAAAATACTCAAAGATAAAACTTGTCACTCAAAAATACTCTATCCAGCAGAGTTATTATTCAGCTATTATTCAGTTATTATCCAGCAGAGTTAGTATTCCCCTACCAGATATGGCAGGGAAATACTTACCCAAGCAAGAAAAAAGCTGAGAGAGTAGATGAACCCTAGACCTTCCTTACAAGAGATGCTAAAAGGAGATCCTCTACAAGAATCAAAATGGCAAAAATACACAAAACATTCAGCAAGGTGATAAAGAGACAGAACCAGAAAACTACAGAGCTTTTTTTATCCTGTCACTAATCTACTCTTCTTGTATCATAATGTTGTGATAACTTCAGGTGAATGGGAAACGGACTCAGCCGTACATATACACGTATCCATTCTCCCCCAAAACCTTCTCTCATCTAGGCTGGCATATAACATTGAGTAGAGTTCCGTGTGCTATACAATAGGTCTTTGGTTGTCCACTTTGAACACAGCAGCTTAAAACATCATTTTAATAATCTAATTTTCTTTACTTATTAAACATCCTGACCCAGTGCCTAAAGATTTGGAAAAAAGGTAACTTCAAAAAAATATTTAAAATAACTGAGTGAAGTTTGGATAATAATAGCAATATAATAACAATTAGTATTACAGCAGCATCAGGCTGCATTCTCCAGCCTGCAAGTGTTGTACTTGCTGAGTCTCAAGACCAAAGAAAAAGCCCAGAGTCAATGATAGAGACATGTTCAATAGACAGAGGAAACCTCATGTGTGTGAATCAAGGTCCTGGAGCAACTCCCACTGTGTGTAGCAGATAGAGGGCAGAACACAGCAGCAGTCTTGCTGTCGGGCAGAACTGCCAACAGCAGTGTTGAGGAGCTAAGGAAGCTGTCTGAGGGATGAAAGTGAGATCTGTCTGACTCTTTGCGAACCCATGGAGTACAAAATCCATGAAATTCTCCAGGCCAGAATATTGGAGTAGGTAGACATTCCCTTCTCCAGGGGATCTTTCCAACCCAGGGATCTAACCCAGGTTTCCCACATTGCAGGTGGATTCTTACCAACTGAGCTACTAGGGAAGCCCAAGAATACTGGAGTGGGTAGCCATTCCCTTCTCCAGTGACTCTTCCCCACCCAGGAATCAAACTGGGATCTCCTGCACTGCAGGTGGATTCTTTACCAGCTGAGCTACCAAAGATAACCTTAAAGATAGAGCATCCCTAATGTTGATTTCCCGGTTACCAGGGAAACCAGCAGAGGGGCTAAGGACCTTCGTGGGGTAATCTTCCCTTTGAAAAACTAGCATGGTGGAGTCATTCTGATCTAAGGATTAGAACAATCACTAACCAGGGCCAGGGGAAGGAAGTACACAGGTTTTTACTGATTAGGCTCTAAGTTTACGACGGAAGATCAGTCATGTTTGTAGAGTGTAAGTAAAGTCAAGTCATGTGTGTAGAATGGTAGAGCAGAGGATAACCCAGAGAGAAAGTCTGCTCGTACAGGCAACCAATGATTATTTAAGCCCTGAAATGTCTTGACAAGTTTCTAAAGCACTTCCCCAATGCAATTATTATCCTTGACAAAGTGAAAATAAAATTAAGTCAAAGGAAGTTTAAGGTCACCAGCCCAAAGTCATATAATTAGCGAGCATTCAAATCAGATTTTGAATTGAAATTTGCCTCACTCACAACCACTTAGGGAGAAAAAAGCAATATTTGTACTGTCTTTTAAAAAGTTTTGCCAATTATATTGAGGAGAAGGGTATAAAGTTGTTTGAAAACAGGTCCATTTTGTAAAGAAAAATTCTGATTTTTTTCTAATGTAGACTAAAGGGTTAGCTGATTCTTAATCTCACCTTTAATCATTATACTCCCCTGACTCTAAGTTTATTTATCTTTACAATTAGTGACAAACAAACAAAAAACAACAAAGACATAGCATGTAATAAAATTTCTGGAAATTTTCTACTTCCCAGACTTTTATATGATAAATACTTCATAAAGAGAATTCCCTCCCAATATTTTTTCTCTTTTAAAAGAAATCCAGGAATTGTCTGTCAAAAACATGACTAAAGAAAGCATTTACATAAATCTTTTTGGCTTGCTTCTTTGCTTTGGTTTTGATTTTGATTTTGCTCAGAGAATCAGCTTGAAATCTTTGTATACTTCTCCTTGTTTCTTACCTAGATATGGTACAGAGCAGTTTATGCCACACAAATCTTTTCTTCTGTCCCTTGGGTTCCTATAAACAGAGATGCTATTCAGCTCCTTGAGGACTTTATATAGGAACCTATATAAATCCTACTCAGCAGGGTAAGAAGTTGAACAGAAAGCTGAAGGCACTGGCAAGAAGACACAGGTAAAATAACATAGTGATAGAATTCCAGAAAAATGGGATAGAAAGTAAGACTAAACAGGGAGACTTATTTCTATGAACTGGACAAGCATGTGTGTATTATTGTTACTGAACTCAGGTTTCATTGCTCTTTGCTCAAAAGCCAGTACTCAAGAAACAAGTGTTGCATGGAGAGGGAGGTTTGCTTTATTGTGCAGGCTGACCACCAGGAGAGAAGGTGACTAGACTCATGTCTCAGAATGAACTCTGAAAATTCTACTTTACCATAAAAGTTTTTAAAGGGAGAAAGAAGTTAGTTGCAGTTAGTAATTTGAGAAAGGAGTCAGCGTCTTTGTTATCTTCCACTGTGTGCAGACTTTGTTCTGCACAATAAATCACAGATTTATTGGTGATGAGGGAGGTGTTCCAGGACTCATGCTTAGCGTGACGTTATCATCCTCCACCTGGGTAAGGGCCTTAGTTCGTGCCGAATAACTCAATGGTGTTGTCATGTTTCTCCCTTGATGAAGAATCACAATCCTGTTTTATCATTGAACTATTGTTTATGATTTCTCCTTTGTTTCTTCAGTCCCTCACTGTTCTGGTTAGCAACTGCTTGAATCTGCCTTTTGGAACTCACGGAAGGTCTTATGAGGCTGCATGAAGTCCATTTTCTACAAACAAGAATCAGGGACATGAAAAGAATTTGTAGCCACATGGTGCCCACAGGGTTCTGCTCGGGTTCATTACTAAAGAGATAAGTGAAGAAAAAATAGGGATGACTGAGCTTGGAAGATCACGGTCTACAAATGCATAAAAATTGTACCAAGGCACTGATTACTGCAGGAAACTTTTTATGGGAACATTATTTTGGGAGGAAGGGCACCAAAGAAAATATTTATTAATGATGAAAAAGCTGCTGGACCTCTGAGTACAGAGAGAGGATAGTAATGAATCTGCAGAGATTTTGGCTTCCATCATCTGGGACTTCTTCCCTTCCTGTTCTCTTCCTGCCTCCCCAGTCTATTAGTCTTCATATCAGTTAAGATAACATCTATTATGACCTTCAGTTACTTGGAGATTGCTGAGTGTCAATTTTCATTTTCTGATGGAGGACAGAAATAGCAAGATTTGAGCTTTTCAACTGCAAGATTAGAGAAAGCACAAGAAAGTTTTACCAGCTAGCAATGTTATAAAATAAACTGATGAAATAGTTTATCCAAACAACTGTAGGGGAATAAAATGATTTTTCCTTTATCCTTCTAGGTTCTTGACAAAACCTCCTCTGTAATAAAAGGCAGATTAACAGGGGGAAACAAACAGAAGTTTAAGAACATGCATACTTCCTGTATACATGAAACACACCAAGGAAAACTGAGTAATTCATAGAAATGGCATAAGACATCACCTTAAATAACTCTGCAGCTAAAGACAAAGAAAGATTACCGGGGGTCTGTTAATAGGTTACAGGGAAAGCACAGTGAACAAGATCAGAAAACAAGGTCAAAAATGGTTATGGGGCAGAGGATGAGATGGTTAGATAGCATCACAGATTCAGTGGACATGAACTTGGGTGAACTCCAGAAGATGATGAGGGACAGGGAGGCATGGAATACTGCAGTCCAAGGGGTCAAAAAGAGTTGGATATGATTTAGCAACTCAACAACAGCAAAAATTGTTATGCAGATATAGGTCCTAGCCTTGTCTATTGATAAGAGTTTCTAGAGAGTCACTCATCCTCCTCTTCTCATATAGAGAGGAAGACACATTTACAAATGGACTGTCCCTCACAAATGTAAATATCTCTTCCAGAAGTACAACTGTTCCAAGCTCACTCTGCTTGCTGTGCTCCAGGCCAATGAATCTGAGAGACGAGGTGTTCAGGCAAGAAAGAGACTTTAACTGGGGAGCCAGCAGACCGAGAAGATGGCAGGCTAGCGCTTCAAAATAACCATCTTATTGGGGGCTGGATGCCAGGTTATTTTATAGATCAGAGAGAAAGAATCAATGAGGAACTAAAGTCAAAAGGCAGAATAAAGAAGGAGATGCAGGGAGGAAGAAAAGTAAAAGGGTCTTCAGTCTTGCAAAACATCTCCAAGGGAATGCCCAGCTTTCTGAAGGGGTGTGTTAATCTCTTCTATTCACAGGTGGGCAGGGACAAGCTATCTCCCTGAGCTGAACAAAGGCTTTCAGTTTACAGTCAAGCAGAGGGGCAGGGTCCTTCAGGCAAGCCATTGAATACAATTATAATAATAAAAGCAAGGAAAAAAAACNAGAGGATGAGATGGCTGGATGGCATCACTGACTCGATGGTCGTGAGTCTGAGTGAACTCTGGGAGTTGGTGATGGACAGGGAGGCCTGGCATGTTGCGATTCATGGGGTTGGAAAGAGTTGGACACGACTAAGGACTGAACTGAACTGAACTGAACTGAATTCATCAAAGGCTTCCTTGGTGACTCATTGGTAAAGAATCTGCCTACGAATGCAGGAGACATCCAATGCAGGTGGGTTCAATCCTTAGATTGAGAAGATCCCCTAGAGAAGGAAATGGCTACCCACTCCATTATTCTTGTCTGAGAAATCCCATGGACAGAGGAGACTGGTGGGCCACAGTTCATGAGGTCACAAGGAGTCAGACATGAGTTATCGACGAAATAACAACAACAACAATTCAGCAATAGGGTGTAAGATTTGTTTGTGTCATATTTTCCCCAAGTAATTTTTGCATTAGGAGAAAGTTTTAATTCATCATTTCCCATACCCTAAGGAAAAATGTCTGATGCCTCAGAAAGAAAGAATAGTATCAAAGAGACATCTCTGCCAATTTTTTGCAATCTCATTCCTTCTCCCACTGACTGCTAAGGAGAAGGAAATCTTTTCAACAATTTTTGCATACTGTCAGACACCTAGTTTAGGAGTCATTCTCTAAAGAATAAGTACTGAGCAGTGTCTCTCTTTATTCATGATGTCCCTTATTCATCCAGGAATTAAGGAGAAAATATCATAAATGATATGTACTAAGAGAGGAAGTTTTGTGTCCAGAGTACTTGAATTCAAGACTTGTCTCTCCACACATTAGTGGTGTAATCTTGAACAACATCCCTAAACACTGTGCTTATTTTCTTAATCTTGATATAAAACTTGCACCATACATAAGATCATTGTGAGAAGACAAATGCTACTAAATGTAAGCATGTAAGTGTCTCAGCTTAAATATTTGATCTATTAATTAATGAAACATAAAACCTTTGTCAGTGTCTTATTAAATGGGTTTGTGCTTCCAGGGGCATACTGTTTTGTTTCATTTTTTATTGACCTCTTTTTTTCCAGATCCTAGACAACTTTGTGCCTCTGTCCAGATTACTCCAACCAGCTCTCCTTGTCACAGATTGTTAGAATTTTATTATAGTTTTTGTGTTTCTACACACTGGCTCTTAGCAAGTAAACTCTATTCTGTGATACTCAGGATCTCATTTGTAAGAAAAAAAAAATTATACAAAATTTACCTGATTAGTATTGTGAAAGTTAAACAATACAACGTTTGAAACAATACCTGTAATTTCTAGCACATAAGGGAGTAGTCCCATAGGGTGTCTGTTCTTTCTTTGGTTCCTTTTCACCGTGACTGAAATCACTTTAAGAATACATGCTAGTTTACTTTCAAAATTATTTCCAATTCTATGTTTTAAGAAACAGAATGTATTGATTAAGAGATTATCTTTTTCTTTCAATCTTACCTAATTTTTAAATAAATCTTTCTGTGTATAAATACTTTTTTTTTTTTCTTTTTTTGCTTTGGCAACACCAAGAGACACATATCATCTCAAGAAGCCAGAATGGAAAGACAGAATTTTTGTGTTTGTATTTGCACACCTACATGGCAGCATTAAGATCTTTACAAGCGCATGAAATTCAGACCACTCTTCATTTAGTATTCATAATGTCATCTTTTCCTGGGGTTTGTAATTATTCCCAGGTATCATGAAATCTCAGGGTGTTTTGACAATCACCCTTTTTAGGAGTAGTCTTTGAAGGCATGGGGACTCTTGACAAACATTAATATGTCTCAAACACCCAGGAGTCAGGTTCTGTAAACCTGACTGGAAGTTTTATGCCTGGAGTATCTAATTTCAAGAACTGTCTTCACATATTAGCAGTGTGACCTAGAATAACATCTTTAACTGCTGTGTTTATTTGTTAATGTAATCATGATATGAAAACTGTGCCATCTATATTATTGTTAGATGATACATGATGTTTTCTCCTTGGAAAGACCCTGATGCTGGGAAAGATTGAGGGCGGGAGGAGAAGGGGACGACAGAGGATGAGATGGCTGGATGTCATCACTGACTCAATGGACAGGAGTTTGAGCAAACTCCGGGAGATGCTGAAGGACAGGGAAGCCTGGTATGCTGCAGTCCATAGAATCATAGAGTCAGACATGATTGAGCGACTTAACAACAACAAAATGATACTAAGTGAGAAGCATCTAAGTGTCTCAATAACAAGTATTTGACCTATTGAATACCAAAAAATACAACCTGTGTCAGTGTCTCATTAAACACGTTTGTGCTTTCAGGGACACAAGAATTCCTTTTACTGATGCATCATTTTCCAGATCATAGATCACCTTTGTGCTGCTGTCAAGACTATTCCAGTTCTGCCTGTCATGGAAAAGCATGTGTGCCTAGGCGTGTGTGTCTCTTTGTGTTTGTGGGATTACAGTTTTATTATAATTTCAGAATTGCGACGTACTTGCTCTTATTAAGTAAACAGATTCTTTAGCAACTGAGCCACTGGAGAAGCCCCGCTAAGTAAACTAGATTCTATGAGATTCTGGATCTTATTTGTAAACAACTATATATATACAGAATGTGTGTAATTAGCATTGTATGGGAGAAGGAAATGGCACCCCACTCCAGTACTCTTGCCTGGAAAATCCCATGGACAGAGGAGCCTGGTAGGCTGCATTCCATGGGGTCTGAAAGAGTCGGACACAACTGAGCAACTTCACTTTCACTTTTCACTTTCATGCATTGGAGAAGGAAATGGCAACCCACTCCAGTGTTCTTGCCTAGAGAATCCCAGGGACGGGGGAGCCTGGTGGGCTGCCATCTATGGAGTAGCACAGAGTCGGACACAACTGAAGTGACTTAGCAGCAGCGGCAGCATGTATGTATTAAACAATATAACATTTGTCATAACTTCTGTAACTTCTAGCTCAAAAGTGGTACTCTATATAATGTTTAATCATTTTCTGCTTCCTTCTGTGACTAAAATAAGCCATTTTCAGAATAAATATTAGCTTTATTCTACATTATAATCCTTTCTATGTTTTAGAAACAGAATACATTAATGAAAAACTTACAATTTTATTTAAATCTTACCTCATTGTAAAATAAGTGTTTCTGGATAGCGCCTTATTTTATTTTTCAAAAAATTTACATGACTGAGCGACTGAACTGAACTGAACTGAACATCCAAAATTTTAAACAGTTCATACAAATCAATATATATATAAACCCTAGACCCCAAAATATTACTGTTAGGCTCATGTCTGAAAATTGCTCCTTATCAGTGTCATCTTTATTATAGTTCACCTCTGCCAAGAAAAAGCACAGAATTTTTTCTTTACTGACTGTATTATTCAAGGTATTTCAGAGAAACAGAATATCTATTTATATACCTATTTTCTTCATAAATATTATTTGAAGATTCTTTACTGTAAGGAATTGGCTCACATAATTACAGACCCTGAGGAATTCCACTCCTGCCATCTGCAAGCTGGAAATCTATGTAACTCAGTCCAAGTCTGAAGCTTGGGGCCACAGTACAGTTCAGTTCAGTCACTCATTCGCTGTCTCTTATACACATCTAGATGTGTATAAGAGACAGGTGCTAAAAAAAAAAAAAAGTTCTCAGGAATGAAGGAAAAAGTTTGATGTTTTCCTTCAGTGAGATAAGAGAAGAATCACTTTTGCAGTGAATATTCATTCAGGGCTTGGTGGGATCCTCTTGTCCTTTGGAATTCTTAATCCCAATGAAGTCAAAGTTATTATTATTTTTTTTAAGTGGATCCAGTGTATTTTCTCTTATCCATACTTCTCCCAAGGAATTCTCAGCTTCCTACCTTACGATGAACTTTGACTTCACCAAGATTTCCAAAGAGAAATTTTTCCAGTTTTTGTGTCTGTGTGTGTACGCACACATCCATGTCTTAGCACTCACCCTTGGAAACAAGGGAAAATTGGTGTTTTAAATACTTCCTTTGATCTCTGCCTTCTTATCTTCCCATTGCAACAATGACTGGGATTCTGACTGACTAGGAAAATTCTGTACTCTTGAATTATTGACAAATGACTCTCCAGGGCCACTGATGCTGTTTCATTTACTGGAATGCTCAGTTCTCCAGTTCAGGAGGAAGAACCTAGTTATCAGAAACTGAGGAGCTGGATTTTTGTATAAAACAGAAAAGATCTGCACACAGAGGGGCATTAGGGAAGATACCCAGAGAAGGGAATGGCTACCCACTCCAGAATTCTGGCCTGGAGAATTTCATGGACAGAGAAGCCTGGCAGGTTACAGTCCATGAGGTTGCAAAGGGTCAGCCATGAATGAGTAACTTTCATTGGTCCTAGAAGTGAAGCCCTTTTCTGAAAAGAATATGACACTTATACGTCTTTCCCATTCACATGTTCTTTTCCTGGTTAAAAACTGAAGAAGGTATCCTGGAAGCTCCTCAGTCACTGCTGCTGGGAAAACTGTATAACTGAACACATGAGAACAAGAACCGTACACTTCCTCCCACCATATACAAAGGTAAACTCAAGATAGATTAAAGGCCTAAATATAAGTCCTGAAACCATAAATCTCATAGGAGAGAACATAATTAGACACCGTTTCACATAAATCACGGCAGTAGATTTTTGGATTTATATCCAAAAGCAAAGGAATAAAAGCAGAAGTAAATAAATAGGACTGAATTAAAAGCATTGACACAATGAAAGAAACATTTGACAAAATGAAGATTTACTGAATGGGAGAAAATTTGCAACGGAAATGAATAATACTGGATTAACATCCAAAATGGCAGAAAGTGAGGAGGAGCTAAAAAGCCTCTTGATGAAAGTGAAGGAGGAGAGCGAAAAAGTTAGTTTAAAGCTCAACATTCAGAAAACGAAGATCATGGCATCCGGTCCCATCACTTCATGGGAAATAGATGGGGAAACAGTGGAAACAGTGTCAGACTTTATTTTT